>VWZF01006563.1:26165-69847 GCA_013396755.1 Sclerurus mexicanus
TTGCCGAGCCCCTTGCCGCCCTTGCCTCTGCCGGACATGCTGCCGCTGCCTCAGCCCGAGCGCTGTGCGGCGGGAGCGGCCCCGGCGCGCTCTATATGGGCGGCGGGCCGACCTGGTTGAGGACTGCGGCGGGAGGCGGGCCCTCGGTCCCGGCCCCGCCCCGCGGGCGCGCGGCGCCTCCGCCTCTCCCGGCCGGGCCGGGTCCCGCACCGCCCTTCCCGCAGCGGGGCCTCGCTGCCCTGCCCGCTCCCAGCCCGCGCGTCCCTCGGCCGCTTTCCCCGGCCGTGCCCCCCTGCGCAGGGCACCGTTCCGCGGCAGCGCTGGGTCTCCGCCGGCCGCAGGAGCGGGGGCTGCGGCGCTCCCTTCCCCGTCCCTCCCCGCGGGTCTGCGGCAAAATCCGGCCAATGTGGGGCTGCGTCGGCGCTCCCGCCCCGCCGCTCCACGCCTCCACGCGCGGGGAGCCGGCGGAGTGTTTCCCGGGCATCGCCCTCTTTGTTCGCTTCGGCCATGACGGCTCCGCGTTTTCTTTGTCTACTCAGACACAACCACAGCTGCCCTCTCCTCCTTTCGGTCCTGTGGACTGTGCACCGAGCGTCCCGCGCTTTCATGTCCGCAAGGAGCGACCTGCACGGCGATGCGAAGGGAACAGGGGAGCGAGGTCCTAAGGGGCGGGGAAAATCCACAGTGAGGGTCTTCGGCGGGAAGCGTTTAGGTCTGAGACTCCTTGGAGACAACACTGAGGGCCTGTTTGGGAGTGCGGAAGGGACCGTCCGCCCAGCTTTTCAGCCCTTCTCAGCCCCTCAGAGCGGTCTCGGGGGCAGCGCTGGCCGCAGGGCGCTGGATTCGCTCTCAGCAGCTGCCAAGCTCTGAAGTGTTCACTGGCATATATCGGGATCCAACAAGCGAGAGAAAGCACTACGGATATTACCAATAGATGTCTATATGACATCTGAAAAATGACCACTAAAGAGACATTTTTTGTTCGGATGAAGAATGTAGAAATTTTGTTGTCTTTCACACTTTTGTGAACAAACATCTCGTACATGCTGATTACAGTATATTGGACTGTACTTGTGAAGTGAATTAATAAATACTGAGTTATCAGACTGCATTTTTAAACTAAATCTGCTAAGATTTTAAATATTACATACTGTCAGAATAGAGGTGATATGGCTATGGTGCTTGCCAATTTTTATATTCTTAATATTTTGCACCCTTGAAACAGGTCTACCATTTATTTTTTTATATCCTTTTAAATTCGTACAGTAGTTTATTTAAATTTATTCCAGAATATAATTTACAGAACCTTGTCAACATCTCCAGAATATTTCTTGGCAGAAAATATTTCCTAAATTTGGGGAGAAATGTGATTAAGATAATCATGTGTTCAGTTACAGGTGTCAAAAGAAGTACAAATGTAGTTATTACAGGAATCCCTGTGGATTCCTTTTCCATTCAGATTGTTATTTTAAACAATTTAAAGAATTGCCACTCATATATACAATGTGAGCAGGTAAATGTAGCTGCAATTTAGATTATATTTGCTTGAACAGAATTAACCAAGACTATGTGCAAGATTTGTCACTAGCTGACCTGCCAGGCTGGTGCCCAACATTAGCGTTTGGCTCCACAAAACCTGATTTGTTCGTTATACCTGAAGTTTTTTTCTACATATGTTTCCTGAGGCAGCTATAAATGACATTCTGAATTCTAAAGAAAGCCTAAAGGAATTACACAAAATATTTCAGTATGTCAAAATGATTTCTTTGTAATTACAGTAAAAATCACAGTATAACTTTTCCTGCCAGCTATATAACAACTGGAAGGTTTGAAAAATCATGGCAGAAATGGGTGATGCAGAGGCTGAGACCAGAAGCAGGTAATTAAAATAGTTGCAAACCTCTTTCCTCAATGTTTGGAGCATATTAGATAGAACTTCACATCATGTTTTCTAGAAGGCTGCCTTGTCTGCAGGTTGATACAAGTGTAGACAGACCTTTTCTGGGTGTTTCTATTAGTGACATAGTCAGTTCTCTCATGGATCAGAGGGTTTTCTTAGGCAAAAATAATTAAAGTGGAAGGAAAATTTTTCTGCTGAATATTTTCCCTAATGAGTTGCTACTACTGTTGATCGGAGACAATAATTCTTATTTGGATCAAAGTTTAGGACCCAATCCTCAAATTGTAGGCACTACATTTTCCTCATTACTTTGGACAAATAGCACCAGGGGTCAAATGGGAAAGAAAACCTCTGCAAAACTCAGTTCCATTAAAGAAAAATAAAAATCTGTAGCTTTTCAAGGGTGCATTAATTTGGACAGTTGTCCTAGTTCCTCATTAAACTATAATGAGGAAATTTCCTTTGTTCATTGCAATAAGGCGACATCTCACCATGACTGCACAAGGGAGTACATAATCCATAAAAAATTCATTGCATCAGTGTGTTATAACCAATGCAGATATCTTAAACATTTTCTTTAAAACTTATGTGGCCATTTAAATACGTATCTCTCTCTGCTACAAGCATCATAATAATTATAGCAATATGCAAACTAAAAAAATGTAAGATCTTTTCAACAGAGTACATTAATCCTAACATTACAAGCAATATAGATAAAAAGGGGTAGAGACGCCCTTCATATTTTTAATTGTACAATTCTAAGTTTTTTGATATAAAGACTGATACTGATCTATCCATAAGCATAATTGTGACCTATAACATTTGAGGGAGCTTGGTTGGACTTTGGGGTTTTTTTCATCACAAGTTCTTTGGAATGTGAAGGTGCATTGAAACCCAGTGACACAGCTAAGCCTCCATGTCATATGGATTTCTTCTTTCCTGCTGTTTAATGTACATGCAAATGAGAGAAACTCATTCATTTAAACTTGCTTTGCTGCATTCCTTCATCCAGTGCAATTTGCTTGAAAGCTGTGAGTCTTTAATATAAGCCAATTTTCCAGCACTCTTATCATATAATACATCTAACTTACAGGACTTTTACATTTGAGGCATCATCAGTGGGATGTCAGCACAGGGTTCACAACTGGTGAAACCACTAGTGGTTAAGAACAAAATTAGGGAGTGCTAAGAAGCAAACCTAAATATCACAGAGGATGACACTCCAGTTACTGGGGTGACTGAAATAAGAGGTGTTTGGAGTGAAATTCTGAGGAAAATAATGAATTTCTGGTCAGAAGACATGAAGAATTTGGAGAGAGATGCTGGTCTTTGTTCCACACACAGGGGACAGAGCCCTCTCCTGTGACATCAACTGTGATTTCCACATAAAGGAGTTTATTCACAAAGAAATCCAGCTTCTGGATACAGATATGTCCACCCCATGGCTTTCTCTGAAATTCCAATTCTTTGATCTAGAGCTACATGCTTGTGGCCCAAAAAGCCAATTGTAACCTGCGCTGCATCAAAAGCAGCATGGCCAGCAGGAAAAAAGGAGGTGATTCTCCTCTTCTACTCTGCTCTCATGACACCCCACCTGGAGTTCTGCAAACAGCTCTGGGACCTTCTGGCACATGCAAGACATGAATGTGTTAGAACAAGTCCAGAGAAGGGCCACAAAAAACAATCAGGGGGGCTGGAATATTTTTCCCATAAAGAAAGGTTGAGAGAGTTGGGGTTGTTCACCTGGGGGAAGAGCAGGTTCTGGGAAGACCTCAGAGAAGCTTTTCAATACAGAAAGACTTTTTTTTTCCAGGGCTATAGGAATAGAAAGGGTAAGAGTTTTAAACTAATAGATAATACACTTAGATTGGGCATAAGAAATTTTTTTATGAGGATTGTGGGACACTGGACGAAGTTGTCCAGAGAAAATGTCAGATGCACTGTCCCTGGAAGATGTTCAAAGTCAGGCCAGATGGGACTTTGAGCAATCTGGACTAGTGGAAGGTGTCCCTGTCCACAGCCAGGGTGTTGGACTATATAATCTTTAATGGTTCCTTTCTCCACAAACCATTCTGTGATTGCAATCATCTGACACACATGTATGTAGGGATCTGTTCTGGAAACTAAAGATAGAAGACTTGTGCATGTTAAAACAGTTTTAACTACCATTGCAGTTATTCAAGAAGTATAAGGGCAAGGAGATATGTAGCTGCAGCAAATGAGGATCAATAAAACAGCATAATGAAAATATTACAACCCCAAATATGTCCACTTACAAACAAAACCCTTAGGCACAGACACTGTCATTGTATCAGATCAGTCTGGTGTTCCAGCAGCTCTCTCTGTTTCTCTCCACAAATTATCCCTGATGTCCCAATTTAGCCATAGCACAGTCTTGTCTAAAAGGCCTCTCTGCTACAGCTTGGGGGTGGCAAGGAGAGTCAGATTGGGAGTATTGCATTTCTCCTAGCCTGGAGCATTCCTTTTCCCCAAAAGATGGAGAGAGTTGAGGTGCTGCATAGATGAAACCTCTGGCCTGCACAGACAGTCAGATGCAGCTTCTGGGAATGTCCTAAGAGAAATCAGCTAGATAGTCTTTCTCATAATTTACAATAGTAAATATGAAATGATTTAAATGCAGTGCTTTTGTCATACTTGTGCCAACAATACAGAAAACTCAAATAATATTACACACTGCTAACTGATGTACCAGGAGGAATAGCAATGCACAGTGAGGGAACTTAGGAGTAAAAAGTTTGCTAATTGCCTTTAAAATGGGTATGTCAGCACTGCAAGGGGCTCGTGAGTGGAAAGCACTGTTGCTTTACAGTGCAGGTCAAATTCCTTAAAAAGATAGATGAAAAAGAACAATTTTACATAAGGCATTCCTCATTTAATTTCTAGATCAAGTTAGTTCACAGCGAAGGCTTCATTTTTTGAAAGACTAGAGGGCTACAAAGGAAACAAAGAAAACCTTTTCTTGTTCTTAAATGCAATTCTGTGTTTGGGATGCTCTCAAACTTACCTTCATGCTGCACAGCTTGTTCCACACCATTCCAATCTTATAGCCACCCTCCCATATTTTTATACTCTAGGCAGCCTGTGAAATCATGGAAGTTGAGCAGAATCATTAGCAAAAATGGGCTTTACTGTTACAAGAAAAAACCAAATCATTACAATTTTAATAGCATTCTTTCATTAAAAAGGACGAGTTGGAAAGCAAGTGTATCACTTCTTTTCACTAGAACCCCAGTTTCAAACACTGCAACAAAAGTACATTTTAGCTCAACAAACTAGCATTTAAGGCACAGCACTAGAACACTGGTAAACAAAGCAACTCAACTCTTTTTTGACTGTGTGGGTGGCTCTGAAAAGAGCCTTTGGTTTCAAATGTTATGCCGTGCAAAGTCTGAATAGCTTTGCTCGCGGAGCTTATTTGCTTTTCGCCTTGTGGCTCTCAGTCTTCTTGGGCAGCAGCACGGCCTGGATGTTGGGCAGCACGCCGCCCTGCGCGATCGTCACCTTGCCCAGCAGCTTGTTGAGCTCCTCGTCGTTGCGGATGGCGAGCTGCAGGTGGCGGGGGATGATGCGCGTCTTCTTGTTGTCGCGGGCCGCGTTGCCCGCCAGCTCCAGGATCTCGGCCGTCAGGTACTCCAGCACGGCCGCCATATAGACAGGAGCTCCAGCGCCCACCCGCTCCGCGTAGTTACCTTTCCGGAGAAGCCGGTGCACGCGGCCCACGGGGAACTGCAGCCCGGCCCGCGACGAGCGCGACTTGGCCTTGGCTCGGACCTTCCCTCCCTGCTTCCCGCGCCCGGACATGGCTCAGACCCTCGGTACCAAGCGCAGCCTCACCTCCCACAAGAGAACCAGCGCCGCCGTACTGACGCAACGGCGCTTCCCCTTTTATCCCTTCCCTGGGAGGGATTCGCGGTTGCTGATTGGCTGGAATCGGACTTTACTCAAAGAACCAATGAAACGAGGGATCGTGTTGTGACCAATGGAAAGCAAGGGCACGCCCCCTGCGGGAGCCCCAATCGCATTGCGCGGGCCGAGGGCGGTAATTTGCATAAGCGCCCTATAAATAGCGACTCCGGCAGCGATTTTGGGCACCGAGTGTCGTGCGGGAGGGACGCACAGCGCTGTCACCATGCCCGAGCCGGCCAAGTCCGCCCCCGCGCCCAAGAAGGGCTCCAAGAAAGCCGTCACCAAGACGCAGAAGAAGGGCGACAAGAAGCGCAAGAAGAGCCGCAAGGAGAGCTACTCCATCTACGTGTACAAGGTGCTGAAGCAGGTGCACCCCGACACGGGCATCTCGTCCAAGGCCATGGGCATCATGAACTCCTTCGTCAACGACATCTTCGAGCGCATCGCCGGCGAGGCGTCGCGCCTGGCGCACTACAACAAGCGCTCCACCATCACGTCGCGGGAGATCCAGACGGCCGTGCGGCTGCTGCTGCCCGGAGAGCTGGCCAAGCACGCCGTGTCCGAGGGCACCAAGGCTGTCACCAAGTACACCAGCTCCAAGTAGGGCGTCTCGGACGGTCACTTTCAACCCAAACGGCTCTTTTAAGAGCCACCCACACACTCTCTAAAAGGGCTTTTCACGGTAGTGCATCGGTTTTCGTCGGTGTGAAAATTTGATTAAGAAACGCTATACAAAATCTGAAACAATGTTTAAAAATTTGATTAAGAAACGCTATATAAAATCTGAAGCAATGTTTAATCAGCCGCTATAGATTGCAGTCATAACTAATCCGTTCTCTGGAATCCTTCAGTATTTTACAACTTAAACCGAGTTGTTTTAATTATTAGTAATAAACGTTCTATTTTTTTCCAATAAATAAAACTTATACTTTATTCTGCAGTAAATATGCGCGCCTGTACATTATGCTTCATGTTCCATCACGACTTAAAATTTCACATAGCTTCCCATCACAAAGTTAAATAATAATAATAAAAAAAAAAAGACCCTGATCGTTTTTTGCGTTGTTATACCGGAGTAGTCAAATTTAAACACTCCCTTCTGTAGAAGACACGGGCAAAAGGTCTATGAGAAGTGAGACCAGGTGTGAGGGAGGCAGACGCGCTGTCCCGGAGCGCGGGGCCCCGGTAGCGCGGGCACGGGCGGAGCTCCGTGCGCGCCCCCCTTCCCGCCTCCCCCGCCTTGCAGCGCGGGCTTTTCCAAATTTCCCAACAGCCCAATGAGCGCCTGCGGATTCCGCCACCCTCCAATGACCGGCGGACACGGGCGGCGCTCCGCGGTGCTGCGGATCCCCGCGCCGCTCCGCCCCGCGCTGCCCCGGCCGCACAGCCCCCCCGGCGGGGCTCCCGCCGCTCCGGGTGCGCCTCCACGAGCCCGGCAGAGCTCCACTCTACCCACCTCCCGCCCCGGCAATTTCCTTCTCAAAAAAAAACAGGTCGGTCGAGTCACGCAGAAATCAGGGCCTGCCCCACGGCAGCGCTGGCAAGCGGAAAGGTCACTGCCAAGGAGGCGGAGGAGCCGTGCTGACAGTTCCCTGCTATGGTCACTAAGAGGTGTGGCAGTCGCATCCACGCTATTGGGAATCGCGCTGATTAGAGCAAGGAAAGAAACCTCCACGCCCCAGAAAGGCACCCGCCTTTAAAGCGGTCCCTTTAACACATACACCTTACTTGCGGTGCTCAGAAAAAGGCAGCCTTTAGAAAGCATTTTCGCAGGGAATGTAGACTTTTATTTTTCCACGTCTTAGCGTAACCACGGCCGGAAGTTTAGTGTCCCATCCACTCCCGATACGAACGTCCCACACGGACAGTGGTGTGTGGTTAGCTCTGCTGCGGACACGGAGCTCAGTGACGGAGTGTATCAGCCCTTTTGGGGACAATAGTAGGTGGCTCTTAAAAGAGCCGTTGGGTTTAAGTATTTCCACTTCAACACTTCATTTCTTGGGCGCTGCCTTCTTCGCCTTGGCTGTTTTCGGCTTGGCCGCCTTGGGCTTGGCTGCTTTGGGCTTCACCGCTTTTGCCTTGGCCGGGCTCTTCGCTGCTGCCGCCGCTTTCTTGGGCTTGGCAGCCTTTGTCGCCCTTTTGGGGCTCTTGGCTGCTTTCTTGGCCGCGCTGGCCGCCGGCTTTTTTGCCTTCTTGGGGCTCTTCTTCACGGCCGCTGCTTTCTTGGGCTTCTTGGCGGCGCTGGCGGGCTTCTTAGCCGCCGGCTTTTTGGGCTTTGCTGCAGCTGTTCTCTTCTTGGGAGCTTTTTCCTTCACTTCTCCAGGCTTCTTGTTGAGACGAAAAGAGCCGGAGGCGCCGGTGCCCTTGGTCTGCACCAGGGTGCCCTTGCTGACGAGGCTCTTCAGCCCCAGCTTGATGCGGCTGTTGTTCTTCTCCACATCGTAGCCGCCGGCGGCCAGCGCCTTCTTGAGCGCGGCGAGCGAGAGCCCCTTGCGCTCCTTGGAGCTCGACACGGCCTTGGTGATGAGCTCGGTGACGCTGGGCCCCGCGGGCTTGCGGGCTTTGGGGCCGCCCGCCGCCTTCTTCGGCTTCTTGGCGGCGGCCTTGGCGGCGGGGGCCGCGACAGCGGGAGCGGCGGCGGGAGCGGTCTCCGACATCGCTGCAGAGACTTCTTCCTAATCAAAAGAAAGTAATTGGGCTACAGTAACCCCGATGCCTGAATTTATAGCGAAGCGGTGATCTGTGATTGGTGCTTTGCAGAGCCCGCCTAACTGTTAGCCAGGAAGAGCTTTTCCTCCTCCGAGTCTGTGTTTCTTCGGAGTTAAAAATTCCTATTTTTTCTGAAACGAGTGCCGCAAAATCACCCCAGTTTCTTCGGAGAGTGAAGAGAAGGCGGTGGACTTCCATTCGGGCGAGTTTCTTGCTGTTTGGACCACAGATGAAATAGAAAAGCTGTTTTTAACCCCGCGTTGTGAAGCCAGAGAGACCCCGGGAACGGCAAACTTTTGTTTTTCCTTCTAAATTAAAATAAAACACGTAGATAAAAAGTCTCCCCAGTAATGTAGGCTTATTCTTTGGGGGGTTTCCTCCAGATTAAGATAGAAACCGTGTGGACAGACTGCGTATTTTTGTCGTAAATTGATTTCAAAGAGAAGGAAGTAACACAATTTCATGGCGGAGCTTTGAATATGGATAAAGATTCGGCTCTCTTAACCATATCTTTAACTATTAAGGATACAGTATTTCAACAGAATTTCTTGTTTTGGGAAAGTAAGAAACCTTCAGAGGAATATATATACTGTTGAAAATTGTTTGGAACTTGCCAGGACTCTGCGCTTTTTTTGTGTTGTTCTGTAAGTGGATAGAATGATTTTGATATTTTTACAAATAGTCTGTTTGTGAAATGAAGCTGTCAATGCCTAGTTGATGCATATAAATTCCAGACAAACTGCTAGTTTAATGCTTTCTTATTTACAATACTGTATGCTATTCTTTAAGATTTGCAAAGGTCAGAAGCAGGCTTGCTGGGAAAAATTGTCTAACAGGTATAGGTACACTAATATGTATCATATGCTACTTAAACATTACTGGAGCCTGTTGAACCACCGGTTCTCACCAAAAAAATTAAATACTGTGGAAATCTGGCTTGTGTGAATACAACACTTCAGCCTCAATATTACCTATAAATATTTGGATACCGAGTGTAGGGGGTTTGGTGTTGGCCTGTTTGATGGTTTTTTGTAGTTGTTTCCTTGGGGTTTTCTCCATAGGTTTAATATTCCTCCCATTATTTTTTTAAAAGAAAAGGAAAACACTTGCCAATTTAGGTTTTCATCTAAATCCTCAGAATATGGAAATAATTTTCAGACAATCCTCATAAATGAAAATCAGTTTTAATTATCATAATTCCACTGGAATATTAAGACTCATAAAGAGACAATAGAAATTAAATTAATCAATTGGGATAACTTTTTATTAAATCAGAAAACAAAAGCTCTGACTGATTTCTAATTAAAAGGCAGACAGACTTTTTGTGATTTTGGGGGTTTTTTTCCCTTTGTTGGAAAAAACAAGTTAAGATCAAACAACATTTTACCTCACTCAACTTTGTAATATCTTGTCATGCAAAATATCAGTGGACTATTTCAGCAAAGGAGCATGGGTGTTTTTGAGATTCAAGATGATAAGGTATGTTGCAAAAGGCCCTGTATTTTCATACATTGAATGTTGAAGACACAATGAAGTAATATTTGATAACTAGCAGTTTTAGTTGAAACAAGATAGATTAAGAAGGCAATGATGCATGAGATGTGTTAGAATTAGATGTGAAAACAATGAACCATAACTTTTACATATTCTCTTTTATTTCTATTTCTATTTTCATTTTGTTGTGTTCAGATGCAGGCCAGATAATAAGTACTTTGAAGGAAAGGAATGGAAAAGTGGAGATTGGGAAAAATTAGGCTTGTCACTACTCCGCAATAAAAAACAGATTGAAAAGAGTATTGAAGTGGGCTATGAAATCTGCCACACTTCTCATGAACATGACATCGTTCCCACATAAACAACTAGACCAAATTCACAGTAGCCTTAGATTTTGAAAGTCCAGACTGGCAATCCAAATGAACAGTATGAGTGTGTTTGAGAGGTAAAAAAGTAGTTGGTTGTGGTAGGATGAGGGTATTACACATATTTTCCAGTTTGGATGAAAAAAGATGGCCATAAAGCAGAATCTGACTGTAAGTAGTATAACAGACAGAGCAAGGAAGTGTTGTCCTCTGTCCTGGTCTCCTTAATGTGATGTACATTCTTCAGAGAATAAGGACTGCTTGAAGGTTAATGTGCCTTAATCTCTGTAGATTTGATAGCTTGGTCTTAGAGCTTTGTGGCTCTGGTTTGTTACACTTGAAAATGGCCAGGAAGCTGGGAGCAACTGGGAGTGGACAGTAACCACTGGTGCAAGAATGCAGCTGTAGCCTCGGCGGTGCGCCCTCTTTTACACATCCCTCACATTCACACATTTGGGCAAGTTTCCCATAAAGCTTGCTTTTAGTAACCCTGTTCTCAGGTCGTCAGGAGAGGACGAGTTTCTTTCCCTTCCCCTATAAACAGGATGGAGGTTAGAGATAAAGACAGGAGGCAGAAAGAGATGGGAGAGGATATCTCAGATCTTGCTCCCTAACTAGGGCAATCAGTAGAACTTCACCCTCAGCACATAAGGATTGCTGTTCTACTCTGACAAGTTTTAAAGGGACAAAAACGTCTCTAGTTGGTTTTGTTTCGGTTCAGGTTTTTTTGTTTGTTTGGTTTGGCTTTTCAAGGAAAGGATATGAAGAAGGTTGTGAAGGCCATTATCTAAGAATTTATAGGGTCAGATTTTAGGACTTCTCTTACTTTTAGTTCTGGGTTCATGCCAATAAATCTTCATGTCCCCTGCTCTCTATTTGGAGTTACACTTCTGAAGTCCTTTGCTTTTCCCTAGTAGTCAGAGACACTGGAAATCTTGGCAGCTGTCCTCCGGCATTATGTGTCAGCATCGCTTTTTGTATCGTTTCCTTAATCATCAACTGGCTCTTTTTTTGTACAGAGAATTATCCCTGACCTATTTCTGAACAGAGAAAATGTTCTTGGTCTTACAATACATTTCTGCAGAAGGCAAGATTTTTGTGGTCTGTTTTTTTCTTTTTTTTTTTTCCCCCCTCCCAAAACGTGGAGCTTTAGAGATATGAGGTGCTGTGAAAAGTGAAGGCTTTTCTAGGGTTATTCCCATACCCTGGGCCAAGAAATGATATTTTCTACTTAATTGGATAAAACAAACCTATCCAGAGCTTTGAACAATTTTCAAGTTTGCATTGCTGGAAATAGCTGTTAAATGCAACACTGGACCACAATGACAATGCTCCTGTTTTAGAGACTGATCATTATGAACAGCATTGATATTGCCTTGGGTGTTCTACTTGCAAGCAAAAAAGCCAAATCAAAGTAAACATCTGAGCATAGAACTTATCAAATCAGTGGTAGATTATGGAATAGCTTTTCAATCAGAGCAATTTTCTTCCTGTCAAACAAAGTTACTTAAAAATAAGAAAAGTTTGGAGAGTGAGCTGGTAATAAAAACTGTTTTCAGTTTCCATGTAAAGAGATAAATATTTAAATGTGACCCATTTAATACTTAATTTCAATTAAACAGCAAATATTTTTCAATATTGTCGTTGATTTCCTTTCCAAGCACCCTATACAAATGTAGGCTCTGTTTATCTCTCACCTAGGAACCCAAACCAATTTTTTATTCCCTCTTTAAATGTGCACCCAAAACAGTATCGTTTCCATTGTCACACAACATACCCTGGCTTCCTTGCCTGGCTGTGTAGGTGCTCATGCAGATTACAGAAGAGCCTATGAACTGACAGACTATTTCCCAATGCAAGGATCTTCAAAACAAAAGTAGTTCACGTCTAATGTAAGAAGTAATTCCTAAACCTGTGTAGTAGAGAAAATACTTAAGTTTTTTTCTTTTCAAGACAGAAGCCTCATATGGAGGAGAAACAGATTAGACATTAGACAAAGGCAAACAAGACATTCAGTCTGCTGGAGGAAAGCAGCCTATACAAGCTGATTAGCAAAATTTAGCTGAAAGTCTACATCAATTATAATTATAATATAGTTAGGATTCTGAAGATACAGAAAAATTGCCAACTTTTAGCTGCAGCATGCTAACCTCTTCACAAATAATAATTTTGTAGACATTCAAGTAATCACTTTTACTAATAAGAACACCATAATAAGATCAAAAAAGTATTAGTCAGATTTCTGACATGCTGAAATTATACTGATGATTCTGATTCAGCAATTGTAAAGTTTTTGTACTAGGGAAGATTCAAGGTGTCAAAGAGTTGCCAGTAGTAAAGAAGCCTGTATCCTTTTAGTTGTACTTCAACTAAGCTAACAAAAATACACAGGCAGTTATTTCAGTGTTAGGGCAATCATATCTCCTAAAAAACCTATCTTGTCTTTTAATCTAACATGTAATGCAATAGGTCCTACCCTCATGATCAAAGAAGGATCGTCTAGAACAGGGAGACACTAAAACCTCTCTAGGAAGCATGTTCTAAAATGATCTCTTTTGTTTAAGTAGAATTTCCTGTGTTTCAGTTTCTTCCCATTGCCCCTTGCCCCAGGCAGTACCGACAAGACTGAATTTCCCTCCTCTATTCCCCCCATAGTATATCTGAACACATTAATCAGACACTTCCCATGTTAGAGATGCTTCAGTCCCTTCATCCTCTTTGTGGCCCTTCACTGATTTCACTCCAGTTATACTCATGATTCTGTTGCAATGTGAGGGCCAGAACTGGATACAACATTCCAGATGTGTCTTATCAGCGCGGAGTGCAGGGAAAGAATTATTTCCCTCAGTGCTGTTTTGCCCATAGTACTTCTCCAGGTTAATTTGTGAAGTCTATTAGATTAACCCTGAATGGCATTTAAAAATACTTTTAAAATTTTGGTAGTTAAATAGAGACAGCTTCAAAAAATGCAGTCGTTAGTTTCCAGGCTTGTGAGAACCAGTTTGAGCTAGCTAGATTTGGCTCAGTGATTCTGCTGTATATGACCGAAGGATATGTTAAGGCTAGTTAGAGTCTCAGCAAAACTTAAATCTCTGCACACTGGAGTGATCAAAAGATGACTCTGATCAAAGAGATGGCTCTCTTGCCTGCCATAACTGCTAAATATTTGCTAATGGGCAAAAAATGGTGGTGCATTTTAATGAATCATCCCCCAAATCTCCTTCTCTGCCCATAAAATGACAGCCTAAAGCACTGAAATATTCATTTCAGCTTCTGAAAGCCTTTGGATTAGAGATGCTCTTATAACCACATTTTACTTCTCTTTACCCATCCCCGTGACTGAGAATTATCATTAGTACTAGTGGTCTTGCTGCACTTAGAGATGTCAGTTCTGAGCAGGATTCCATGTTCCTTTGTTTTGTAGACCAATTAACTTTGTATTGTTTTCAGTTGAAGGAAAAGGAGAAGAAGGTAAATGCAGAAAGACAAAGAAATAGAGGTACCTACATGCAAAAGAGTGGAAATGTAACCCTACCTGTAACTTTTACAGAGTGCCTGATAAAAACTGAAATGTGATATCTGAAACTGTTATGTGCTGTCTATTCTCCCAGGTACACAGCTTAGTGAAACAGTAATTCTTGTTGTTGTTGTTTTGGTTTTGATTTTTGTTTGTTTGGTTTGGTTTATTTATTGATGTAGTTTGCAAATACTGATTCAGTCAGAAATGCAAATTGAAACTAGGACATAGATATAGAAAAACTATGTCCTACCCCTTCAGTGACACAGCCCAGCCCATGTTATCAGATGTCATTTCCTAAGGTTTCAAAGGTAATTCTAGCCCTTCATGCTGAGTGAAGGGAAACAGGATGCTGAAAGCTCTCCTTAGATAGTATGCTGCAGACCCAGCTATGCACTCCTCCTAGGCAGCCTCTCTTATTCTTTACCTATCTAAAGAATATGGCCAAGAAACAAGCACATCATCAGACATTTTGAGCTACAGATTAGTGCATTTCTCTGGTTTACAGACTCAGCACACCCTGGAAAGGGAATAACTCATTGATGTTGAGTTGTGCTAATTACAATCTCAGACAAATTCAAGGAAGATGTAAATAAACCCAAGATTTACAGCACTCAGACATAAGGGAGGAAATGAAAAGCATGTTTAATAGGCTTTATCCAAAACTGACTTTAAAAAGAGTCTCAATAGAGGATGCAACACTTCCTTAGAGCTGGCTGATACACTGCAGATTTTCTCTTTGTTTCATTTTATTTCATTTCAGAAAAGTATTTGAAATGAAACTAATAATCAGGAAAACCTGGTCTAGCAGAAAAAACACCCCTTTCAGGGTAGAAATCTATATTTAAGTGTTAATGATTGTCAGCTATGAAATTAAAATGCAGTGTCAAACTGAAGAGTTCAGCATGGATCAATCATAGACCCAGTATAATTTCTTTTATGACCTGAATTTTAGTCTACAGAGCTTGTATATAAGTACTGTTAGCACCAACAAGCAAACAAATGCTAAAAGGATTGACATTTTATGTATTTAAAAATGCCTGATAAGAGGCACTGTCTTCAAAAATAAGTTAGACACTTCACCTAGAATGAATGCTATCAAAAAACATAGCAAAACTGCTACTGTCAGTAGCATCTGACAAGTACCTGAGTAGATCGGGAATGCTACAGTCCCAGTTTGAGTTTCAGACCTAGATTTTAGAACCAAATTTCAGGTAACAAGAAGTGAACAGTAAGTCAATACACAGAAGAGAGCAAAAGTAATTGTCAGAAGTCTAAAAGCTATTTCTAAGGAAAAGGCATGCACAGTTGAAGTCCCCCGATTGAAAGAGAAGGCTGAAAAACTGAAGTTTCTTGTTAAACAGTTAAAACATGAAGAGAGAGGAAATAATTTTTCCTCATTATACACTAGAAAATACAGAAACTGATGGTCTTTGCACTAAGTTAGCAGTAATGAAATAACTTCTAATACAGAGTAGAAAATGTTGTATGGAATGATAGCAGAGTCCCCAAGAATAAGAAACAAACTCTCAGAAACAAAATGTGTTCTGTTGACTTGATTACAGATGGAGGGCTACAAAAATTGCTCATGTCTGGGTACTGATAATTATCACAGAAGGCATCTGTGTGGACAAGGGATGAGTGCTGTATGCAGTATGTTTGACATTTAGTGATATTTTAGGAACCATCTCCCATAGCATTTTCATTTGGGATGAGGGGGACAATGGACAGGATCAGCAGATGTTAGGTATTTGAAAATTGACTGTAGCACAGGGTCAAAGGGCTATAGTTAACACCTTAGTGTCTGCAGGCAACCAGTAATAAAAATAATGCCCTGAGGCTGGTATTATTTGGTGTTTTCTGGAACATGGGGGATGAGAGAGAAGGTACACTTAACTTGTGTGGAAAATACCAAGGGAGGAAGGGTAGACAGAGTCAAAAGCAACACAGTCAATTAAAAAGGACTTTAATAAACTTGAGGCACGGGCCAAGAGAAATCTTATGCAGTGTTGCAAAGAGAAGTACCAAGTTCTGCACATGAAGGACAACAGCCACTTGCATCACGGTAGTGTCTGACCTGGGCAGGACCTGGACATTATGGTGACTTTCTCAACTGATGTATCCTTAAAGACAAGCCTGCTGCTTTGTCCAGTGCATAACCATAAATAAATCCCTCGAAGCACCTCAGGATTCCAAACAAATGTTACTGTAGCAAAAACAAAGCATAGAAGTAGTGTCTGCAGACACCAACACAATGCACATCATAATTTTGCAGACTTGTCTTCCTCCAGCAACACACAGCCCAAGAAAATATTCAATAAATTCCTCAGGGATGCCCATATTAGATTAATTACTTGGAAAACTGTGCCCCAGAGAGACCATTTGAACAAGGCAGTACTTCACCCGCTATTAAGTGCTTATCACTCTGTAAGGGTTGGCAGAGTTCAGCTGCAAAACTTACTGCCCAGACCAGCTCAGCATGAGTCCAGGCAATGAGAGGAGCTGCTCAGTCTCAGTTGTGCAAAAAAAATATGGTGCTTACAATGTTTCCTTGCTACACCTTTCTAGCTTAATCAAGAGTCAACAGTTCATTAGACCTATGCTGTTTCAAATGCCAGTTTAGAAAGCAGAGTAAAGATTTGAGAGAACAAGTTGTGTCAGTTGTGGTTTCCAAGTAGCTGATTTGTTGTTTACTGTCTCTCTACCCGAAAGCAGGAGCAGACTTGCATGGTGTCCTACAGAGTTCTGAGCTCCACAGGCCATCCTGGTTCAGGGAAACCACCTGGAGTATTTAGAGAGATTCTTTGGTGTCTTCCTTGGGAGAAGCCCAGGAATGCCCTGAGCATGCCCAGGACTTGCTAAACATGCCTGTCCTTGCCTCCACTTACAGGTTATTGACCCTGTCCCTTTTCTCCCATGTCCTAAAACAGATTTATATGAAGGACTGGGTATTTTATCAACTTCTCAACACTCCAAACCTGATCTAGGAATTCCTCCAACCTTTCTTCATGGACCTGTTCAGCCATATCAGCTATTAAGTGAGCCTGCAAGATTGCAGCTTCTGCATGCAATGGTGGTGATGAAGCCCATGCAAGCCTTCTCCATGGCAGTGGCTCAGACAACATGCCCATAAGACAATTTTTTAAAGATTTTGCTTCTATGTTGATTATCTGATCTGTGAGCCACTCTCTGTGAATGGCAAACTACATCCTTCAAGGGCAGCCCAAGGTGCTGGATGACGACAGAGGTCTTTTCTTGGTTTATCAGTCCCTGAGTAGTTTCTGAATTCAGCATCAAGAAGAATGTTGAAAACAGTCCAAAACAGGGCTGCAGCTGAACCTCTTGTATCTCTGACTGACAGGAGTGTTTAAATAAAAAAGTGACAATGAGGCTCTCCACCTCTGTCTCAATTAGAGGGAGATGGGAAGGGGAGATATTAAATCAATTCTCAAAGTACCAATCATTAAGATGATTTTGTGATGCTGTTTGCTAGTTTTGCTTAAGCAGCATAACACATTTCTGCAACTATGCTACCTGTCAGAAGATTCCTTCCAAATGGCAAATCCACACATGCAAATATTGACTTGGACCTCAGTCTCAAAATGAAGGCTTTCTGTGTTTGAAACATTTCTTACCAAACTGATGAGGGCTGCTCTATTTCAGTAAGCAAAGCTTTGTAGCATGGCTTACTTACTGAACAGAGGGTGGGATATGTGGGCACAGGACTACAGAGGACAAGGACTGCTGGAGTAGATTTAGAAGCCCAAAGTGTGCCAAAGAAGTCAGATCTTGTGCAGTTTACAGTCCTACCCACCTCTAGAGACAGGACCCAGCTGATCACATCTCCATGCTGTAGGAGTTGAATACTCTCCATCCAAGTTCTTTCAGATATTATGCGTGAGAAGAGTTTAATGTTTAGTCCCCAATTTTTCTGTTGATCATAGTTGACATTCATTGAAATTTGAATTAGCAGAGGGACACAGCACTGTACTGAATTTGCATAACAAGCATAATAAAACATTTGCAATACAATTTACAGTTGAATCACAGTAGAAACGTGATTCTCATTACTGGTCTCTGTATGCTCAGTGTCAATGCTTGGCCTTCTCAGTCCCTGTGAAGGAATATGTTGGTTAAAACGATCTCAAGCCCATTGCTCTCTTCAGACTTTTTTATTTATTGACTGGTTTTTGTAATTTATATTGGACTAAGCCACATAAATATGGCCCACCCTCCCTACCCCTCATTTTGGTCTGTTTTGCTCAGAAAGACATCAGTCTGAGGGAACCTGATGATTCACCGTTGCAGCCTGTCTTGTCTGAAACCATAGTAACCCTTCAGTCTCCCTGGTGTTCAGATAAGTGCAGTTTTTCTTTACAGTACATTATTTTTCTTTATAGAACATTATTCCTCCAGCTCATCCTTTTTGTCCTGCTCTGAGCTCTCCTCCGTGGTGGGTGTGTGCTGGTCTGTCAAAAGTGTACAGGCTTTTAGTAAAAGGGAAGAATTGATTTCTTTCCTCCAGATGGTCCAGATGAGATCTACTACATGTTCAGCATGTGAGATCACAGGAGTATAACAACAGTGTAAAGCAGGAACCTGTACCACCTGTCTCATTCACAGAGGACAGATTTCAGTTCCATTCTACCTTTGAGAAAGACAGAGAATACTTTGAAGAGAGAATGAAGCACCAGCTACCAGTGAGTGGAAAGCAAGGAATATGAAAACCTGTCCAATACTTATACATAATTCAAAACTACCAGGGTGAAACCATGAATAGGTTTCCAGAATTTTATTTGTATATATTCTTAAAATATAATGTGTGACTGTATTTTTTACCTAATGTTGATCTAAACTTAAACCCTGAAGTTCTAGTAGCACATAATGAAACATTTTTTAAAGTTAGTTTTAAGTGAATAGCAACATATTGTGATTACTTACCCCAAGGTTATCAATACAGACACAATACCCTACAAGACCCCTATCTTATTGTAGTAGACATTAGACACAAATTAAAAAACATCACATTCATTACCTAGAGGATGCAAAACTTGAATATAGGCAAGGTATCTGAAAACTCACAAATGGAAAACAAACGATGGGTGCAAAAACCCTATGAGAATAGACAGTGTTCTCAGTAAACTGGAGACGTAGTCTTTTGCCTCCATTTTGCAGAATTGTGCGTCCTGATTCCATCTTGTTGGGAATCTGATTAGACTAGACATGAAAAATGAACAAAATTTTAAGTACTATTGATTAAGAACTGCCACTAGTAAGTGTGAGTTGGAAAGCAGAAAGGGAGGCATATCAAAATTTGGGTTTCTACTGCTAGTGTGGCTCTCTTAAATGAAAAAAAGACAGAATTATAAAAA
Organism: Sclerurus mexicanus; assembly: GCA_013396755.1. Lineage (NCBI taxonomy): Eukaryota > Metazoa > Chordata > Aves > Passeriformes > Furnariidae > Sclerurus > Sclerurus mexicanus. Next base: position 45,450 of record VWZF01006563.1, read on the forward strand.
TGAACAAAAAAACCCAAATGAACAAAAAAAAAGGCATAAACAGACAAACAAACACTGCTGGAATTCTTCTTTAGGCTAGTAACCACAGAATAGACTTGAATTTATTAATTGTGTTGTGGCCTGTGACATCAGTATAAACAAGAACTGTAGCCAGTATAATACATTTTTTAAGATCAAGAATAATATTCAGCTCACCTGTTCACTCCTTACAGGAAGAGAAAGAATGTACACTTAGGACTGTCCAAAATCTAAGGAGACTCTGCATGATATCTATGCATTCCTCTGCACCTCTGCAACAGGAGGCAGTTTCTACAACCTAGGTAAAATCTGTGAATGCCTGTGCTTTGTAAAAGTAAATGATCAGAGGAGTGTAGTGGGGATTGCTTCATACTGAAGGAGGGGAAAAACAGAGATCATGCCCATGTTTCTTAATATACTCCTTTATTTTAAGTGATAAGATTAAATAGGGACAAGACAACTTTTATCTAAATTACATTTGCTATCTTCATCTCAAAAGCCCCATCCAACTAACCAAAATACCATACCCCACAAAAGCCATAGGTTTCATATAGACTACAAAATCACCTAGGGACAGTATTAGAAGCAATATTTGAGGTGTCAGGAGAATGAGCTTCTCTTTCATGCTTCTCTTTCACTGTTAATATGGCTGCAGGGAGAAAACACTTCATTGGTTTTATGATCGAATGCAATTGTAATTTCATCATTATTAAATAGAGGAGCGAAGCTACTTCTTCCCACTTTGGTCACACAATAGAGAGAAATTACTTATTATGTGTTCTAACATGGAACATTTTAAAAGCGAATGTAGAAATTATGTTTGCATTTCATACGAAAAAGGACAAAATGAAATCAACTTTTTTCCCCCAGAAAAAAAAGAAAATGTTCTTTAGGTCTTAGTCTAGCAGTTATTCCAGCTCAGGCTCTTCCTACACTGTGACGTTTCAAACATCCTTTGTACAGGATTGCTCCTTACGTTAAAAAATAATAATTCAGAATCTCCTTTTTTTTCCATTATAGACTTAGATCCATAAGAAAACGCCACCAAAACAGATAAACATTCAAAAGCTTGGTCTCCAGTCAAAAGCAGGGTGATTATCGATTAGGGAGCAAAAATTGAAGTCTTTAGTTATACTAAAGAAGTTCTTGTAAAAATTAAAAATAAAAAATTACCTCAATGCAGTAACTCAAAATGATCAAAATAATCAGAAGTTTCTGACTCATATAAGTGTAAAAATATAAAAGAAGATTCTATTCTGGTTAATATATGCTTAAAACCCAAAGATCCTTATGTAAAAATTGGAAGATTTAAGAAATGGAAGGTGGAAATCAAAATTAAGAAACCGATATATTAGATACTGTGGAAAATACTCTAAAGCCAGCAAAAGATCTCAAATCATTAAAAATTCTAAAGCTAAGTCTACAGAACTTTGAACACAAAAAAAGTAAAAGTATTGATGAACAACAGCATGAAAATAACAACAATTTAAAGTAATTCAAACCAACTTCAGCCACTGCAAAAAAATAAATATACACAGATATGAAAATGGTTTTTACAAATCCAAGGAGAGGGGGGAAAAAAGATGTTTTTGTTCATGAACATGCAAATCGTTGGAGGGTTTTCTTTTTTTGAGGGGGGAGAGGGAAGTGGAGTAGTTTTTTGTTTATTTTATAGACTTCACAGTTCCTTAATAGGTTACACTACACGGTGTTTCATCGTCGCTCACGGAGACTGGAAAAAGTTCCAGGATCTCCGCCCCTGCGGCTTGCAGTCCTCAACCAGGTCGGCCCGCCGCCCATATAGAGCGCGCCGGGGCCGCTCCCGCCGCACAGCGCTCGGGCTGAGGCAGCGGCAGCATGTCCGGCAGAGGCAAGGGCGGCAAGGGGCTCGGCAAGGGCGGCGCCAAGCGCCACCGCAAGGTGCTGCGCGACAACATCCAGGGCATCACCAAGCCCGCCATCCGCCGCCTGGCTCGGCGCGGCGGCGTCAAGCGCATCTCGGGGCTCATCTACGAGGAGACGCGCGGCGTGCTCAAAGTCTTCCTGGAGAACGTCATCCGCGACGCCGTCACCTACACCGAGCACGCCAAGAGGAAGACGGTCACGGCCATGGACGTGGTCTACGCGCTCAAGAGGCAGGGACGCACCCTCTACGGCTTCGGCGGATAAACCATTTCGCTCCCCCCCTCCACTTTCACAACACAAAGGCTCTTCTAAGAGCCACCCACTTCAACCTAAAAGGAGCTGTGTTGCTACAAACGTAGTAAAATGAAAAAAAAGGGTTTTCTAAAATTGGAGATATTTTTACTCTTTAATGGTATCCATTATTTAATTGCACTTTTAGTAAATCATTGGTTAACCTCTTGGTGAATTGTGCACTGCTTGAATGGTAGGGGCCATCTTAAAACATATCCGTTTGTTTTCATGTTTTAGAAGTTTAGAAGTTGTTTGCTTGTTCTCTGTGAAAGCAAAATTAAGTAGCAAAGCACTCTAAGGCCCTGATTCGAGCAGACCTGCCTTTAGTGTCCTGTATGCATCAGTGTGGGCATCTCGTGTTTTTGAGTGAACAATGGCAGAACCAGACATCTTAAAGTTATGTTAATGACTATTGTGATACTTTGTGGGAAGTAGCACAGCTGGTCGGTCCTTAAAGTCCCTTCTAATAAAATCAAGTACTTGAATGATCCCTCTTGTCCTCTGAAAGTGATGCGTGGGAAATCGTTCATTCTTTGATCGTTAAAGCTTAGGAAAGTTGCTTTTTTTTTTAATTACCTGAGTGCCCAATACTGCGTAATTTCCCACTGCCCATTTCCCTTTTGAACGCTTTCCCCTAGAGGCTTCATTTTTGCGGTAGACTATGAAAATTGACACGAGAAGGGTCCGCGCCGAACACGGAAGCCGCGGGGGAGGCGCGAGCGCCGGCGGGCGGTTGGCTGGAGAGCGCGCGCGCTTTGGAGGCGGGATTTTCGAATTTGAACGTGTCCAATGAGAGCCGCGCTTTCCCGGCAGCCAATCAGAGAGAGGAACTGTCTATAAAAGCTGCCCGCCGAAGCAGCGCGCATTCATTCTCCGGGGGGGTCTGGCGGTGTTCGGTCTGCGCTCCCTGAACCATGGCGCGCACGAAGCAGACGGCGCGTAAGTCGACGGGCGGGAAGGCGCCCCGCAAGCAGCTGGCCACCAAGGCGGCCCGCAAGAGCGCGCCGGCCACGGGCGGCGTCAAGAAGCCGCACCGCTACCGGCCCGGCACGGTGGCGCTGCGCGAGATCCGGCGCTACCAGAAGTCGACGGAGCTGCTGATCCGCAAGCTGCCCTTCCAGCGCCTGGTGCGCGAGATCGCGCAGGACTTCAAGACCGACCTGCGCTTCCAGAGCTCGGCCGTCATGGCGCTGCAGGAGGCCAGCGAGGCTTACCTCGTGGGGCTCTTCGAGGACACCAACCTGTGCGCCATCCACGCCAAGCGCGTCACCATCATGCCCAAGGACATCCAGCTCGCCCGCCGCATCCGCGGCGAGCGCGCCTGAGCCTCTGGCCGCAGGTTGTGTCTGTATGATCCTGAACATTATTCCCACACCCTAAAGGCTCTTTTAAGAGCCACCACATTGCACAAAAGAGTTGGAGCACGGCCTTTCTTTCACTTTATAAGCTAGCAATTCTGAAGTTCTTAAAACTTTCCTGCAGTACTAATGAAAGCACAATAATAAACCCTTCCAAGTAGTCACCTTACTACTTGATTGTTTTAAGCAGCATTAGATACCATTTTAGTGAGATCCGGAAATGCCCTTATATCTATACAGAATAAGTAAACTGCACAAAACAAGTAGTTGTATAGGTAAGGCAAACTACAAATAACAGACTAGTGCAGATAAGGCAAATGAGAAACGACAAAGCAAACCAGGACAGACAACCTACACTTTTTTTTCCTTGCCTCCTTTCTTCCCACCCCTGACCTGATACTTCCTGTAAAATACTGTGCAATAGTTTTTACTGAGTACAGCAGGCCTTTACTTTTAAGCATTATGCAAGGCATAACTTGAGTTAGTATTGGAAGATAAATCTGAAGTTTCAAATAGTTTTTTATTAACTATTATACTGTACTATTTCTTTTGTACTATTTGTTCATTGGAGCATTATGTACTAAAGTTATAAAGATATCCAAGAGCCTTAACTCAATTATACAAGTAAAACAAATGTGCAAAGATTATAAGCTTGATGAAAGGAATAAAAAAAAATCTATAAATTAGTCTTGATTTAATTAATATTCTTAATTTTCTTTGCATTACAAAATTAAAAAAAGGCTGGAGAAGAGGACTAAGGAGAGCTTGGAAAAAGCAAAGAGAATCTGGTGTTTCTCTTTGGGAAGTCATTCTTTGTTTTTTTAAATAAATTGAGAGCACTGGCACAGTTAAGGTTTTGTAGCTTTTATTTGGGAGAAAATCATCTAGGGGAAAGGAAGAGACTATCAAGCCTTGGCAAATTTGTAACCAATGGGAGACTTGTAACAGGGTTACATGCTTTTCAGAATTGAAGGACAAGTGTTTTGTGTTTGATGATAAGAAAATTGAGTCAGTAGATGAAAATAAATAGGGGAATCACAAGGTCAACATTTAGCAGAATTTAATTGATTCAGAAAAGTGTTGTAGTCAGGAAATAACAGTTGGCCTTTAGTTCAATTTTTGGTTGTGTCAAGTCTTGCAGAATCTCACTGTTTTAATGTTTTAGAGAGGTCAAGTTTTTCATTCATTCACAAATAAAACATTCAGCTTCCTATGGATTTTTCTTCCTTGCTATCACAACATCTTTTCCTTTTCCCTTAATAATGGACTCTGGCCTATCCAATACACTTCTGTAAATGTAACCAGTCAAATTGGCCTGATTTTAAAAGTCAGGTACGGCATCTGGGGAACCCTGTAGGAATTTTCATATGGTGTGTTTCTGAAACACCATACCAGAGGTGAATATGGTGTATATGAAATAATATTCATGGCATAGTGACATAGGTATCATAGTATATACATGTATGTGTATACATTCTATATATGTACATATGTGTATATGTACATATATAGAGATATTCTATGCCTGTATACACACCTCCATATACTCTTTCTTCACTCACAAATTTTGGCTCTTCTCAGATCTTTCCATCTCTGTCTCTTTCCCAGACTCCACTGCCTCAGCAACACCTGATTTTGTTTTTTGCAGTTGCAGCAATACAATATAGTATATTAAATTATGGGAACTACTTCACAGTTGGACTAGATTATCATGGTGAGTCTCTTATAGCTGAAATTGTTCTATTGCATGTCAGCGTTTGAACATCACCACTTGCAGAGTAAGGTGACCATTTTAGACAGTTGAAAGCAGCAGTGCTCACACTGAAATAGCACAGAGACTGTGCCTATAAGTGTAAATTAAAAGGAATTATATTATTCTAATTTTAAAATCCAATTTATGTCAGTCTACAGTCTAAGACTTCAGTAGGCTCTGTGCTGGCACTAATTGTTCCACATTGGTAATGTATTATTAACTGAACTGACTTAACTTTGTAACTAGGCCCCACTATGAGGTTAGCAAAGGTTAAAAATCTCACACTTGTTGCAATTGTAAATAGACTGGGGTCATTGGTGCCTGCTTATAGTGCACACCCAGGCTCTGTAAGGAGCCTTCAGTGATACCAGACTGTGGAATCTGCTCTCAAAAGAGAATGAGAGAATTATTCATCATGACTACTAAGTAGTTAATATCTTGTCTGTGTTATCAGATCTTATGTCAGTGCTATCTAGTTAAATTGTGAAAAAGGACTGGGTAGGATTTTACAGTATTAACAAGGTGGTACTTGTTAGAAATAGGATAGATTTATTTATTTATATATTTATCCTAGTTAGCATGAAATATTCTCTAAGGCAACTGAAGCATAAGAAACAAGCACTGAGATTATGCTTTTGTTTCTGAGTTTGGATGACTTTTAAGAGAATGTGGAACTTTTATGCCCAATCGAAAGTTTTCCTTCATTCTCTAGGCTGTAAGTTAAAAGTCTCTTCTTACATCACATTACCTAATCAAGACAAAGAGAAATCATGCTATAGCACACAACTTCAATTCCAAAACCTGAAAATATTTCCTTTCTTATAATTCAGGTTTCTTTTATTGCCATTCATTTCAAACTCAAAAAAAATTAATTTACATGCGAAGAAATAGAGGTGAAATATATAATAAGAGTATACATACTGTTTGAAAGATAAATCTAAAATTACACTATCTCCTCTGTTCAATGCAGATTGCACAGCCATTCCATTCACCACTTGGTAACACTGCAGCTGTAGCTTCACTGTGGCCTGGTTCCAAAATAAGGCCATGTAGATCAAGAAAGGAAGATAAAAGAAGCAGAAAAAACTGAAAAGAGAGAAAAAAACACTGAACCTCTGATCAAACCTGAATCTTGTCTGATTGCTACATTCAGTGAATCTTTACACTTTCTTCTGTCATCCATCCAAGTGCTGTCTCTGACAGATTGTGTCAGTAGTGCAGCATCTCTTGGCAGGCAAATAGTGCCCAGAAGTGTCCAATGACAAGAGGTGACTGCTCTGGTTTCTAATAGCAGCATTCAGTGTTTTCCAGCACTCAGGATTGTTGTACCACAGGTACCAGATGTCTTTTCACAGAGCGGGAGAAGACAGGAATATATTTCTCAAAATAAGTAGATAAACATCAACTACTTATGAATCTGAGCCCTAATTTTTAACTTTCTATTTTAAGACTCGTTAGCCTGATCTCATCTCAGTAACAATTTGAGCAAAGGTGGGCCCTTGGAAGTTTGAAACCTGCATGCATATATGTCTATCCTTCCAGAAACTCATGAATCCCAAACAAATGCTGCAGAAACCTGACAACTCGGCATGTCAGACATTGTGATCAGTACCTGGAGAAGTGCAGGTTCAAAGAGCAGTATATTTACACTCATTATTGCAAGAATACAAAATTTCCGATCCAACATTTTTATAAAACTCTTATTAAAAATATAGCCCTCCTCCAAAAATGCTCAGAAAATACATAACCATTTTCCCATGTTTTTTTACTAATACAAGGCAACAAATATGGACAAACATGATAAGTTCTTCCTGTCTACAATACTTTTCGATCAATTCCTTGGCCTTTTCAGGTATTTTTCTGTGCTGCAAGACAGAAGTTTCATTTGCCCTGTCATCCACATAGTTGTTCAGCATTTTGAGAGCAACTTCAAAACTGATTTATTGAGATGAATATTCTTGCTCCTGGAATTAATCATTGGAGCAAGGCATAAGACCTCTTTAAGGCAATCTGTTTTAGCCAGGTATGACAGTAACACAATTCCAGTGAGCTGCAGAAAGTTTAACCTGAACAGTCAGAGACAGATTTCCTGAGCACAGGCCACCCCCGGTTAGAGGTGGGACCGTAACCCCCCCGGCTCCTTCCATTCCCTTTGTCCCTCAAAGTTAGAGTCCAGCACTGAAACATGTAAATCGCTCCATCCTGCCTAAGGCGCTCTGCTCAATCCCTCTTTAAGTAATATAGCAGTCTTATTTCACCTCTCCGAATTGTGTTCATCCCCCATCCAGTCTTTATAACTCACCTGTTACTCTCCTCCAGTATTTGTAAAACACCCTAGGCGAGTTGCAAAGAAGGAAACTTGAGTTCTTGTGGGACTTACAAAGGACAATTTATATGCAGGAAAAGCACTAAGATAAAGAGCAGCTGGCACCTAAATAAAAAATTACAGCCTACAAAAATATTGAAAATCGTGATCATTTAAAAGCAGCATCACAGCTCTTTTTATTGACACGAGTAGTGGCTCTTAAAAGAGCCTTTGGGTTTGTGTGGGCTGTCTACGCGCTCGGCCGGGGAAGGGCTGCGGCCGGAGCCTCAGGCGCGCTCGCCGCGGATGCGGCGGGCGAGCTGGATGTCCTTGGGCATGATGGTGACGCGCTTGGCGTGGATGGCGCACAGGTTGGTGTCCTCGAAGAGCCCCACGAGGTAAGCCTCGCTGGCCTCCTGCAGCGCCATGACGGCCGAGCTCTGGAAGCGCAGGTCGGTCTTGAAGTCCTGCGCGATCTCGCGCACCAGGCGCTGGAAGGGCAGCTTGCGGATCAGCAGCTCCGTCGACTTCTGGTAGCGCCGGATCTCGCGCAGCGCCACCGTGCCGGGCCGGTAGCGGTGCGGCTTCTTGACGCCGCCCGTGGCCGGCGCGCTCTTGCGGGCCGCCTTGGTGGCCAGCTGCTTGCGGGGCGCCTTCCCGCCCGTCGACTTACGCGCCGTCTGCTTCGTGCGCGCCATCGCAGACCAACACCACACACTCCCGAGAAAGGCGACAACCGAATACCCAAAGGCGCCGAACGCCCCTATTTATAGGGCCGGCTCGTCTCCGATTGGAGCCCTGGCGGCGCGCTCTGATTGGCTGCCGTGTCAATCCCGAGACACCCCCGTGTCTCCGCCCGGCCCCGCTCGCGCCGCCCCCCCCGCGCTGCGGGTGCCCGGCTGGAGCGGGGCGGCGAGTGCGGGCACGGCCCGTGTCCCTCCGGCTCCTCCTGCTCTCCCGCTCCGCCGGGCTCCTCGCTGGTTAATAACGGCGAGGCGGCAACGTTATCCCCAAAGCCGCAAAGGAAAAAGCAGCTGTTACCTCAAAAGCGGCGCTGAAACAACCCAGTCATGCAGGTTCGTAGCTGTAACAGGTGGTTACAAGTATGTAACCTGATGTAACGATGGAGTATCATCTTTTAAGCCAGTTTTTCCTACTTTTTCCTTTTTTTCTCCCACTCGTTTTATTTTCACTTGGAAATTCTGAATGAAAGCTGTTATATATCATCAGTTAAAATAGTGACTTTGGGACTATTTAGACAATGTATTTGTTTCTTTGGGTTTTTTTTGTGAATTTTAGATCTTAAAAAGGAAGAGAGTGTTGGTCTATTATTTGATTGCCCCTACTCATTTATGCTGTAAGAAAATCAGATGTGACCGCGAATATTTATTGATCATCCTTGTTCGAAAGTGGCAAATGATTTCCAAAAGTTTATAAAGTTGAAATCATGTTTTTTTCCCCTTCGGAGATAACGCATGTATTAGCGAAAATATTTTAATGTGAGCCCCGGACCGGAATGTCCTTTATATGCGATGTGCTTGTACAAGTCTTCTTTTGAAAATTCTTTTTTTAATGTGTTTCTACGGTCATAACTTGGTTTCATTGTCCCATCCCCTCCCAGCGTTTCCCTCACTTTCACACTGTTAAAAAAGCTCTCTGAAAACCATATAGTCTACGATTGCTTTTAGAAATAAAAAATACATTTGTCAAGGAAGCGAAGTAAAACAAAAAATATATAAGAAAACGTATCTCAGAGCAACTTTATTTTTTCCTGGTTATTTGGTTTTATCTCCTGCATTAAAATATAACACACTAAATAGTACTTCACAATTAAGTCGGCGACCACTTTTAAAAAAATAAAAGTAGGCTTTCCGTTTTGACTATAGCACTGGAAGATGTTTTTATTGGGATACATTTGCGAGAATTTGATAGACACAAAGTTCATCTAGGATGGCAAAGAGCACTTCCCCGTTAACAGTGAAACTACAGATTAGACGGCACGTGAAGAATCATTAAAGCCTATTTATTAGCGGTACATAATCCCCAGTACAAGTTTTAAGTATTCTGTATTACGCGCTTGAATTCAGATACCCTTTTAAATTAAACAAAGTAACACAGCTCTTTTCAGAGAAAAGGTGGGTGGCTCTTAAAAGAGCCTTTGTGTTGTGAAAGTGGTGGGGGAGCGAAAGGGTTTATCCGCCGAAGCCGTAGAGAGTGCGTCCCTGTCTCTTGAGCGCGTAGACCACGTCCATGGCCGTGACCGTCTTCCTCTTGGCGTGCTCGGTGTAGGTGACGGCGTCGCGGATGACGTTCTCCAGGAAGACTTTGAGCACGCCGCGCGTCTCCTCGTAGATGAGCCCCGAGATGCGCTTGACGCCGCCGCGCCGAGCCAGGCGGCGGATGGCGGGCTTGGTGATGCCCTGGATGTTGTCGCGCAGCACCTTACGGTGGCGCTTGGCGCCGCCCTTGCCGAGCCCCTTGCCGCCCTTGCCTCTGCCGGACATGCTGCCGCTGCCTCAGCCCGAGCGCTGTGCGGCGGGAGCGGCCCCGGCGCGCTCTATATGGGCGGCGGGCCGACCTGGTTGAGGACTGCAAGCCGCAGGGGCGGGGCTTGGGTCTCTCCTGTCACCTCCCCTCTTTATCGCGCGGCTCTTGAGCGCAAAATTGGGGAATTTTGTGAATTTCCCTTCCCAACAGCACATGCGGTTCTTTGTTTCTGCCCTTTTTCGGCGCATTGGGGTTTTTGTTGTTGTTTTTTGGGGGTTTGGGGTTTTTTTTTTGTTTGTTTGTTTTTTTTCCCCGATGGCATAGACATCGTATCTGTGTATGATCGCATTTTTTTTAAAGTTTTGATATGTCGTGATCATCTAGAAGAAAAAAGGCTCATTCATAATAATTATCGCAGTAACTGATTCACTTAAATTACGCTTTGATTTTTTTACCATAACTTATTTTCAAAAATAGGCATGTCCTATGTATTTTAAAGCCATCCGTTAGCATAGATTCTCGTGTGTGGCTTCACTGTTTATATAGCTACTGCAAATCCTTTTTAAATGGATAATATTGCAGCACTCTGTCCGGAAATTCTACCCCTCCTCCACTTTTTTTAACATCTTCATTCTCCACCCTCTCTGAATGTTATCTCAAATTGAGTTTAGCACTAACAGTGCAATCAAGGGGTTTATGTGTTTCAGTTTAATTTATTAAGGTACAATGGTTCTTTTTTACCCTATTTTTACAGCACTTTCCACTGCTGTAGTGGCAAAGACAAGAACATGGCTATTTTTAGAGAGAGTGAAAAATTAAATACATAAAGGTGGCTTTGTACTTCTTGGTAATTATTCAACTCTGAGTTTCCTATCTTTATCAGAGGAAACTATTGTGAGATTTTGCTGTTGAAAACAGTAAGAGGTATTTAAGAAAAATCATTCAGTAGATCGTTTTGAACCTGAAAATTTTTGTGAAGAGTAGACTAATTTTGCACTGTTGAGCGTTTGTTGCCCTCTCATGGACATTTTTTATTTGTTTCATTGGATTTGTTTCCTACAAACTGGGCCATTTATATAATATACTCTTTCATAAAGATAGACCATAAGATGAGACAATAATCAATCTTTATCTTCTCATCGACTACAGATACAGATGTTGCATCTCTTAGCAGAAAAAATCACTGTTCCAGTGGCCCCTCAATGACAAAAAAAATTAATGTGGTCTGCCATGTACTTCATGCTCAGTCTTTTCAGCACAGGGCCAAAAGAAACCTAAATGGGCAAGACAAATACCATGACACTGAAGCAGACATCCTAAAGTTTCAAACCAGTAACAAAGGCCCTTGGAAGAAACCTGATAGTATTCTAGGTTGGGTGATGGAGATACTTCCAGAGTATGGGGGGGTTGCCACACCTAAGTTCATGGTGCTCTCTCCTAAGGCCAGTTTGCTCCTTTTGGAGGCTAAATTTCAGGGACCATGGCTGGACTACTGCCAGAGACCAGGCTACCATGAGAAACTAGGCATTCTGAGGTCAGGTCCTCTGTCATTCCCAGATTTTGAGAGTAAGGTAGGTATGTCCTGTACTGGTAAGGATACACTTGGTATAACATTTGTGACTGGCTTTTTCCCTGAGTACATAGGCAAGTCCCTAGGATGCACTACTTGTTGCAGAGCTCCCTGAACCCACTCTACCATGAAAATACAGTTCTTCAATCTGCTCAATCAGACATCAGGGTCTCTGTATCACAGGCCTCCCCTGGGAGTCATTACCACTTGCAGATGCCTGCCATAAGGTTACCAGAAAATCCTGGGCTTCACAACATCACATAAGTATGTAGTTTGCCATAAGTTGTCAAGCTGTGCAAAGCTGAGTTTTTGTTTCGGCCTTTTTTTTTTTTTTAATAGAATAAAATCAAGTTAGAGCCTCATACTATAACCCTCCTTCACAGTGAGCTGCTTTCTGCCCAAGAACCTGTGACTATATATAATATTTCCCTCTGCCTCTTGCTGTCTGTCTCCCTTGTAAAATGTCAAAACCCTTCTGAAAAAGGATTTTTTTTTTAAATTTTTTTTTTGTTACTAATAGGTACATGCTTGTTCCTAACATTACTTTTTAACTTAGGACAGATGTACAACTAATAAAGTGGAAAACTTTTGGAGCTGAGTTCCCTCTCTTCTTTCCTCCCAGCTGATTCTAAACTATACATTAAATATTATCTGGTCTGTGAGATCTGCTTGAAAAATTAAGCTGTAACTTAAGATCCATAAAATAATTTGCAGTGGGAGGGACATCCAAAGATCATTTAGATTAGTCTCTGCATTGCACCAAGAGTACAAAAATTTGGCAGAAAATAAACACTCTTGCATTCTAGCTGGTCCTCATATCAGAGAAGCTGGGTGTGGCTGGATTAATTTTTAATTACTGCAAATTCAACACTGTAAACCTGGTAGTGTTCAATAAGAATTTTCATGAGCAGAGAGTCACAAATAGTGTAGTTTACCAATTTAACACTATAGATCTGGTTGCATTCAAGAATTCATATAATCAGAGGTTCAAAAATAGTGCAGTTTATTGAAGCAACAGAAATACAGATTCAAAATTGCTGTTGCTAAATGCACTAGCTGTGATAGAACTCCAAGAAGAACAATAATACTGTGTTAACCCAGATAATAATAGTAACAACTGTGTGCAGAAGCTTACCAGGAAGGCCTCCACACTGGGGAGGAAGGAGATTATAGTAACTCGTTTATTGTCTCCAAGGTCTTTTTGGGCCTTCCTGCTAAGTAGGTGACATTTCTAGCCTCCTTCTATACAGCACAATCTTATCTCCCTATCCCTCTTATGTATGGCATGATCTAGGGGGAGAGTTGAGTAATATAATCCTATATGTTGTTGCACATACTTCATTAAGATTATTAGCACATGCATTAGTATGAGTTTTAATATTTAAATTACTCTATATCAGGCAAAAATAACTTTTTTGGCCAGGTGTCCCTCAAAGTTCAGATCATATGACTTTGTTCCATTCTGTGCTGTTCCTCAGACCCAAAGCAGGATCATTCTATCTCTACAAGAACTCCTCCTTCAATCAAATAAATCTCTTGTCAGCAATGATGATCTCCATGCACAAAGTTAACAGAGAAGGTACACAGCATAGGACATAGACATTAAACAGCCCTTGCTTTGAGCCTTGGTCATCATCCCATACCCCTGTGCTGTAGGCAGGAACTTCTTTTACTAGCTCAAGTTTTCAGTGATTGATGTACACTATAGTCCTATTACTATTTTTCTATGTTTTAATTTTTCCACAGCTTTTGGCAGCCCAATCCTGAAATCATTGAACAGAAAACCTTGCAGTCACTGAGGTTTCACTGATGTCCCAGCAGGAGGCCTGCAGGAATGAACAAAACATGAACAGAAATACAAAAAGATAAAAAAAAAAACAACAATGTGCAAAGTGAAAATCAGAATAAAATGCAACTCCAAATCTAGAAAGAACTGTTCAAAATGGAATGGAGTATGGAGAGTGAATGGGAATACCAGGAGCAGTCACTCTGATGACTTCATAGCACTTCAACAACCTGGTGAAGAGGGATCTCAAATTCCCACAGAAATAAAAGTGGTTGGTAACTGCCAGCACCCAGCAGTGGACTGGGTGCATTGTGATCTGGATAGTAAAAAAGAAACTTGCAGAAGAAAACCTATATTGTATAAACTTGAAAAGTGGTTTTGTAACTGAAACCAAGCTGGCCCAAATCTGTACCTACATGCAAGCAGCAGAGAACAGGTCTGGTATTAATGCTATTCATATTGCACGCTTACTTTTCCATACTCCACATTGGCTGTCCCCAGATTTCTGCTCATATAGTAGAGCTGTTTCCCCACTCATCTTCTTCCTTTTGAGAACCTGTAAAGTTAGTCTTGAAACACACAACTTACATTTAACAATTTATTCAGGCCAGGATACTATGCAGGACTTTTTCTTTTGCCATGGTTTTATTCATCTGTCATGGTTTAACCCCAGCAACTAAGCACCATGCACCTGGTCACTCACTTCCAGAGAGATGGGGGAGAGAATGAGAAAAATGCAAAAGTTTATGAGTTGATCAAATTTGAGGCATGACAGCAGAATAGTATCCCACTTTTTTTCTTAGGATATCAATTTTCTTATGACCAGAATAGGAATCTGCTTGAGAGCTGGAGAAAAGCCTGCTGTAGACTATGGTATCCTAAGGAGCACACACCGACTGGACACCATGGCTGTGACTTGGTAATTTCACATAAGGTGTTTCTGAGGGAGAATTGGTCTGGAACTGTGCACACCTCTCCATAGCTGAGATGAGCTGGCATTCACAGGACTGAGGGGTTAAGGAGAATGAGAAATGATGAATTAGAGTTACAGATTGATATGTCAGTGGTGCAATTGGCATAAATATGACATTACACTTACCCTTCAGTATGATTCTTCTCAGGCCACTCTTGCTCTTAGTCACTCCACTCCCTTTTAAAAGTACTTAAAAAGAAGTCCTGGAGGTATCTATGTCACACTGCCAAACTCAGTTTTCTAAGTTTAACAAGACTTTTTGGTTGGATATTAATTTTGTCCTTCTACTGGACAGTATATTCCCTGAAGCCTAACTAGCCACTACATTCAGTGTTCCTGCATACAGATGCACTTACTTTCTGTAGTGGGGAGCAGTTTTTTACATCATTCATCAGCTATCTCCAGCTAGGAACTATAGTCTATTCATCTGAAGTCACAGCTATATACTCTTCGTCTGTAAAGGTATTTTAGACTGGTGTTACTGTACATAGGCCAGTGCTGTCCACCACCACCTGTGTTCCGTAATGCACTAATTTTCTAAATCTCTTCTACTGCAATATCTGAGGTGTGTAACTACTCCAACTGAATTTCCTTAAAATACAGTTATAACAGTTTGAGTTTTCCCTCTTACCTGTCAGAAAAGGAATAGCCTGATGCCTGCTGAGCTGAAATCAATTAGAAGGAATGTGTATGATACGGTTTTGCCCGTATTACTGTAAATGGGTTTTGCCTTTTCAGGCTCAGCTTTAAGAATAAATGAAACATAACATGTTTGCTATATGGACATACATGCTGTTTCACAATAACCCGTCAAAATCCCTCCCTGCTAGTTTCCCTCCCCAAAATAGCAGCAGCAGACTGAAAAATTGCAGTTGACCCACTCTCCTCAGGCCAGTGCACCTGGTGAAAGTCTTTGAGAATTAGTGTATGCAATTCCCACCCCCTCCAGTTATGCTATGAAAGTCTAGTAAGCACATCTCCACCCCAAACAGAGGCACAAGCAAGTGAGCTCAGGAATTCAGAATCAGGGTGAACGGATATGGCAAGATAATTTCAGGAAAAGTGGGGGATGTGTGCCAGTTTGTATGTTATGCAGAGGAACAGATCATAAACTGAAGCAAGGATCAAAATGTTCAATTCACCCTAAGAGGCAACGCAAAGAGCAGTGGATCAGGAACAGGACTTAAAAAGAGAGGCTCTGTTTTGTATTTCTTCCTCTTCTGTTACAGGGATTTAGGACATAGTCTGTGAAAACACAAATCCTACCATTTTTTCTCCAAACTGCAGTGACCCCGTTTCTGGGTGATCCCTTAAGATATGCAAGATTAACAGCTATGGACTTGAGAAAAACCATCTCTGCTGAGAGCTAAGTGGGTCCTTCCCCAAAATTTCCCCTTCTCCTGCCCATCGGGGAAGTAGTAGTATCAGCACTGTGACTACAGCAAGGAAACACCTCTCCTCCCTCCCTGCTCCCTGACTGCTTCCCACCCCTGCACAAAGAGGGAGCTAAGAGGAAAGAAGGGCATTGCTTGAGTGCAGTGAAAGCAAGGGATGGAGAGCACAGCCGAGCTGTTGAATAAAGTACCATAACAAATTCACTGAAGTATAGCACAGAATAAAAGTACTTAAAAAAATGAGGAAATAACTAAAACTGCAGTAACCAAGAGCCATTCCCTGAGAAGCAAGAAGAGACCACTATAAATCAAACTACAAACCCAAAAAACAACTTTGCTTGAACTTTGAGCATATCAGCATGGCAAATACCCATCCACTATGGGGTTATGATGCCCCTAAGTCACATTAGCCTCTTCCTCAGAGTATGTGTACTGTATCTTTAAGCAGAGTCAAGAGTACAAAACCAGTGACTATAGCTATAGGTTGTTACTTATATAAAAAATGCCGACTTTTACTTTTCAAAGTGTACAAAAATGAACATCTGGCAAACTGAACGCACACTAGCTTTGCAGACGTAGCACCTAGAATCCATCTCTGCATCGACACGACATAAAATCAAACATTTCGACTCTGTGTGTGGAAGAACTCGGGTTTAGGACAACAGATTCATCGGGAAAACGAGGCCGTTGCAGGGTTAGGGGGAGATGCGAGTGAGGATCCGACCCCCGCGGGTTCCCACCGCGCCCAGCGCCGTCTCCGAGCGCCTCCACGGACAAAGCGAACACACGGCTAAGAGCTGAGCCCGGGCAGGTCCAAGACGCAAGAGTTTCAGCAGCGAAGAGGACCTGCAGGCAGCATCAAGGCAGCTCGAAACCTCCGCGCAGCTCGAAACCTCCGCGCATCGCGGACGCCGCTCGCCGTACGGTTTCCAAGGGAGGGACAAAACCTGACTGCAAGTGAAAAAGCCCGAGGTGGGTGGGAGAGGGAGGAAAAAAACCAAACGTACCAGGAAGTTCTTAAGCCTCTTCCGAGTGAACTTGCAAAAGGTGGAGCGCCTTTTTAACCCGAAAACTGCTGAGCACTAGAAAAACCCAAGAGCAGCGGCCAATCTTCACGCAGCGCGGGCTTTTCGAAGTCTGTCTGTCTCCGGAGGCGGACGGAGGCCCTTCCAAGCGCAGCTCGCCCTGTCCTAAATGACAGAAGCAGCTATGAGCCGCAGCACCCCCACTACCATCCCCTTTCCCAAGAGCCGGGGCGCCCTGAGTGTTCCCAAATTACCAAGGGAGGCTCCGGGCTCGCACCGATCCTTTGCTGCTAACGGGAAGAAATTCACAACAACGCTCGCAGGTATTTTTTTTTCAGTAAGCTGTGCTGCGGTGCTGCCCAGAACCCGTGAAGAGCAAGAGCAAGGAAATTTGCGTTATCGGGTCGACGTTAAAGTAAGAAAGAACAATTTAGGAAAACAAAGTTAAAACTGCATGCCCGAGCGCACAGACACACACACGAGACATTAAAAAAAGTTTCAGCTCTTTTCGTGAAGACGTGGGTGGCTCTTAAAAGAGCCGTTGGGTTTATCTGCAAGGCAGACAGGATTTTTTCGGGACAATTTATTTTTTCTTGGGTGCAGCCTTCTTCGCCTTCGCCGCTTTGGGCTTGGCCGCCTTGGGCTTGGCTGCTTTGGGCTTCACCGCTTTTGCCTTGGCCGGGCTCTTCGCTGCCTTCTTGGGCCGGCCTGCCTTTGCGGCTTTCTTGGGGCTCTTGGCTGCTTTCTTGGCCGCTGCGGCCGCCGGCTTCTTGGCCTTCTTGGGGCTCTTCTTCGCTGTCACCGCCTTCTTTGGTTTCTTGGCGGCGCTGGCGGGCTTTTTAGCCGCCGGCTTTTTGGGCTTTGCTGCAGCCGTTTTCTTCCTAGGAGCTTTTTCCTTCACTTCTCCAGGTTTCTTGCTGAGGCGGAAAGAGCCGGAGGCGCCGGTGCCCTTGGTCTGCACCAGTATACCCTTACTCACGAGACTTTTGATCCCCAGCTTGATGCGGCTGTTGCTCTTCTCCACATCGTAGCCGTCGGCGGCCAGCGCCTTCTTAAGCGCGGCGAGCGAGAGCCCCTTGCGCTCCTTGGAGCTCGACACGGCCTTGGTGATGAGCTCGGTGACGCTGGGCCCCGCGGGCTTGCGGGCTTTGGGGCCGCCCGCCGCCTTCTTCGGCTTCTTGGCGGCGGGGGCCTTTGCGGCGGGGGCCTTGGCCGGCGGGGCGGCGGGGGCGACATCGGGCGCGGCGACGGGCGCGGTCTCGGCCATGCCGGCTGCGCGGGATCCGGGCGAACAATAGCGCAGCTCGGCCGCCGCGGCCCCTTTTATAGCAGCGCCGCGCGCGCTGATTGGTGCGCCGCGTCCCGCTCCGCCGCCGCCGCCGCCCCGGTTGTGTTTCTTCCCGGCGCAAAAAGGACTTTTTCATCACGAAATTCAGTGCCGATGAGCCCCGTTTCTGCCCGGGAGGGGAGGAGGGAGTCTGTCCTACAAACTAATGGAGCTTCCCCTTGGAGGGAGCAGAAATGAGGGAAACACAACCGCTGAAACTTAGAGGCGTGAAGCCGCAGAGACCTAGGCAGACAGAAGCCTTCCGTTTATATTTTAAATTGAAATTATACCATCGTCTAAATGGGCACAACTGGCAAGCAATCTTGTTGTTTAGAAGGTTTTCTACAAAGTAGGTCAAACCCAGCGTGTTTTGCACAGTTGGTCTCAGAGTAAATTGATACTAAAGACGAGGAAGTAACACAGTTTCGCCCACCGTCCCAGACGCGCATGCAGAGCTGACTACGTGGACTGAGCCGCTTCCCTCCGAAATCACCCCTCTCAGCGTCTCTTCAGCAACCACGGTGTCCTGTCGAGTGCCTTTTGGGAAGACTTTTGAGCTTTAGCTGCATGTGTGAAAGTCGATGCTACTTTCCCTCTGCTTCGGTATTTTAGTGGAACAAAGCACCGACGTGCCCCCTCTGAAGACTAATGTTCCTGTCATTGCACATTAAATGCGATCCTAACAAAGTCGCTTTCTTATGTTAAATTCCGGAGTCAGGATAGTTGCAACTGCAGTATATCAGCTTTTAATGCTCATAAGTATAGTAATTGCTCGACTTTGCATCGTGAATGAAATTTATACGGGGAGCTAAAAGCTGAAAATTCGATATTTTGAGGGTATGTTCAGTAAGCAAACTGATATCTCGATTCTAAAGAATGAATGTTGATACTCTAAGTGTTTATCTTTCATAACACCATCAGGTGATTCACCGCTTTGCTACTCTCAGAAGAGAAGAACCTACACCTTCTCAAGAGTATTCCTTCCCAGGGGAGTGGCAGCTCCATATTCCAAACAATAGATGAATTCTCACTTTATTTCGTTTTCAGTGCACTGTTGCTTTATTTTAAATACCAGTCAACAGTCTGTCTGCAACAGTATGCTATTTCACACATTAGATATCCGGGTTATCATCTGCTCCTAAAAACGTGTAATAGATATATTCAGGGCTAAAAGTAAATGTAAAAGGGTGAATGAAATGGAACGTAGAGTCCCCGCTATCTGGGACTGTGAAAATAAACAAACACAGTAATTTGAGTCATTCATAAGAAGTCATATTCTTTTCTGATTATCCGTGTTTAATTGAAAAATCTAAAGAGCTAGAATCAGAACAAGTGCTAAATTCATTCTAGTCATGTGAAATACCGATTTGGGAGTTTCTTTTGTTTGGTTGGTTTTCTCTGTTTGAAGGTAAATATTGAAAAAAACAGTCTAGTGAGGTCTCCTTCAGCAAACCTATAAAACAAAGGTAAATATATGTTTTGAATGATCTGGCTGCAATAACAAGCATGACAAAACTGCAAAGTGTTACACTACAGTACTGTGCATTGTTTATTGATTAAACACAGAAATGGGAAATTATGTTTAATGCTTATTTAATCTGAAGTTTATTTCCTATAATGGGGCAAGATTAAGGTCCTCAGTAACACTACTGAACACTGTATCAGAATGCTGACATTGAGGATTTTTTTTCTAAACTAGTAGTTATGACTCCATAGTCAGAAAGACTAGAGAGTTCAAAAACTCCCAGAGGCACTGGAGCTAACATTTGGTAATTCTCTAGTCCATTGATATCTGGATGTAAGTGGTTGGTTTGTGTCAAGCTATTCACATTTAATAGCTTTTTTTTGTCAATTCTCTGTCAATTCTCTGGACTTGTACAAGGAATATTGTAATCCTTATCTATCTTTCAAAGACTCATAGTTGTGTTTTTATTTCTCCCTAGTTCTTCTGAAAGAAATGGATTTTGAAATTCCTGGAAATTTAAAAAGAACACAATTTTTTTTCTTTGCTTCCATTGTCATGATTTTACACTGACTTACTTGGAAACTGAAAAGTGCTTAGAGATCTGATGCTGCTCTCTGAAGCCCATCATTGCTTCATGTAAGATATATTACTGAATACTGGGGATAATCTCTACCCATTATGTGAGAGATTTGCAACCAAGAAATGACAGGTTAGTAGTATCAGGCTCTATGGATGCTCATAGGGAAAAAAAACCATTATGATTTCCCCTACAGTGAAAACCAAAATAAAGATGGTCATAAACCAGAAGACAGGAAGGGCAGACCTGAGTGTTGATGCAAATCAAAAATAATTTGCCTCTCTGGCTTTTTTATTCAGCTATGTTTTGGTTTTGGATGTTCAAACACAATATCTTAGAATCATCCAAGTATCTGTATTTTAATCTTGCAAGTAGGTTTTAATTTTTCAGCCACTCTAGACTAAAATTTAATTTTTCAGGCAGTACAGACTATAACTCTAAACAGAGAGCAAGTGCTCAACACAGCAGCTTGGTGCAGTTATATAGGTATAGCAGGAAGGCTTCTCCAGGCTTTTATATTCCACTATTTCTTTAGGCAGAAGTTGTGTTTGAGTACCATCACTCCATTCACCTTCCCCTTGTTTTTCAAATCAGCAAAAGTCAATAGTAATACTGAAATATTTTAATAAAATGTTATTACTTTACTTCCAGGAAATAAACATGTTTATGAATTAGCATAGGCCTATACAGAGATTCTACCAAGAATCTTTTAAAGAGTTTAATAGGGGAAAAAAAATAAAAAAATCATTGACAGGAGAATGTGGAGGGTTCTAGTTCTGCATCAAAGCCCCAGCCACTATTTAGATGAATGCGACTTTATGCAGACTGTTTACAGAAACTGGACATTTCTGCTTGCTCCTGTTCCAAAGAGGAATAGGGTAGGTAGTATCAAATTGTTGTTTTCCTGAGTTATAATGCCAAATTTCAAAGCTGATGCCAAGCACAGACATCCTACTGTTCACTGAATTGTGAATCCTTGATTCCTTCTTCTTAGAAGTCACAGGCTCCCATTGTTTTCCTCTGTGCCTACTGATATTTTCCCGAATGAGTAGTTGTCAAAAATATCCTATAGCAGATGTTGATTCAGTATTTTTAATACCCCATGTGAAAATGAACAGCAGCCAATTTCTTCACCAAGAGTTGTGGCTTCCACAAGGTTGAGGCTCTTGGCTTAGTTGTAGGGAAATCTTATTTTATTTGTCTGACAAATTGCAGGTATAGGGCAAGGATCATGGTGAGTAATGCACTACAAAGTGTTCCAACATTCTGTATTCCACATTTGGAAGACATAAATTTTATTATTTTTCCCTCATACAATAGAACATGCCTTGTTGTCAGAAAATAGATCAATTTTTTAAATCACAGAAACATCATTCAAATACAGATGAAAACTATTTCTGTCTTCCACCTGTTGTCCACTAACACACTTGAGAGGACAGAAACCCTGCTACTCAGCATGCAGAAGCTGAAAAGGAGTGTAACCTTTCATTTCTGTTTTCCTCCCAGGTGGAGCAACAGGGGTTTGTGACACAGCATGAGACCTAAAAGCTGCTGCTGGGGCTTGCAAAAGGGGGAACAATAAGAAGGGACATTTTATGCTTAGTTAACAGTATAGACCTAATAATAAGTATAGGATAGAAAGAATAATTTGCTAGGTCATGGATTCACAAAGCTGATTGAACAATGATGCTACCTACAATGGTTTTGTAAGAATCATATTAGAGCTCATTCCAGAATGGTAGGGGTAGGATGTGAATGAGGCCTTCTTTTCCACAAGCATCTATTGGTTATTGCCCTTTGGAAACTCCAGATATGGCTCAAGATAACGTTTTCATAGAGCATAGTGAGGAAAGTCAAGACTGTTTGCAAAACTCCTAAGTCATATGGGATTCTTATTACTTTTCCTTCATATGGCAAAATCCAATAAATGAACTTCCCCAGCTCCACTTATAGCAATTAACAGAATTTCTATTACTAAATAACAGCCCCTACTCTGGGAGTTCAGAAGCACACATGGGAACAGAGTCCAGGGCAGCCATTTCTTTACTGATTTCTGCCGCTGCAGCTGGGAGTCATTCTAAAACTCAGTTTACAGCTGACATGCTCACATTTCACATGTTCAGCAAAAGTCCTCACTGATGAAACAAAGAGGTCACCCTAGTGTTTGTAACATATAAATCTGAACTTGGTCCGCATGTGAAATTATTTTTGCGCAGATTTTCTAAAAGAAACAGCAACAAGAAAAGCAGAAAACCCCCAAGAGATACCAACATGAAGAGACAAAAAAACAAAACAACAAAAAAACCAACCAACCAACAAAAAACCCCACAAACCAAAACTAAACCAACATGCATTGAAGAAAACAACCAAACAATTGCACAGACTGTAGTCTCTGGGCTGATAATTTATGAAGGAAAAAGCTAAGAAGAAACTCACAAGAAAAATTTAGATGAACATAACCTAAAAGAAAAGGGAAAAATATTAAGGAAAACTATAAGATACTATTTTACAACTTTTAAGGGTAATTGATGCCATATTTGCTATAGTTAGCTTGTAGCTTTAGGAATTGTTAACAGTTACTTGTTATCTTCTAGGATATATATATTTTTCATATGGAACGCTACTGAAAGATTTCTGAACCATATGTGGGCCCCAAAACCAAACTGGGTTTGATATTTATATTCTGCACCTGAATAAGTTTCCTTTTAAAGTCATGTCATACAAGCTCCCAGTATATGTTTTGCAGCACCAGAAGACATAGAGCTTAAGAATTCAAGGATCTAGTACTAGTCACAAAGGAAAATAAAATGAAACCAAACCACAAGATCTGTGCCCATGCATGGAAGTAAGAAGTTCCAGCAAAACATAGGCTTTTTATTAAAAAAACTTGACATGCAAAAAAATAGATATATTGTGATGCAGGTAAAGCAACGGTGTAATATTGAAAATATAAATTATAAGACTGAAAGAGCAACAACAACTGGAAGACAAATCTATGCTACTAAGAGTTATGTGACCTTTCAAGAAAAGCAATTATAAAATGTCTGAAGAGAATGACACAATGGCCAGAAGGTGGCAGGAGAGAATAAGTTAGGCGAAGTCAAGGACAGAGGCTCCGCAATCTTTTCAGCAGCGTTATACTGGGAGAGCGCTGCGACAACCAGCTCTAAAGGACCTCGGGAAAGCGCGGAACCAGCGGATTCCAGGCGCAAGGGCGCATTTGGTCACAACACTCCGAGGCAACAGAGGCTCGTCAGGCCGAGTCCAGAACGACTCGAGAGTGGGGACGCGCTGACAACCACATAGAAAGGACTGCTTCCTTGCCACGCGCGGAGGGGAAGAAGCTGAGAAAAGCGGCTGGGTGGCGGAGCCGAGGGGCTTTGGGAGCCGGAGCGCGGCGCAGGCAGAGGCGCCGGCGGGGCAGGGGCGGAGGAGCCGCCGGGGCTCCGGGGCGGTGCCGAGAGCAGCGAAGGGGCGGAGGCGCAGCCGGCCGTGCCCGCCCCTGCTCCCAACCAGGTCGGCCCCCAGCGCATNTTTCCCTCGCTGCCCACCCTCACCCGCCCCCGCCCCATTTTCTGTACCAGGCTCCAGCTCTTTAGCGATTCTATTTAGAAGTTTCATTGTACATAATTTTAAACCTCGTGGGAGCTTAAGGGAATAGTACACCCCCGGCGCTGACGGGGAGGGTATGCCAGTGCCCGCCCTACTGTCGGACATAGAATTCCTTCCCTCTTTAGCCACCAGCGCTGCAGGTCGCCCTAACGCGGCTCCGGCGCAGAGCGGCTTAAGCGCCCGCGGCGTTTCCAAACAGCCCGCGCGGGCAGCCACTGGCCCCGACGCATTCGGTCCCTGCTCCGCAGAGCCCGCGCTCTGCTCCGCGGATTCTCATAGCACAGCACATCCCCCACACCGGCGAAGTAACAAGAGAAATCCGAACCGCACCGGCCCAAGGCCAAAGAGCAAACACAGCGGGCGGCGCCCGAGCTCTGCGGCAGGACGGACCCGGCGGTGGGGGTTACACAAAAGGGACACGAGATCCAACCCACACGCACCCAAAACAGTCACAAGCGCCCCTTTCAACCAGCCCCGACGGGCGATCCACAGCGACTCAAGCTCTTTCTAGACAATGTGGGTGGCTCTGAAAAGAGCCTTTGGGTTCACTTC
>VWZF01006571.1:2013-21490 GCA_013396755.1 Sclerurus mexicanus
GGCCCCGAAGAGCGGCAAGGCGGCTCGCCCTTTCGTCGTGGGCTCCATCGTTAGGATCTTCATGAAGAACTTTCTGTAAGCGAGGGAGGGAGGGAAGGAGTGAGTGAGTGAGTGGCGCTCTCCCCTCCCTCGGGGGCGGAGGCCTAGCGCCTCGGGCCAGAGCGGCGAGCGGGGTCACCGTGGGTGGCGGCGACTGCCAGGAGGAGGGCCTGGAGCCGTGTTTCCCTTGCAAGGTGTTCTTGCTCGGAGTGCGCAGAGAACCTGCCGTGTGGGTTAGATAAATGTAATCTTCTGTGGCTGTGGTACAGCAGGCACCTGGAATTAAATGTAATACAACAGACTGAGTTCACTCAAATTTCTTTGTTTGGGATTTCTTTCAGTATGTAAAATAAAACGATACCTTAGTAAATTCCAGAGAAATTGAGTGATGTTCTTAGATTTCGTTTTTTGTAGTCACTAATTTTGAAGGAAGTTCTTGTGAGTACTCTGGCTGGTACGAATGTATTGCACGGTGTTTTATTGACATGTTAATTGTCACTCTCGAGATTTTCTTACAAAGCGGTGTTGGAGGATTGAGTCTAGGCAATTTTACGTTGTATGTAATAAAATCGTTAAATGTTTTTAACAAAGTGCTCCTTTTTTAGAGGAAATACAGTGTTTATAAGATTCAAAAACTTACTGTGTTTTGCAGAACATATGATGCCTGTGAACTATATCCAGGGCCCAACCTGAACATGGTTATAGGTGCTAATGGAACAGGAAAGTCAAGCATTGTTTGTGCCATCTGCCTGGGACTGGCTGGAAAACCTTCTTTCATAGGGCGAGTTGATAAGGTACCTATAAGCTTCTGTAGTTTCATGTTTAATCTAAATTTCATTGAGAGTACTGTCCAGCAGAGGAGGAGGGAAGAGTCTCTTCCTTGATTTGCTTTATTTTCATAAAATGTAAGGTGTCTGAATTGAAGAATAACCTGTTCCAGAGACAAAGGTTTTTACCAGTGGGGTTTTGTCTTTCTCTAATTACTTGTTGTCTTGGATGAATTATGAAGTGGAAACACCTGAATTGCACTGCAGCCTGAGTGGACTAGAGATTATATTTGGAGATGGCTAAGCATTCATAGTGGGGTAAGAAAATGGCACCTAATGCCTACATAAGATTTGATCAGAAGTACCAACTAAAGGAGAAATAGACAAAGAAGTCTAAATTAAATTTCCAAGTGCACGGTATCTGTAGAAATAGCATATCCTTAGTGCATCTGAGAATTTGTCTGAAAGCATGGGGGCACTGATCTTAGGTTTAAATGGAATTTGGATTGCTCTACTATATTTTCATATTTTGCTCCCAAGAGATCGTTTATTGATGCTGTAGTATGAAGCTTGGATTGCGTAGTTTTTAAGTTTTGCGCTTGTTTTCTTGGATATTATCATTGGATGCAATGCATTTGAGTAGATCTTTGGAACAATGGGTGTGGATGCCCAAGTGATTGTACATGTTCTCTTGTTGCAACTGAGCCATGACCACATGTAAATGAGGAAATTGACTGCATGGCAGTAGTGTGTGTTGCTATTTTCACTGACTTTTCATGGTTGTTTATTTTTATACTGTCAAAATTGGCAGTTCTATTAGTGCAGATATTTGACTGTGTCTTTCTTTTGTATTGCCTTTGTTCCCCAAATCTGTGAGAATTCCTTCCTCTCTGTGGATCTGCTTGTTATAATTTGTTCAGTTTTGAAGGCTGAAGTTGATCAGAAATGGTGAAATTGTGGAGGAAGTTCTAATGCTGCTAATAATGTGAAAGATAATAGTGTCTTCCTTCATTTTTAGTTAATAGTCTAAAAAAAAATTTTAGTTTTTAAGTTTTCAATAAGATATCCCATCACAGCAGCACTCTTATGCAAATACATAATTTTTTATAAGACATTGTATTTTAATACTACATTGTTATTTTGCAATAACAATTTCAAAATTAATTTTCCAGGTTGGTCTCTACGTAAAGCAGGGGTGCACAAGAGGTTTAGTGGAAATTGAGCTGTAAGTACTAGAACTGTATTTCCTCATGCACTTTTAGTTAGATCATTTCCCCACACAGTCATCCACAAAGCTGTGGAAGAAAAATGGATGTACAGAGGTCTGTCTCTAAGCTGGTGCTTTTTTTCTCTTTTTTTTTTGTTTTCCCCAGACTTAAAATTTTTAAGCAGTGATGGCTGCTCTGTATCTGACATTCTGAAGTTTTTCACCTTGTCTTTATATTCAAAGAATATTGTTGTGTGTGGCGTGTTTAGGTTTTGATTACACTTAGCACTGCTATCATCATGTAGTGGTTGGGAGTTTTTTTATTAAATGGAAAAAAAGGCGAAGTCTAAATTTTGAAACAGATTGTTTGGCAAAACAGTCTTCACTATCTTATATGGATACTGCTGGTATGAGGGCCTCCCCTACAATCATACTGAAAACATTACATACTGACAAAAAAGAAGTAAAAGATCTGACTAATTCTGGCTGTTGCAGTCTTATATGTAAGCTATTACAAAACAGAGCAACTAAAAATCATTTGGACTAACTCTACAAAATTGTGGTATGGGGCAGTATTAAAAGCTTCCGTGGCTCTTTGTGGATGCAATGCTACAGGTGATTTTAATAAGACTTAACCTGGTCTATCTGCCTGAACTAAGTAGAAGATAGAGCTGGTCAACTGATTCATAGCCTGTGTTAACAATTGGCCACCCTGATCAGATTGTATAAAAAGAAAATTGGCTTAAGGTAAGAAATACTGGAGTGGGCCTTTGAAAAAGTCCTTTCCACCTCTGTTCTTGTGGTGGTGAACAAAAATGACATTCTTTGGAGACTGGCCAAGTAATTGGTCAGGTGGTAGGATGTCTTTCAGGTTAATGGTGTGATTGTTTCAACCTAAATACATTGTGACCTTATGTGGAAGTCTGAAAAGTGTCTTCCAGTGTGTGAAGAGTTCGCATTTTTACTGTAGTGGTTGCAATGTAGTTGAGTCCTTTGCCTAATTAGTAGAAAATATTTAAATACAACATTTAGAGTGAAAGACCAGTGATGCAGAAGATTGCTTTTTGACAGGAATTTAAAAATTTCAGTTCTGTAGGCGTGTCCTGCACTGGTTGAATTTGGCCCTTAAATTGTAACTCAAACCAAGTTATAGTAGTAGAAAGTCTTAAATCTGGTAAAAGAAAAGGAGCATGGCTTTCTATGTGTCTTGAAAAAACTCTGATAAAATAAGGTAGTGGAGGAAGAAATCATCCAGTGTTCAAGCAGACTCATCTCCCTATGGCGCTTAATCTGAACACTGGCAGCAGATGAGTACTCACTTCGCACTGACCTCTGTTCTTAAGTCTCCTGGGCTATGTGGCCACTAAACTTCCAAGCCTGTGTTCTCCATCTTTAACAATCTGCTTAACAGGCACTACACCATTTCTAAATCAAGATGGTAACCAAAATTACAAGAGTTTGCTGATTTGTTACTCTTAAGCAGACTAAACTTCTGAAAATGAGTATTGAGCTAGAGAACTAAATAGGCAATTAATGTATCTTTACTGTTTTGTTAAAGCTGAAAATGAAAATTTGTGTTCTTGTGCTGTATACTGTTTTTATTCCCAGAGGGAATATATGTACAGAGCTTATGGATGCAGTTCTATACACAAATGCTTTATTTTAAAGCCTTCTTTGCTGCTGTGTACCTCCTTCATGCCTATTTTTAAACTTACTGAATGTCATATAAAAAAATTACACTTTCATAGAAACTGGTCACTCCGGAACAACTTTGAATATTTCGTACATTTAGCATGAGCATCTTTAATATAAATAACTTCTTCTGAGTTAAGATTTGCAGATATCCCAGGATGTTTTTTGTGTGCGCTTAATTCATCATTGAAGTACTGGATGTTTTCTGAAGGATGAAATGAGAAACTGATACTACTGTCCAGTTAATTTATATTAAATATTTAGCTGTCTAAAAATTCATGTAATACTTTGATGTTTGGTAAACTTTGTGTATTCTCAGAAGTATAAACACTTTTATTAATCAGGTTTAAAACACCAGACAATATTATTATCACACGTGAGATTCAAGTGGTGAACAACACATCAGCATGGTTTCTCAACAGAAAGCCAACAACCCTGAAAACAGTAGAAGAACAGGTTGCAGCGTTAAACATCCAGATGGACAATCTGTGCCAGTTTCTTCCTCAGGTATGAGTGAATTTTGAAGGACAGTGGGTGCAAATGGGGTGTTGTGTTTTGGGAGGATTTTGTTGTTGGTTAGCTTTTGTAGCACTTCAGCTAATTTAATGGGACAGCATGAAGAATGAGAGGGATGAGGTAGCGATGCAGGTGTGATAGTGAAGGAAAAGAGAAGCTGTGTGTCCTGTTAAGCTTACTAGTTAGACAGTTTTGTATTGGTTGACTCTGAAAAGAAAGCTGCTGATGTTCTGTGTCCTGGTGTTTTGAGTAGCAGCACTTGCATTGTTACCTCTGTCCTGTCTGTGCTGTAGAAACAGTAGATCTGTAGGGAAATTTTTATAATGTCTTGAGANATCCAGTCAGTTCCTCAGGATTAAAATGTGTACTGGTAAGTGAGGGGGGAGAGTTGTCTGTATTTCTTTCTCCAAAAAAACAGAAAACAGTCCTACTAAATGACTCTACCGTAGCAACAGAGCCTTTTTAGTAACATCTGTGGCTCAGCAGTTTCTTGAGTGTAGTGTAGAACTTAGAGATACATAGGAGTGAATTATGTAAAACTATCGTAATGGAAAACAAATCTTAAAGGAGAGAGAAGATTAAAGAATAATGCAAGCATTTTCCATATCTGAATCCATGCTCAAGCATGTCTGGATTTTAGTACATATAAGTAAGTTGCCTTGTATTGTACCTTAAAGTTTTGGCAAGTTCCTGCTTGAGACTTTCCCAGTTCATGTGAATCATCAGTGATGGTAGGAAAAGGAAAGCTTGACAGAGCCTAGCCAAGTCTGTTTTTATTTTTATATTCAAGGAGAAGTGCATTCGAGAAGACATGCTGAAGAGCATTAAAATTTAGAAAGCTAATATTGCAGGAACAAATATTCTGGGTGTTTTTATTGTTTTCATTTACATATTCACAATATTAGATTAGAGTAGGACTTCCAGTGTACTCTGCTAACATAACTTAGTATTTACAACAACTTTCTCTTTAGTTACATAAATATCAGTTCAGTCATGTCTCAGTTTTAAGCTGTTCTTCTGCACTTAGACAGCAGCAATACTTCCTGATAGCCTTGGCTGCCACCTTTAATATTAACTTCTACGTGGCTTAACTTTTGAGTTAGTGATAGCATACCTACTTACCAGCCTGAGAACAAATGTCTAGGAGGGTTTGGTTGCTACTCTGAGGTGGTCATTAACTGTGCCAGAGCCATCTGGCATGGAACCACGTCAGGTTCATGAGAAGTGGCTGCAGGAGTGTTACTGTATTGCACTGTTCTAGCTAATCCTGTATTTTTGTAACTTTTTTCTAATTTTGCAGAACAGAGTTGGAGAATTTGCAAAACTGAGTAAGATCGAATTGCTCGAAGCCACTGAAAAATCAATTGGTTCTCGAGAAATGTACCAGTTCCACTGTGAACTGAAAAACTTCCGAGAAAGGGAGAGGGAACTGGAGGTAAATATGCACTACACAGAGACAGAGCAGTAACTGTAGAGGAAATTAGCATAATAAAATTTAACACAAGATCTTACAGAATTAGAAGGTGATACTTATTTCTGAAGTCTGTAAGTTGATTTTACCAAATAATGCTCATCTTCTCTTGGAATTCATTGACTCTGACACTCACATGCTTAGAAGTGCAAGGACACATGCATGCAAGTGATCTGGACACAGAGGGCAAGGGATGCCTGTTGTCAAGTACTCATCTCTGGAATTCTTAACTGGCAACATCTTTTCTGGACAGATGCTTTTATGTCTTTTAGAAGTCACCAGCTGTTACAGGATGGTCCTCTGCTTTAGTCTTGTTGACTTGAACTTCCTTAGAAAGGAAGAGACAAAGAAAAAAAGGAACAGTGTTCTGGGACCAGTGTCTGTTCTTAACCATACAGAGGTCATTCTTTTAATCCTTTGTCCTGCTGTGTCTTCTAATACTTACACTCAGGCATGCCTTCTCACTCATACATATTGCATATGCTTACTAACCTGTTTCTATTGCAAATTTCTATAAGCTCTTTCACAAGAATTTTTGTTAGTTTTATTTATTAAGATCAGTTAATCAGAAACATCTAGATTAATGGAGGCTTGAGCTGCTGGGATGAACTTCCTCAGCAAATGAAAAAAAAAAAACCACCAAAGATAAACTTTCTTCAGATTAAGATTTCTGTTTAAATTAGATTTATTTTCGCAGAAAGTGTGTTGTTGTTGTGGTTTAGGAATGGTACTCCCTAATTTAGTGCTCCCACTGAGACTCTCCAAACCACACTCCTGCTTGCTGGCTCCCTGCTCTGCTTCCCTCTGTGGGTGGCTGGAGAGGAGAATTGGAGGTAAAGATCCAAGAGGTAAAGATCAGGGGTTGAGATGAGAAAAAGCTGTTTGAAACAGCAGTGAGATAAAATGAACAGTAACAGCACCGGTGTTAATAACAAAAGTGTACAAAAGAGGGAGCAATTCACATGCAAAAGTGCTCACCATGGGGCTCGACCTGACTGCAGTCATGCCACCTCTGGCTCAGAACCAGCAGCCACCCAGCCACTCCCTCTGGATCAGAACTGGTGCCACCTGTAACTCTACCAGAAGGAAACCCTTCTCCCCCGAAGGGGCACAGGACAACTATTCTTAATTGGGTTGTTTCCCTCTAGTTGCTGCTGTATTGACAAGTCCCCTCTAGTGTTAAATTTCTGCTTTTACACATACGTGAGATATAGACTGTTTCTGAGAAATGTTTTCACGAAGTACATGCTTATATTGCAGCACTTGTGCAGAGAAAAAACTAACTCACTGGAGAAAATGAAACAGAGAGTTGAAAGATACAAGCAAGATGTTGAAAGATACCATGAGCGCAAGCGCCACATAGACTTGATAGAGATGCTTGAGAGGAAAAGGCCTTGGGTGGTAAGTTGTTTTTTTGGGTTTTTTTTTGTTTGTTTGTTTGTTTTTTTTTAAATTTGCAGCGCTTTTGTTGCCTATCCCACTCTTTGTAATACTGCAAAATTGGAAATAAGCCAAAGGTTGCTTTAAAAGAAGTTTGACCAGAGTAACTTTAATATTGTTAGGACTGCTTAATGCAAACAAGGCAAGTCTTGAAATACTCTGTGTGGCCTAACTGTGATTAGATGTTTGGTTACATATCTAGCTGGACTGAAGAAGTTGCTTCAGAAGTAATTTAAGTAGCTTTTGCCCATTTAGGAAAGCCAACAATACAGGTCAGAAACAGTACTTTTATTGAATGTAGACACTACTGGTTTAATTTAAGTGCTAGCAGGTTGTACGGTCTTCTTCCTGCTGTAAATTTTTTACATGTTTTTGTTAGTTGTTTTTTTTTAAAAAAAAGATTGCGTTCTCCTTTAATAATTTGTTAGTTGAGATTTGGTGTGCATGACATACATGACCATGAAGTTAGATTGCCAATCTCAAAAATAGTAGCATTTGGACAGATAGAAATTTTAAAACCAATTGAAAAGAGCCTAGAGTCAAGGACAGGTCATTTACACAAAACAAAGTATATCTTTCTGTACAGCAGTTTGGTATAATTGTAGTTCAGTGTTGAATAGTCAATCAGGTTAAATGATTCTAAACTGTTCAAGCTGATGTGGATTTCAGTTTACTGAGAAAATGTTTGCCTTGTTGATAAGCTTTATAGAGTTCCTGAAAGAGAGATACAGAACTTTAAGAAAAGTTGCATGTGCTATTTGTGTAGGATGTGGAAAGTTTAAGTTATTTTGTTGCAATTTCGTATATAACAAAGTCTCACATGGCTATATATAAAGAACTTTACACAGCCCTTGCATCTGGACCAGCTGGGTTCAAAGGGTTACTGTCACTGCCTTAATCTTTTTGCTAACAGCACAGAGGAGTATAGGAGTAGCAGTTGAAATAGATGGTAGTAGGTGCTAAGGAAGGTGGGTATGCATTATGTGATGCCAATACTTGCTGAATGATGCAAGTTTTCCTTACTACATATGCATTAGCCTGACTGAGTTAACAAGAGATTTATTTTATCAGGAGAGAGGTAGGTGTTGCACAGTTAATGTAGACTGATGCGGATTGTTCTCCGCTGTAAGATATTTGAATACGCAGGATTCTGAAGGCTGGTTGGAAACTGACAAGGTGGAACTAAGCTAAATATTTTATCTTCTATCAGTTAAATTGCCTTCCATAAGTTGAGAACGTTACTGTTAGTTATATGTCTCTTAAGCAAATTTAGTGAAACTCCTTCACATGTTACTCTCATTGCTGTCTTCTGGACAGTTTGTGTTACTCAGTATGTTAAATGCTTTTGGTGGGTTCACTCAATTGGGTTAAATTTAACTTTTTGTCCACTGAATCCATAGAAACAACTGTGTGCTTTGACACCTTTGTGAGGTTCTGGTTTATAATACAGGCTTAGTAGTGTATACTAGATTGTTTGGCAGAAGTGACTTCTCTATGCATAATCTACAGTTGAAATCAAAGGTCATCAACATAATTATTTTACGAGGTAGAGGATGTTTGAACTGTGGGCTGCAACAAAAGTTCACGTTCTGTTGCTATTTTGTGGTTTGTCCAATTGTGATAGAACTTGATATTGTCCTACATTGCAAAATACCAAGTTCTCTCTAAAAGAAGAAATGCATTTTCTTTAAAGTGCATGTTTCTTCCTTGTCTGACAGATATATAAATACTGCATAGTGTTATGAAATAGGAAGGCAGGCAGCCTGAAAACTTGTTAACTGAAATACAACATTAGACAGTCTTTTGATCCTAATGGAAAAGAGGATGTCTAATGCTGAACTTGTTTTATGTTCTGACCACTGTCAAAGTGCATTTTTATTCTGAAGACTCTATTGCTCTTCATCTGAGGAACATATTTTTAATGAAGCTTTTTTCTCTAGACAGTGCCAGCTGTTTCGATTTGTGGAGTATTATGCACCATTTTTTTCTATGTCTGTCTCATAAGCCTTTGAATATCTGCTTTAAATTGCATAGAATGAACCCTAGAAGTACAACATTAAAAAGCTGGACTTGCGGATTTTGGGGATGCTTTATATTCTTTTGTGTACCTTAGTGGGATTTGCATCAAGTGATGGTGTAATCTATAATCAGTACCATAGGGGCTATGGGGGTTTGTTTGACATAGATAGCCCTTCTTTTACAGAGCATTAGAGAAAAGGCATTTCTTACCCCTCAAAGCTTAAAGTTAAGGTCATGTGATGTACCAAAAGGAATACTGGTTTAAGATAGTTTAGTGGCAGGAAATACTGTTCTGCCTGCTGCTGTACATGTCCTGGAAGCATAATTTTGAAAGTGTTTTGACCAAGCCTTGTCCATTCTTCTTCTCCTCCTCTTGACATTTACAATTAAGAAAAATGTTGTTCTCTGATTAAGATGCAGGTCTCCTGGGAATGCTGAAGTACTTTGAAAGACCTTGTATTTTATAACCTAGGTTGATGCATTTGTGATTAATCAGGGTAATGCAATAATTACGAACAACTGGTAGCAGATAAAGCAAAGTTAGCTGTTATAGACAGAGCTTCTGGGCTGTCTTTGTCTATTACTGCTTTAATGCTCCAAGACTTGGAATAAGCTAGGCATATGCTCTAAGTCAGGGGCTTTCTTTAGTGTATGCAAGATTAAACAGCTTTTCCTTCCTCTGTCCCCTTGCGTACATGAACCTACTCCTCCTCCCTCTAATCCTCTGAGCTTTTTTTCCCCCCTCATGAACCCTTAACAGTCATGGAATGTAATGTTCTTTTTTTTCTTTGTTTGGGGTTTGGAGGATTTTTTTCCTTCCTTTTTTTTTTAACTCCAGAGAGCATAAAACATACGCACAAAATCACTAATAATGACTCCTTCAGCTTAAACTTTTTTCTGTCTGAAATTCACACCTTCTTGAAGTGGAGATTCTTAGTCACCATACTTCTTACATTCCTGGAAGGAAAGAGGTGGTGTCTCCAATTAAACTTCCTAGACAGTGACTTCTTTGGTATTTGTGGTGTATGGTGGAGTTTTTGTTTCTTTTCCGAAGTTCTGTTCCTCTCTGTCCCCTTGGTTTACTTCAGCAGAGTTATGTCTGTTTCTGGGTCTGATGATCTGTCCGGCTCCTTTCCTTTTCTTTCTCCTGAAGTTGTCTGTGGTTATTTGCTCCTTAGCTTGAGGACTTCTGCCTAAGTAGTCTCAAATTATGGACAGAAGGGGCTAAGGAATTACTTTTCCACACCGATCCCAGATGGACTTAGAGGCAAGGTAATTGCAGACAAATTGGTTGTTTCTTCTGCTACTTGACTTGCATATTTTTTAAGAACCATTAAATGTGTGTGCTTGTTCACTGGGGACTGAATGATATCTACAACTTCCTAGTCATTGTGACTAGTAACAGGAGCTTTACTTAAGTAGCTGTTCTAATACTAGTTTCAAAAGAGATCTTTCTCCTAAAACTTACGAACAATTAAATAAAATGTTAGGGCAGTATTAAATACTGGAGCAGAAGATGGAAGTTTGTAATTATTTTACTTTCAACTTCTCCAAGGAATATGAAAATGTTCGTGAGCAGCATGAGGAAGTGAAACAAAGCAGAAACCAAGCCAAGAAAGATGTGAAGACTCTGAAAGAAAGGCAGTCCCCATGGACAAAAAAAATCCAAGAAGCTGAAGAAAATTTGAACAGTCTGGATATGAAAACCAAAGATAATGTAGGTATTGAAGTTAACATGTGTTATATATAATGTGTTAACATGTGTAATATTTCAGGTGTTCAGCTTTGTGAAATGTCAAGTAATAACCTCTTTTCTCAAGTGTGTGTGCCATTGATTCTTGTTGCTTTCTCCGCATCTCTGTGCAAGGTATATCTTTCTCAGTAAACATTCACTAGGAACTCTGGAAGTCCACTCTTGGTTTTGTAAGAGCAAATTTTATAATTATCCTTATAGAACCTTAAAAATCTTCAGTAATACAATGTTAAGTTGCCCCAAGTTAGGTAATTCTGTTGAATTAGATGCATGTTTTAGTCTGTTGTGTGGTTTGGGTTTGTGGATACTCTTTTTATCTTCTTAAAATGTAGCCAGTTTGGCTAGTTAATCTAAGTTAATTTACAACTGTTAATGGTCTGAAAGCATTCCTCTAATATTGAATGTCATTCCATGAGGAGACAGTAGTCCTCCATCAGTTGTGAGTATTTTTATGCATAAGGGAATTTAATGGTAAACCTGCTTATGTGTTACAGTGTACTACCTGTTTTTTGAACAGCTGCTCTGTGGGATTATGAAAAATTACTGTTTGTGTATGAAAAATAGTACTGTAATTCTCTGTAGAATTTTAATAACTGTACTGTTGAGACTGCAGAAGTCATTGTATGCATAAGCTGCACAAATTTAGTGGATAACTGAAGTTAAATGATAACATGAGAATGTTCATTCTAGTGAGTTCTGTTTGAAGGTAACTGATCAGATCAGAGAACTTGATGTGGAGATGTGACACCTGTAGAGAACTGCTGCCTTGAAGCATCTTGTAGAATCAGGGTCTGAAACTTCAGTGAAATTTATGCTGAGCTAATATGCCATACATGTACTTGCTTTTTAAAAAAAAGAAAAACTCACCCCAAACAAACTAATCCCAAACTAAACCAGGAAAACCAGACAAACAAAACCCAAAGACTGTCGTTCATAGCATTGCTGGTTTTGTTGTGATACACAACTATATGTACCAGGCAATGATTTACTAAAGTACCTCATTATTATTATTAGGAAAGCCCTTTTCTAAATGTGTTCTTTGGATTTTGTGCACTACATTACTACAAGAGTTTATTATGCTGTGATTCAGAATACCTAAATGTTTGCGTTTGCAGTAAGCATGGGTAGAGCCCTTCCCAAATCTTCATTCCTGAAGTCTAGCAATTATGATTCAGAATACCTAAATGTTTAAAAGTATTGCAGTTTTATTGAAGTGGACGTTTTTTTGTGTGTTCGGGTTTTTTGTTTAGAAGACTCTTTTATTTAAAGTTGTGCTCTTCCTTAGAGGAAAGTTAACAGCTGGAATCTTGAAATGAGATTTTATACGCAGTAAGAGCCTTCATGCTTCTGAATTGCTAAGTGTTGTTTTCACTGCTTGGTGTTACTCTGCTATGTTTTACTCCTCTTTCAGTTTAATTAATGTTGCACTAATTTGATTTTTTTTCAAACAGGAAAGAGTTTACTTAACCACTGGTACCATTGTTCTTGGAAGTGTTTGGCTATAGTAATTTAAAAGTTATCTTCTGGATATATGTTATACTCTGTATGAGAAACCTAGGACAGAACAGGGATCATTTCAATTTTCAGTTGCAGAGAGCTTGCTCAGCATAGGCTACTTTCTACAAGAAAAAACAGGGGGAATGTACTAGCCAAATGATTTATACTCTTGAATCAGCATATTTTTCTGCTCAATCTAAACTTGTGGAGTAAAGCTTTCACATACCAAATGTGCACAACGTTAACTGTACACTGAAGAGATGTTTAATGTGGGCCCAAAGAGTGGGTTAGGTATATCTGTTTGCAGTATTTCAGAAGCCAGAAATGGAGAAAGGAGGATACATTTGAAGTAAATAATTTATAGAAGACTTCTTGCAAAAGTCTAATACTACTATTCAGTGATTAGTTACCATTTTGTATTTAGTTTATAACTGATACTATGCTGTATGTAGTATTATAATAAGACATTTCCAAATCTGAATTTTGTTCTGATGTTAAATAGTATGTCCATGTGTAATTTGAATGATGATTATTCTCTATTGAATAAATAGGTCCAAAATTGTAGGAAAAATACTTAAGGGAATATATTATATACATGATTATGGCATGAAAAATTTGTAAGATAGTAGGCCAGTGAGGATGCTGTTAGACGTGTGTCACTACTTTGTGAACTTTTGTGTTAGTAGCTTTTTCTCTTTTTGTACTGAGATCTGTTTCCCTCCTGCATAACCTTTGTTGTTGGGCTGTTAATATGTTGTCTTAAAGGAGAATCAGTGCTGGCTGCACTGTCAGGAGATGTGCAGGTTTTCGAAGTACCATACCTTAAAATTGTTTAAGTTGCTATTTCTTCATTAGTTTGCTACTTTTTCATGGACTGCTAGAATTTCTGGGAACTTGAAATTCTGCCTTTGTAGGTGCAAGCATTTGGTGAGCATTTCACAGATAATTCTTCTGTAAGCCAGCAGGAGTTGATTAATGAATGATTTTATTATAGAAACAGTATAACTATTTTTGACCAAAAGTTTTTTTCTCTTCAAGCTAAATTTCTAAAGCAGTTTTAGTACTTCAAGTCTGCTCTATTGTGGGCACACAGATCTGTAGGACAATGTAATTGTCTTCAGATCCTTTGGTCCTGGTTTATATTCATTATCATATAACTGTAATTCTGGTTGCTTCTTTAGGTCTTGCTCTTGGTTTGAGAGTGTACATGTGAGAGCAAATATTTTGTCTTTGCTGGCAAAACACTGCGCATGGAGTCAAAATTTTGTCTGGGAGGACCTGCACTGAGACTAAATGTAAAGCTAAATCTGTGAATAAATTAATGTATCAAGACACCACATGACTTTTGTTCGTGTCTCTTCTATGTTAAAATTCTTTTAATTATTGAGTTAGATTAAAAATTTCTAGTCAGACTTGGTACTTTGCAATGGTAAAATGTGTAGATTGGAGGATGGGGGGAAGAAATAGACCCATTTTATAGGAGGAAGTTGATAAAATTATGTGAGAGAAGTCTAGAACAGTTTCTCTGCTTCAGGCTCTTTAAAGGTATTTGAAGAGAGTGGACTCCGCAGTGCAATTTTTTATAGCAATATTGAGTAGTATAAAGCAGTCTGTTGTGGTTGTACCATGAAAATAATAAACACATAGTTATTAATTTGTTCTGTAGAATAGGTGTATATCTAAATATGTAATAACTGAAAATACAATACATGAAAAGCAAAATTTCAGTTCCTTAATAGTGTCCTGATTTTGAGACCCTTCAGAATTGTTTTGTGAATATTGTGCATCAGTTTCCTGAAAGAGGGCTTCCTCTTTAAAGGGCCTTCCTGAGTTCTTGGGAGAGAGCATCAAAGAATCAGTCCCTCATAGCAGTCAACTGCAAGACCAAGATGTATTTGTTCCATGTTGCCTTCATGCAAACAGCTGTAGAATACACTGGAATTCTCTTATAGTCCTTCTGTCTTTCTGCAGTGTTTCAGTGTTCTGTTTGTACTGTTTTCAGCCTTTAGGGTTCAAGGAAGGAGGAATTAAGTTGGCAGAGGAGGCCTAGTACACTCCACTGTGTTCAGAACTCAACTGTGTTAGTGCCTGGGCACTAATAAAACCTGCTCTGAGAAAGGAATTGGACTGGGTGTTTCCAGGAAGTTTTTTCCAGCCAGTATTGATGTACAGTATTTCTTGAATAGAAGATAAGGATAAAGAAAGAGTAGAGGCATAGATGCCTGCACATGAACCAACAAGTTGTAAAGCTCAGCTGTGTAGGATATAGCTTCAGCACAGTCTGCTTCACAGGGAGGAGGGCTTTGGAAAATTCTGGTTTGGCTGTTCTGTGCCTAGGAACTTAACACCTTACTTGTTCTTAAGTATCAGCTTTCTGTGATAAAGTTGGTTTGGAAAAAGAGGTAAGAACGTTTTATAGTTGTAAGGATCTGGATATGTAACGTTTTGTTGAAATCAAGGATGGAGTTACTTTAATTTCAGATTAGGTTAGGAGACTTCCCTCTGTGTGTCATGCCTAAATTGGCAGGTCTACAGCTGAGTGATTGTGAAGAGTTTACATGCCATTCTACAATTCTTCACAAATTGCTGAAATTATATATGTTACAGATACAGTTAAGAATAATAAGCAAGTGGTGAGTATGACTTTGTCAGTAATAAAATGTGGAGTAAATGCTTAATTATGTTCTGCAGAATGTTGCTTAAAATATGCCTACTTTTTACAAGTATAACTGAATTTATTACTACAATTTAAATAACTTTTTCTGTATACAGACTGCTAAAATCAAAGAGATTTCCCAGAAAATTAAACACAAGCAAGAAGCTTTGGAGTTAAAAGAAAAAAAGGTAAGTCTTGATATTTGTGACTTTGTGTTGTTTCTCAGGAGGTTTTTTTGTCTGCTCTTCTGTTAGCAGAAGCGAATTTTCATGAAGATGCTGCAGGTGCTTGCACACTTCCAGTACACAAGGAATCTTTAAAACTCCTATTAGTCAAACAGATAATACTAAGGAACAGGTGTATGCTACATAAAATGAGTTGCCTTGATACAACAAACTTAGGAATAGACAATGTGTGTCAAAATATAGATATATACACACACTGTATATGATAGGCTTTCCTTGAAAAGCTAACTTTCAAATGTGTTAAGGAATATGTTAAGCTTTAGGCTCCTCCTTTGATGAATATGAAGGAACTTCAAAAATTGTTTTAAAGGCTTGATTGTATTTTTGCTTATGTACTTCAACTATCATAGTGCTGTTGGAACTGTAACAGACTCTTAGGGTTTTAGTGCATGGTTACATCAGCGTTTAATACCAGTTGTACAGGTGTCCTAGGTGTATATAGTAGATTCTATATACTAAACTCTTTATTATTGAAAATACTCAAAATTTTTAGATTGAAGAAATTAAGCAAGTATTGAGAATGAAAAAAGATGAAGAAATGGGCAGACAGAAGAAAATACGCAATACTCAGGAGATAATAGAGACATGGAAGAATGAGCTGAACACAATGGCAGTGTGTGAGAATCTTCAGCCACAAATTGATGCTGTTAATAATGAGCTGAAAAAATTACAAGAAGAAAGGGCAAATATTGATAGTGATGTCAGTGATCTAAGAGCAGAAAAAAGGAATCAAGAGAGGGAAGAGAAAAGTAAGTTACTTTTGTTTTTGTTGATTTATTTTACTGTTTTAATGACTGCAAAGTATCTACTTGTTCTGCTGTAGTGACAAAATTTCAGGTGTTCACCTCAATCCTCATAGTTGGCTTATGTGTGTAGCAGTCCTTCTTTCTGTTAGCAGTTTTAATAAAAGTAACAAACCACTTTCAAAATAGAATAGGATGATTTGAAAGTAACAGTTGACCTTAAAACTGCTCTTCAAAAAATTAGGGTTTCTGATCCTGGGTAAGGAGACTCCTTTCAGGTTTTTTGTTAGTAAAGGAAGGTGTGTAGTTAGCAGGATGCAGAAATAAAAGCAGTTCTAGCAGTTTTCTTTCAAGATGCAGTGTTTAAAACTATCTTTCTGGCAGTACATTAGCTGCTGATGCAGTGTTTGCTTTCTAAGTGAACTTTAGGTACATTAACTACAAAAAGCTTCTTTAGGCTAGGATTTACAATTGCTTCTTTCTAAGAAGCAAAATTCAAAAATTAAGGCTTGTCGGGTAGGTGGTATTGGATATATTCCTCAGTGAATGTAGCTCATTTGCACATACCTATCTGTCTGGCAGTTAGCTTGCCTTATAATCCAAGAAGAAACTGAGTTACAGAGAGTCCAAGAGACCTGGAAAAGGAGATGCTGCATATTTTATCTTGAACAGCACAAAATTTTTTATCTCTTTCTGCTGACTAGCAAATGCTTTGACACACAGTCTGTTGTCACACATTTTGTTTTTTCCAAACATGAAATAACACACTAGTATTCATTTTATTAGTCCCCCTGCCTCTTTTCTCTTGAGATGTTTTGTTCTACTTTGTATTAAAAAATCCAAGTCTTGAAGATATATACTTTTATGATGAAATGCCTGTACTTTTACTTAATATGCTACTACATTTTGTTATTCTTCATGTCAGTTTTCACTTTATTTTAGGTTCTAAACCTTAATAGTTCTTAAGATGTCGTTAAGGAGCGTCTCAATTCTGGAAAGAGAAACTCCTAGTTCTTAGCATTTACTAACAACAGTCTTTTTGGAGTAGCGTAGTCAATAAATAGTGGAAAATGCTAGTTACTTGCGTTACTAGTTACTACTAGTGTGTACTTGCTATGGGCTCTGTTTAAGAAACTGCCTTAAATTACAGGAATAATCGATCACCTTGGACAACTTAATAATATAATGAAAATGAAGGAAGAGAACCTTAAAGGGAGATTCCGAGAGACATACTCTGCTCTTATGTGGCTAAGAAAGAACAAAGACAAGTTTAAAAAAAGAGTTTGTGAACCCATGATGCTTGAAGTAAGAAAATTTACTTGCATATCACTCTGACTAGTTAATGGTTAGATTATTTATGTCTTACAAGACTTGGAGAATGACTTGGAAGACTTAAGACACATCTAGGAATGTCCTGCTAAGTGTATGCAGGATTCATTAGCATGGTGAACTATTTGTAATTATACTTCCATAGACAATGTAGTAATTCTCAACATTAGGATGGGTTGGTTCCTTTCCTCCTCAAGAAAGTGCCTGTTGCAGATTTCTTCTAAGGTGCGTCCAGTAATTTAGACTTCAGTAGTTCTCCCTGTGTAGTACATCTATGGTTACATGTCTCTGTGATCCCCAGGTGTCTTTTTGGTTTGTTTTACACAGCTGCCACAGACACAGAAACACCTGATCTGTCCCTAGTTTTGGTTTGCATTTTGGTTTGTTTGACCGATGCAGTACTACCTAGGAATAGCAGAGCTAAATTTTCAAAGAGAATATTGATTTTTTTTTAATGTTCAGTGCGTTCCCTCATCGTTATCCCAATATCTTGCTGTATATGCCCTGTGTAATGCAAAGAGGATGACTGTCAGTGCACTTCTTCTCAGAATTGCAAGCTTATTTGTGTATTGCTGCAATTTAAATTAGTATATTAGAATATTTGTATATTAGTTCCTACACTTTGTACATGCACTAGGACTGTTAAAAATTACTTTTGTTTAGTATAGAATCCTGAGTATTCCTGTTATTACCAGAACTTCAATTCTTTCTGGAAGACAACATCAAGTTAATTTCAAAAATGCTTTGATAGGATGCCTTTGCTTTTACTTTAAGGCCACATTAAACTCTCTAACATTCATTAATGTCTAAATGTTTCTTTGTGTTGTGGTTCAACCCCAACCAACACCAAGCCCGGTGCAGCAACTCACTCACTCCCTCCCCCTGCCCTGCCCCCGCAGCAGGATCAGGGAGGGAATCAGAAGGGTAAAAGCCTAAAGACTCATGGGTTGAGATGAAGACAGTTTAATAGAGAAACTGAAAGCTGCTGACATAGGCAAAGCAAAACAAGGAATTAATTAATTGCTTCCCATGGGCAGGCAGGTGTTCAGCCGTCTCCAGGAGAACAGGGCTCCGTCACTGGCAATGGTGACTTGGTGTTCAGGTTTCAGCCAAGGACAGGGGTAACTTTTTGCAGTAGCTGAGAGGAGGTGTGGCTGAGGGGCCAGACCTCAATGTTGTTGATGCCACCTCATGTCACTGCCAGGAGTGGGAGAAGAGGACTCTGTCTCACTTCTGAGAAGAAGAGTGTCCCTTTCCACTCAGGAGAAAGCATGGTGGGGAAGAGCTGGTCAGTA
Organism: Sclerurus mexicanus; assembly: GCA_013396755.1. Lineage (NCBI taxonomy): Eukaryota > Metazoa > Chordata > Aves > Passeriformes > Furnariidae > Sclerurus > Sclerurus mexicanus. The sequence goes on from VWZF01006571.1 coordinate 20,683, forward strand.
TTTGTTGTGGACTTTCAGTGTAAATTGCTTGTCCTCCACCTTGTTATGAATATTGTTGGTGTTACTGTTTGTTTTCTTATCTTATTGCAGTTTCCAGTAAATTGTTTTTCTCTCAACCGGTGACTTTCAACTTTTGTACCTTCAATTCTCAACTCCATGTTGCAGGAGCTGGAAAGGGCAGGGAAAGTAGGGAGTGAGTGGTGGTGTGGTTTTGGTGGGACTGCTAAATTGGAGAATACTATGTTCTAAACTGCAACACTAGGGAAGACAAACACAGTCATTCCAGATGTTCCCCCTTCCTCTTTCCCCCTGTTTTATGTACTGAGAATGTCATCATATGATAGAGAATATCCCTTGGGTCAGTTGGGGTCAACTGTCCTGGCTGTGTCTCCTCCCAGTCCCCCATGCACTTTCCTTGCCAGTGTGGCAGTATGAGCAGCACAGAAGGCCTTGGCTCCGTGTAAGCTCTGCCCAGCAATAACAAAAACATCTCTGTATTATGAACCATGTGTTTACCACAAGTCCAAAACATAGCCCCGTACTAGCCACTGTGAAGATACTTAACTCTACCCTAGCCAAAACCAGTACACTTGGTATCATGCAAGTTAGTCTCATGTAGTTAAAAATTCTCGCTTTCGAATTACTGTTAACTGTACCCAGCCTTTGGCTAAGTTATTGTGTAGTTCCATGCAATTTTGCCTTTGTATGTTATGAATGATATAATGTCTAATTACTAGTGAGAGTTAACCGAAAAATACTAACATTAACGTTTTGTATATGAAAAGCTGTCGCGGAGAGGGAGACGAGT
>VWZF01006575.1:0-17050 GCA_013396755.1 Sclerurus mexicanus
CGACGCTTCAAACCCGCGCCTCCGCCAATCGCCGCGCGGGCCGCGCCCGCCACGCCCCGCCCCCCCGCGCCTCCGCCAATCAGAGCCCGGCGCGTCGTTTAAACGGCCGGGCTCGCGGGGCAGCGCGAGCGGCCTCAGGCGCGGCTCGTGCCGGCCCCTCAGACTCTGGACAACAAAACAACACAAAACCTCCGCACTAAAAAAACCCCAACTAATAAATCAAGCAAAACCAAGGGTTTGGGGGTTTTTCCTAAATAAATTTAATTTACAAAATATTTTAAAATCAAAAGCAGGATGAGACACGCACGTATTTGATGAAAACATCCGCCTCGTCTGTTTCTCTTTCGTGAGCCTTAAAATTGAAAGACATACAGAGTACTATGTTTCCATGCTGTTTTTAAAAAATAAGGGGGAGGAGCAGAAATCAAAACGTAGCACAAGCACCCCTGCAGTAAATCCTGTGAAGCACACAATGTTAAGACAAAAGAACTTTACTTTTCCATAGCAAACAAAATTACACATAGGACTGAGTACTTCTACATTTACAGTACGCTTCCTAGCTTGTCCTTACAGCAAAGGATTTCCCCTAAAAAGACAACTTCAAAAGACTCTCATCTAAAATACCAACCTGTACAGATAACATTTAAAACACATTATCTCATTTACCAGTGACAAAATATTGAGTTCTTTTCACCTTATTCTTTCATATAAAAGGACGAACATTTAAATATGATAAAAATGGTTATGGGTGCTCAAAAAGATGTTGCCATTTTCACCTTTAATCCAACAAATCCTTTTAAACCAAGACCTTTCTTAGGAACCATGAAAAAGACCCTTATGGGCTTAAGCAAAGTGACTGCCCTGCATTACATTCTACCAATGCCACTGCTCAATGCACATCACTGTGAGCCCGCTGCAGAGAAGGGCCCACGCGATGGGAGGACCTGCAGATAAATGCACTCGACTTCCCTTAAGCCTCAGGCACATGGGGAACATGCACTCTGGATCAGGGAGGCATGTATGTTCAATATTTCACCTTTTTTTTATTGTTCTCAGGGAAAAAAACCCTATTCATCTATATCAGCCTTCTCAGAATGCATTCATAATTCTACATTCATGAAATCCTACACAGAAATTACTTCAAATTTAAAAACTTGAGGGTCATTTATTCCTTAGCAGTCTGTAACATGACTCATGTTCAATCAAGCACGTTGCGAGGCGATTCCTTCAAAGCATTCTTCAGTTCTGGATGCTCTTTGACATTCATTTTAGGGAAGTAAGCTTAGCTCTTTGATGACCAAATAGAACTTTTGTCATTGTGGTCTGGCATGACCCATCTTTAAAAATAACTACCCAAATCAAAAGCCAGACTACAGTAGCACTATAATTTTAAGGAAACCACAGTCTTACAGAAGATATATCATCACCATTACAATGACTGATATTCAGCATGAAAAGAACCCGTGAGAGACATACCTTTGTAAGAAAAGTGTCAGTGCTCAAAGAGGAAATTCCAATACAAATAAATAAACCGAACATAAAATTCACTAAAAGAATTAAAGGCAGTAACCCAGTTAACAACCAGAAATTTGTATAGGAAAAACCATAAATTCAATTTTTAAACAGAATGAGTGCAGTAAGTTCTCAGAACCACATGCAGTTTGGAGTACCAACATGAATTCTACTCTTCTTTCCAAAGGGCAGCATATGGAAAAGACCAATTTTTTGCAATGTGCCACTAATAATTCTTTAGAGATATTTTCAAGAGACACCTGCTTCTTTCTTCTTTGGCAATAAATGCTCAACTGAGCCAATGACTGCCAAATAAAACACAGCCTTTATTGTAAATGCACCCTCCAGATCAACAGGACATGCACTCTCAGGTGAGTACGTACACATATTAAACTGGAGGTGTCAGACACTAAGGAGTTTTGACCCATGCCGCTGCAAGGTGCAGAGCTCTGCCCTTCAACTCCAGTCCACTTAAGGACTATCCTCCATCAAGCAGATACGAGATACTTCCACCTACCAGATGAAGTACCAGTCCACAAAAAATTACTTTGCTCATATATGAATTTCAAATAGATGCAAAGCCATATGAATTACAGCTCATGATATTAAATAAAAATAAAAACTATGTATCTAACACATAAGCTTCCTATTTTCTTTACTGTCAACTGGCAATGATCCAGCCTGACCAGCAGGTAAAAACACTAACTAGTAGGGTTTTCTGCAAACAAAAGAACACCAAAGAACTAGTAGGTCATTTTTTCCAGGAATGACTAGTAATTCTGGTCACCCGAACAGCAAATAGGGCGCTCGTTTTTCTGAAAAACGAGTCCTTTTTTAGTCTGGTTCATGTTGGGCACCCAAAAACATGAAGCCCTTTGGAAGTTATTGACCTTAATGTTTTCTAAATAAACAACTGAACTAGAGAAAAACCCATTATTCAGAATATATATAAAAGGCACAAATATGAAAGAATTTTAAAAAGGACATTATCAAGTATATATGCTGCAAATTCCATTTAAGTATCTTCCTAGAGTGCCTTCCAAACAGCCTGGACTTTAGAATAAACAATTAGTTACCGACTACTTTTAAGCCACTGTTTCATCAGAATCCTACAATCACTGTTTCTACTGTAGGACAAGAAATAACAAAGAGTTAGGCTTTTTAGTCTGAGCACTGCACTGACTGCATTGATGTTGGGTTATTTTTAACAACACAATTACAAATACATTAGAAATCATATTTCATGTGCGCATGAGATAATATGAATATGATACACACATGTCGACTTGAAAACTACACATAAAACAGCCATTTTCAAGCCATGGAGTGTAAAGATGACAGAAACAGTTTTATTGTGAAAGTAGATGAAGGTGGAGTTAGAAAGCAGGAAAGGTAGTACTTGATAGTGTCCTTTCAGAAGGTGGCATTCAATGGCCTTGTTATTGCTGTGTATTTGCTAGTCTTCGGCTTCTTAACAGATATATTTACAGCATGTCAGTCTGAACATTCCCAGAGCACAGCTCTAAATATTACTTTAGAGATACAAACATAGAACAGTTAAACATATGTAGTCCTGTTTTAGAAACTGAACTTTTAAAGTTTAGGACTTCTATTGTGCTTCTTTGGCTAAGTCCTATTTAAATATTGATAACACTTATAATTCTATAACTCTGCCACTATGTAACAGCTAACAGAAATCTTTGGTGTGTTTAGGTTAAGAATCCACTAGGGTACAAGCTTCAAAATAAGAACATTCAGGCAGTTCTGGCCCCTCTCCTGCAAACTGCTCAACACTGAAGTAGATGAGGATTAACAGAATCTAACACCAAAGTATCTGAATATGATTTAAAATGATCCACATCACTTGAAAGTTTGTAGAACTGTGACGATAAGAGAGCTTTTCCTCACAGCTTACTTGTGCTCAGGCCATTGAATAAATTTAACAGTTACAATTATAGACATAAGTCCAGTTTTCCATTTTAAAGATTATTTGAGATAATAATTTACGAATACGGAAAACCAGGAGAAAATTTGAATCTTAGTTCTCATCTTCATCAAAATCTTACATAATTCTTGTAATTATGAAGATTATAAAATTCAGATACTTTCTTTGGCATCATATTCACCAAAAAAACACAGAACATTTTTTAAAGTAGGCTTAAAACAGAAAGCTTGATGAGATTAAATTATACTAGATCTCATGGTGACGCCAGACTTGTAGTTCTTTTGGAAAAAAACCCTTACATTTCATAAAGAAGAAGCTAAAAATAATTAGATATAAAATACTCTCAAGAGTTTGACTTTGGTTTTATAAACACAGTACAAGAAAGTGAGAAAGAAAACAATTTAATTAGCAACTCACAGGAGATTTATAACTACTGATTTTTTTTTCTTTTTAAATAGAAATCAAGTGCTGATCTGGAAGAGTCTTTAAATTTCTCCTCTATCAGATAACCTGAAAATGAGCATGTTAATGTGGAACCCTGGTATGACTTATGTTCTAAAACAGATGAACTGTGCCAATCCTTTGTGACTACTCATAGATTAAAATGACCTTGCAAATACTTCCTTTTCTTCCAGAGTGTGGGGTACACTTTAGAAGACAGATTGAAAAAGCAAAAACAAAAAAGCATATTAAAATTATACAGAACTAAGTGCAGAAAACTAGACAATACCATTGTCTAGATCTTACGAATAACTAAGAGGCCTAACTATGCTCAGGGGGATGATCAAACACCCTGTTTAGTGTCTTCATTAAATATCATAGAATCCCTTTTCAGAAGAACCTAGTGCCTGTGTTCACTGGCTAGGCTCCAGAGTCCAGCCAACTTTAAGACCCTCCAAAAATGCCTGAGGGTTCAAGTAAAATTATATATTAATTTCTGTGTGAAACATAATTCAAAGTTTGTGTTTTATAGCCCTGCCTGCCCTTACAAATTTTAATGAATTTGATATAGTCCTTATTCTTTCAGAATGCTTTCTATTATACTTAAAATATTAACTTAAAAGTGAGATGCAGAAAGGCAATTTTTTTAAATTAATAGACAGATATGTAATGACATTTTTCAGCCACTATCCTTAAAAGATATTTCAGAGCATTTTAAAAGACCATCTATAAGATTTTTAAAAACTCTTAAAATCACAAGGAACACTCTTTCAGTATGCATCAAAATGTGCCTAAATGTTCAAATATTATGTAAACAAATTGTTTTTCCAAAACTATGCAGAAGACTTATGAGTCCAAATAAAATATAAAATATAAATCTTAGTTGCCATATCAGCCTTCTGGTGGCTAATGGCTTAGTAAGTTAGGTGGAATGTTATGGTCTGCTCATGAATGTTCGTTGTTTGAAATATTCTGTACAGTAGGAGTTGTATCGAGCCCCAGTAAAGTTCCAAGATATGACTGGTCTCTAGGATCCAACATTTGCTCAGGCCTGACAGGATGAACAATATTTGCAGGTTGTGGAGTAAGAGTGTATTTCTCTAGAAATGCCAGATCTGTGGCTCGTTGGTACTCTGCCTGCTCAGGCTGTGGAGGCAGAATGCTGTGTGACTGAGCAGGATGCTGCACCAGATCTGCTTGTGGGTCAGACATGGGAACTGGTACCAGAGTCACAGGCACACACACTTCTGTGGATACATTCTGTAGCAAAGTTTTGGCTTCTGATTGATATGCTTTGGACTGTTCCACATACTGTTTAGCCTCAGTTTGGTACACTTTGTCATCGGAGGTGTACTGCACTGGTAAGGAGACCAGTTTTTCCTCCGGAGAAGATGCCAATGCCTCTTCTGCAGCCTTTGATCCATGAACATGATCAATATGATACTTCAGCTTGTCTTTTCGTTTAAATGTTGCATTGCAGTGTTGGCAATTAAAAGGTCGAGCATCTGAATGAATAACCATGTGTTTCGTTAATGTCTTCTTAATTCTAAAAGACTGATTACAGATTTGGCATTTGTAGGGCTTCTCACCTGAAAAGACAGAGAAGTAAAAATTAGTTAACACACATAAATATGCAAAGACCTATATGGATTATGGCACAGAGACCTAGCACAAAACAATTTTACTGAAAACAAAGAGTGTATGTTTAACATCAATTCTGGAATCAAGCGAGCCATCGGAAGTTTGTTTAGAAGTTATACTGACACACCCCTTACATACAATTCTCTCAAAACTTTGGATTTAGGTAAGAATATAAACTAAATAAAAAATAAGTCTTTAAACTGTTATGATACTGGTATTAAATGAGCTCAGTTTGTAGTTCTATGTATTTCAAAATGACAATGATTTTCCTAAATATAAGGAAGGAAAAACAAAGTCAAACAGAAAGGACATCACCCTTTCCAAAGGCATTTCAAATCCTTGTTTAGATTATCACTTGAAATGTAGTAATCTCTAGACCACAGAAATATTTAGAGGATCTCGGCAAATTGTGCAAGAACACACAGCAGTAAACTAAAAGAGAAGGTGTAGAGAGTGTACCACAAACCTGTGCTGAGGAGTATTTCAGCTGATACATTCAGAGAGCAGAATTCAGGAATGACCAACATATGAGAATGAATAAGGTCTTGCTGCTTTCTCCTACTCTTGCCCTGAACACTCAACAATCACAATGAATTAAATAACTGAATCAATACTGATGCATAAAAATACATTCCTACATGTTTTGTGGTTTAGAGATTATTTTATTTTTACCTGAATGTGTCCTAAAATGCATTTCCAAACTTGATTTCCCTTTAAAAACTTTCTTACAGACTTCACACTGGTGAAATGTTGCTTTATATCTTTAAAGAAGAAAAGACATTTCATGTTAGATGTTTTTTTTTGTAACCAACTAACAATAAAGCTTGTGCACAGCCTTTTCTGAAATCTTTAACTGCCAAAACAACTAGATATCAAAGTCTCCAAATTTCCTCACTTATGTTCCTCTTTCTTGGCATCTACATACCAGTAAGGTCAATTAGACTATTTTTGATATTCAATCTTGGGATGGCACTTGAGTATTCAAAGAGCAAAAGCCACTAAAACTTCTTTTCTGCCCCAAAAATACCCTTAAGTAACATTTTTTGCCCAACATCCACAAGGAGCTTTCACTTTAGTAAAATTAAGTCACAAATAAGTTTCTAGAAATGGTAGAATTTCTAAGTAGGCTACTGCCTGCCAAGGGGAAAAAAAGGAGAATAAGCAGACAATGTACTGTCCTCTTAACACAGACACATCTACAATGGCTTCTACACAACACTAATGAATACTAACAGTTAAAACACATCATTTGAAAAACAACCAGGTCTGTTTATTTCAAATCTCTGACAGGTTTATATTTATGGAGCTCAAGAATTTTAAAACCCTACAGCATTTTCAATTTACAGTAATAATAACTCAGGTTTCAAAGTTTTTACCTACTTTCAGAGCCACTAATCTGCTGCCAGCTTCTAAAATACCTTAAGTGTGGGATAATTCTCAGAGTGCTTACATGGTGACTAATAATTCAGTCTTAACTAGTCTGCAATGACAATATTACAGCAAACCATCAATTTAGAACAACATTGAGACAGATAATTAACAGATTAAAACTTGATCATTTTTAATACTTTTATTTACTTAATTATGCTACAAAAAATATCTTGCTTAAATTGTGAAGGCAATTTTCTAACATCCACTTCAAACTGTAATAACATCTCTACCAAGACTAAGGTAACAGGCATGACAAACACATAGACTACTAGAATTCTGCTCAAACATCCCAATAAAATCATTTACAGTGGAGAATACTTATGCAGGTGTAAAAACCCCACACTTACTTCTGCCAAACCTTTTCTCCTAGATGAACGCTTTTATAATGAACAGTAAGGTGATCTCTACGGCCAAAACATTTTCCACATTCCTCACACTGATGTGCTTTTTCACCTGCAAGGGCAAAATTCAATAAATTTTGGTTAAATCTTTTGGAACTTATTAAATGTCTAAGAGCTGCAATTATAAAACATACAGCAGATTTAGGTTTCCAAAGTCCAGCCAAACACGTTCCTCAATGCCTTACTTGGAGAAGGATTCTCTGTTATCATAAAACAAAATTCAGGAAGTATGTTGGTTCTATCTGGATTTTTACCACTTTCTATATGACTATCACATATCATACATGACCCTTTGTCATTCCTGTGAAGAAATTCATGTTCATGTCAGAGACACTTCCCCAAACAGCCACTACATGAGAGGTACAAGTGAATGACTAGGAACGCACTCCATTTATTATGATCTGAAATGTGGTACTTTCAATAATTCAGCTATTTTAAAAGAGAAGCTTTTTGAAACATACCAGTGATTTTCAGCTACTAATTTGTAGAACTTAAGATTACACCACAGTATTTATCTTTTTAATTATCCTGATTTACATAGTTACCTTTTTCTTTTATGCTGCTGTTTAAAAGTATCCTGATTCTTTTGAGTCATCTTGAGATCTTCCACAAAGTGGCAGAATATTTCTTCTCATGTAAGTAGGAGGAGTGTGGACAGTCAAAGAATGTAACTTTCTAGAGGGGGGAAAGCAAATAGAGCAGAAAAGAGGATTTTTTTTTTGTACTTGGAGTTTCCAAAGATTTCTTTATTTGATAGCAGACATGATTTCAAACACCAAAAAAGAAGCTGTCCTTCAAAATAAAGGCTCAGGAAGTTTAGACTCTGATCACTTTCGTATTTTCACGCTGCTTAGAAAGTATTTTGCCTCCTAGAAGGCCATATTCCCTACGGATCCTGTTCTGAAAAAGTCACTGGTGAATCTTTGCTCATCCTAGACATTTGATAGCCTTTCTGCTCTCAGTGCAAGAGATGTTTTTCCTTCCTCCTGATCATCCCCATCTGGCTGTTCTCAGGGCTGACTTCCTCAATCTTCCTTCCTTCCTTCCCTCTTTCCCATAAGAGGCTTTAGAAACATGTCTTTGATGTTCTTACATTAAAGTGATCAGTGTACAAACTTTGACAGAGACTGTGACAGCTTCTTCTGTGTTGTGGTAATAATGTTTCACACAATTGCTATTAAAAAAAAGAAATCTGAACTCATTAAAAAAATCCTCCTTTTTCACTTTTGCTTTTTTATTTATTATTTTAAAGCAATTCACTGTTACATGTTTTTGACTGTCCCTCAGCTTTCTATGGTAACATGGAGGAGACACTTGACTTTTAAACTGTGAAAACATGTAAGATTAACCCTATTTACCACTCCTTAAAAACAGTGAGAGAAACTTTTATAAGGCCTAAACCAATGCATGTACTGAAAACAAAATCCATAATTAATTTTTTATTTGGTTTTATTCAAAACAGTAATTTTTAAGACAATTTTCAAAGAAAATACCTGAATGTATTTTTTTGTGTTTTGTCAGATGGTCATGCCGAATAAAGGTTTTCCCACATTCTTCGCATTCATATCTCTTGTCATCATGGTGGACTCTTAGATGAAGTCTGCATGGTTATAGTCATAAACATAACCATAAAATGCAATTTTGTTAACATAATCTATACTGCTAACTCAGTGCAAAATACCAGAAAACATAGTCTTTAATGTTTCACATAAGTATCAGGAAATAACTTTCAGTTAATGTACACTTAAAACTCTTATAAAGCAAGAGAGAACAGAGCTGAACTCTCATATGTGTTGCTAATTTAGTAAGATACTTTAGTCCTCTGCTTTCTCTTTTAACAAAGATGCAAAAGTTTAAGATGTGCAAGAAACTCGAGTTTGACGCAAGATTTGTAAGGAATTCTGTGTTTAAGCCAGTAACAGATTATTAATATATTAATATATTTTCAATATTTAAACATGGTTAGAGCATTTACTAATACTCTCAGAGTTGGAATGCATCAAAATACATACATTACAAAGAATTATATTGATAACATTAATGCTTATATATCACCACCACATAAACAAAACAGCTTAGCAGCTTGTTTAATAAACATCTGTACCTGTAAGAGCTGCCATGACGAAAGCTTTGCCCACAAATACTGCAAAGATGAGGCTTCTCTCCACTGTGAATTCTGAGATGTTCTTTCAAAGTCGTTCTGTTTAACAAAGGCAGTAAAATTTAATTTTAAGCAATGCCCCTCCCACATCTTTCCCAAAAAATGCAAGACGTTTTTGCACAACACAGGAACATTAAGTGAAATGAAAGAGAGATAAGACTTTCTTAATATGGTTGCACCTGAAAACTAATCACCTACAGTTGTCACCCTTAATTTTACAGGTGATCAAAACATCAGAGGCTACCTTTGGCTCTGACAGCACCGTTTCCTACACTATCCCTCAGCAATGGTCCCGTTTATGTTAAAAACTCAAAGCTAAAACATTCAAAATCAAAGCATGCTAAATATTTCTCCGTTCTGCTGAAGTTCAAGTAGTCACTCCACTTCTCACCGTTCCCTGACGGATTTTCCACAGATGAAACACGTCCATTTCCTCTTTCCCCCATGAGTACATTCTATATGGCGTTTCAGATTTCCTGTATCATTAAACTGGCGGCCACAAATATCACAGGGAAAAGGCCCTGGAAGTAGACAGACACATACAGCAGTATTAACTGTCAGCTAAACTAAACAAGATGCACAGACTGCTTATCTGTGAAAACCCTCATCAATTTACAAACAAAAAATCTAACAAATTATTAATGTCTAATACAGTCAGCATACTTTAATTAGACTTGGTGCACTTTTTGCTCAGGTAAGTTATTCCTAATACCTGGTATTTTGGCAAATTACTCTAAAGCACAAATTTAGAATAGTTCAAAAGTAATTAAGCCCATTTAAACCGCTTGAAATAACAAATTCCCCTTACTATCAGCAGTCTAGTTCCTACCCAGCAGAAATAATTAATAGTAATAAAAAAGTCTTCAGAATATTTCAGGAGGAAGGAAAGTGATCTTTTGAAAACTTCAGGATCTGACTCCATAGCTGAAAATCATTTTCATACAAAAACAGTTTCAAAAGCAAACTAAAACTTAATTCTTCTTCCTTCCCAAAATTTTTACTTCATTAGGCGCAACAGAATGTCTCAAAAAGATAGCTGAACTTTTAGAAAAGTAAAACCCAATCAACAAAAGTACCCCAAACAACTCTCCCACAAAACTGAAGAGAGAACTGCAAAAGGAGGTGGGGTGAAAACCAGACTGATCAGAACATACATTAGTGGGGGAAGGTTTTACTTTAAATCTATTGTTTACATGTCAGAAGGAGGTTTCTATACCGAGATGGAATTTTTCTTGATGTTTCAGCCTTGCAAACCGGGATTTAAAATGCTCTTCACAATAGGTGCACTTGAAGGGTTTATCCTGAGAGTGAAGGATCATATGCTCTTCTAAATGAGGTCTTCGAGTGAAAGATTTCTTACAGATCTAAAATGATAATACGCTTTGTCAAAGACATATCAATTATAACCAGACTTTTTTCCTATTCATAAACTCTTAACAGTTCATATCATCTGCTCTCTGCACCAATATAAGATTAAATATGTATTCTTCAAAAGCCTGCTCTATCCCTACTTGTAAAGCCTTGCAGTCAACATGCAAACCAATCTGTGTTCTACATAAACCATAGTGGATTGTACTGTATAAATTAGGATGCAGATCTATGGCAAACTAAATCAAACTACTTCCAACTTCTTCATTGCAGTTACAAGTTCCTCCCCAGTCCTTTTTTTATTGACTCCAGCACTTACCAGACTCTTTTCCTAAGGTGTTTCAACACAGTAACTCAGCAGAAAATAACCCCATGAAAAGAAGACAAAATAGCTTTGGCTTGGGTTTGGATGCTGAAATGGCTCAGTCGGGTTGTGGTAAAAATGGCTGTAGTATAAGCTACAGTACAACCACAGTCATACCTGTTCCTTTATTTCCTCTGGGAAATTCTCTGACAGCAGGTATTAAAGGGAAAATGCCAATACCAACGAAGAAATATAACTCAAAATATATTTTAGGACTTGAGAACCTTCACAAGGCTAAAATTATGTGAGCTTTTCAGTACTGTTTTCAGATCAACCAAAACCTAAATGTTGAAGAATTGTTACTGATTAAAGTAAGTATGCAGTACAATTATGGAATTGAACTCACAGCTCAAATTTAGGCATTTAAATCAGGTAGTGTAATTTATCAAGGTCCTATGCTTCAACATAAATCAACACTGTGAAATTCTTGCTGTTGTTTATAATGGCTGAATTTAGTACCACCCAACTCCCATACGTTAAATCCTGCAATCAGTTTCTCAAAGGACACTTGAATAAGGAAAGGAAAAGCAACAGCTTTATTTGTTTAAAAACTCACTAACATTAAATATAGGTGTAAGAAAATCCCATACCTGGAGAAAGTATAATAGCCTTCTTGCTTTTCTTTACTATTAATATTCTATTGTTTCTGTTAATTTGCTCATATTCGTCAAGGATTAAAGTATGGTCACCAAATCCTGGTGTTCACACTGACTACAGCATAAACCAGCAACCTGAATGAATCCTGCCACTAACACCTGTAGCACCTCAGCTCTCAGAACATACCACACAACCTGAAAACAGTCACAGCACTGCACCTAAGGGTTCTGTTAAACCTCCAACTGCTATAAAAGCTAAAATTCTTCCCCTGCTTTTAATTCAAGGGCATTTTCAATGCACAGGAGCTGTACAAGAGCAGCAGCTCACTTCTTTAAAAATTTCTACTTACAATTTTCAAGAAAAAAAATAAACTCACAAACCACAAAGTGGAGTTTTATCAAATCACTCATCTGGTAAGCATACTTTCCCAGAATGAACATAAACAGTGTTGCATGATTGATTCCCACTATTAAAATGTTTCTTATCTAGTAACAAACAGAACCTGTAACATGCTCACACAATACAACTTCATCTGAAAGTTGGTCAACCATGTAATACCTCCAACCACAGTCCCACCACCAAGGGAATGAACACTACAAATTCCTACACTTGGTGTCTCCCAGCCTCCTACTATATGTTTACAAGTGAAAGTTCCCAAACAAAGCAAGGTTAGTAATTATGTTAGGGCACCCAATATTACAGATATACAGGGGCATACAGCGGCTTGCATAAACCTAACAGCTGCCCTGAAAGACAGAAAGTAAACCAATTCCCTTAAAAGAAAATAAACAACAAAACTCCACATTTGAAACTAAAACATTACTTAGCAGTATATAGATAGAGAAGAGAAATTCTACAAACTCTCTTTTAGAGTAGATGTAGCTTCACACACATAGACCTCTCCTGGAGAAAATCAAGGAAAGTAATCTATGATTTTACTAGAGATAAATATAGTACAAATTTACAACTCTGTTAACATGCATATGTGGCTAAATGTAAAAGTGCTTCATATTTGACATATATTTTCCTCACTATTGAGAGAGCCTTCCTAGAATGGTATACTTTATAGTCAGTGCTTGATATGCATAATTAATAGGAGAGCAACTACTCTGTTTTAAAAGTATTCACAACATTTAAGTCTAATCATCTGCAAACTCATGTATTTGAATAAGTTACAACTGATCACAACAAAAAATACAGCCTCTAACTACTTTAGAATTCAAATTGCTGTTATCTACCTGACCAGCAGCTGTACATGTAGACAACATTCTGTCCTTAAATCAGCACACAGAAGAAATGTACACCATCACTTACAAAGCCTTCTGAGACTTCACAGGAACACATACCATATTTTCACTCAAGTTCACAAAACACAGACTCTATATGAAACAAAAAGTACCAAAGGACTACTTACATCACATTTCCAACCTTCACTCTTTGTCTTCTTGATAGAAAGAAATTCTTGTACATTCTCTGGATGAAACCTAGGAAAAAGACAAAAGGTGAAAGCAGTCATAGCTTTTCGAGATGAAGATCACACAAATACTAAATATCTATTTCTAAACTTTATATGTCATGAAAATTGATTACCACACCCTCAGAACAGAATACCGACACTGAAACAATTTTAATGGCAGAATTAACTGGAAAGCAGCGTTGACTACGGACTCCTGCAGAATCTCATATGACTCTTGATAAGACACAGGACAGTTTCAATTATAATACCTTATGGATATTTACAAAGGAAGAAGAAAAAAAAGCAGTATGTAAATAATGCATTATAATTAGGCCTGTCATAAACAAATTATTCACCTAAAAAAATGTGCATGGAAATATTTTAACCACTGATTATCACCGAAAGTAAAGCAGTCACATCTAATACCAGAGAAGCTATTTCATTCTGCCTCCAAATAAAAAGTAGCACAGGCAATTAATAAGACTGATGTGTTCTGACTGTGCTAGCTAACCTGAAAGATTCTAAAACTGTTAACAAAAACCTATGGCAGAACTCGCAGAGAAACTTAGGGCAGGTTAGGTGATACTACTAATGCCCATGCCCTCTGAAAAGATACTTATTCGAAAAAACAGGTATAAAAGTAAGGCAGAATATGCCCTGTGCATACATGCATTTATCTCCACCTTTAAAATGAAACATCAGACACATTTGCTTATACTTGCCTTTTCACATGCTTTGCTAAAGTCTTTTTGCTTGCATGCAGCTTATTGCAGTAGGGACATTTGTGTTCCTTTTTGTGAAAGTCAGTATCACTAGAGTGTTTCTTTCTGTGCACTGTCAGGTTGGACTTTGTTGAGTAGCGCTGGTGACATATATCACATTCAAAAGGCTTCTCACCCGTGTGTACACGTGTATGGCTCTCGTATTTGCCTGTACAACAACAAAAAAAAATCTGTTAGCATGGACTGATACAGGGATCACGTACAACACACGTTTGGAGTTTGTTCAATAATCTCTACCTCAAATGCAGTCAAGCTTTAAGTAGTCTCCAGAGGCATCTAAAGATTCCTACTCATTTTCACCACCTAAAACTGCACAGTGCTCACTCACCTGTGTGTTTGATCTAAGGTTCTTCCATACTCTTCCATCTCAGTGTTAAATCTGTGTGAGGGTTCCAAGTTGCTCTTGTTCAACCCCACAGCATAGTCTGTTCTGAAGTACTAGAAGTTATACTACTACTCTTTCATTCTTTTTTTCATTACACTGATTGTGAAGTACCTTTGCAGAATGGGAACAGCCTTGTAACAAACTGGTATTTTTAAGGTACTTTCAAATAGCAAAACACTGAATGAATGATAGAGACCCTTGCACATTATTTGTATTTCAGACCCAATATACTACCATAAAAAAAATACTACTCTCATTTCTTTCACACTGCTTGTATTCCCTCTTCTGTTTGCCAGTTTCTTCCCGAGGACAGAATTCCACTCTACATTGCAGATCCACCCACTTCAAGCCAATAGCAGGCTCTCTGCTTTGTACTAGGTTTTATTTTTTCTCTGTAGAATATGCATGTATTCTATTGTGTATTACTATGAATTTATGAGCTTCTGTAGCTCATAAATTTAACATACAACTGTCTACTATAATACAAGCTTACAGAAATATGCATCACTTATTTTAATGCACATTTTTCATGTATTTTTGAGCACAGAACTAGAATTCTAAGTTAGGAAAATGCAAAGAGAAAAGGACTTCCACTCTGTGCAAAACCAAACCAAACCATTACAACCCTAAATAGCCCTCACAAGCCATTTATTTCTGCACAGTAGCTGTGCTTTTACACACCTTGCCAACAACCAGAAGAATCCAGAGTAGCGAAATAAATTTAGGATTTGCAGATTTTTCAAATAATGCACTCAGATAATTTATTGAAACTATTTAGTACCACAAGCACAACAACTGAATACATGTAGAAAAATTAACAGCACACTGGATCAGTGGGAAATTCAGAAATTCTGATCTTCACTCTCCAGGACTTAAAAAGCTTGGTTTGTCTCCCACACAAACAGCACCACCATATGGTAAACAGAAATGAGAACAACCTAACTTGCTCTTACCTATTCGATCAAATTTTTTGTCACACTTGGGACACTGCAGTAGTTTTTTGCTACTGCTTTGAATGATGACTGGAGCTAAGCCTTCAGGAATATTCCCCATTGAATCAACTGCCTCAGAACCCTCTTCAGTATCATTGTGTTCTTTTTCACTTTGTTCTTCAAATTCTGAATCTTCACCTGACATTTCCTCTTCCTGTCCCTCCTCATCCACATTGCATTCACTTTCACTGTCTTCAAACTCACTTCTATCCGATGTCTCCTTGTCAGAACTGACTTTTTCCAAATTGCTGTCAGAGGCATCCCCACTTTCATTGTCACTGATATCAAACTTAGCTGGACATTTACGGCTTCTTGTAGAGCGTCGAGTGGAAAAGCTGGCCTTCTCAACCATTTTTAACCCATGTTTTCTTTCCAGTGAAAAGGATCGATGGGCTTTAGCCAAATGATTTTCTAAGGACTTCTTATAACAGAAACTTCGACCACAAAAAGTGCACTGATGACTATTTAATAGTTTACCTGTAAGTTCACTGAGTGTTTCTACTGCTGTAGGTGCATCAGTTACCACATCAGTCTGTACGTTAGAAACACTTTCGTTATTTAGTAACTTCACTGCATCTATGATATCTAAAAACTTTGCTGCTTCCAGCACTAATGGAATTTCATTCTTATACACAAAAAACTCAGAGGTGTAGAGAAACTCAAGCAAATGCTGAAACACAGAATGAGTTACATGATCTAACGTGACGACATCAGTGCTTGGATTTTTACTCAAACAGGCATGAAAATAACTACTCCCAACAGCCACGACAACTTTGTGAGCACTAAATTCTTTTCCTTCTACGATTATGAGTAAATCACAAAACGATGGATGTTTCTGTCTATCGTCATTTAAGTATTTAAGCAGATTTTTGTTATACTGCAATGAGCTTAGGAGCTTCCTTTGTTCTGGTGACGGTGAAAGCTCTTGGGAAGATTCACGCTGATCTGCAGGAGCTATTTCTGCAGACTTTGAGACAATTTCTTGCGCACAGTCCACTACAAGAATCTGCTCTGAAGTATCTTTCTCATGGCCAAGATGAACCTTTTCGTTTAGACTTGCAGCGAGCCGTCTCCTTTTCCTCATTGCAAAAGTGGGACTTCAAGATCAGGAGCTTCATAGGTGATCAGCAAAGAATTCCTGTGAAGACTTGATTCTGCTCCAGACCTTAAGAAAACATGCAACAGTAATTTCATACTCTGCAAAAGAATCACGATAACAATTACTCTAAGCTCTGAAGAGTTAATTAAAAAAGGAAGGAAGGCTCTCTGTATTCCACTCTGATCTATCCTGCATAGCTTACGTTCCTATTAATCACTAAACTCTATTCTCTCTGCGTTCCAGACCATGGCATACCCTCCTCGGAGCCACTGAGCCGACACCGCCTATTATTAGCTCCGAGGCGGCGGCCGGGGCTGGCTCCGCTCCGCTCCGGCCGCATTTAGCCTGTGCCGCGCTGCGGGACGGGCGCGCACTGTTGTTATTATTACCCGCGGCGCGCTCGCCTCCCGCCTAACCCTGGCGGGGCACAGCGGCCACAGCCGCTCCCCGGCCCGGCCCGGCGCCCGCAGGCCTG
>VWZF01006575.1:17294-288987 GCA_013396755.1 Sclerurus mexicanus
CGACACCGACACCGCCATCGATCGGCACCGCCGCCGCCACTACCACTGCCATTGCCTCCACCACCGCCAGCGCCACCGCCGCCGTACGGCTTTGAATTTGCCTTCTTGCCTGAGTACTTTGCAGCACTTCCCAAGTTGTGCGAGTCACTTGTCCAGTTCCCAGTTGTCGTGCTTCCTGTAGCTCATAAATTTAACATACAAGTCAATCGTCTACTGTAATACAAGCTTATAAAGAGATACTCTGTATATCGCTTGTTTTAATGCACAATTCTCATGCAATTTTTGAGCACAGAACTAGAATTATAAGTTAGGAAAAAGCAAAGACGAAAGGACTTCCACCGTGTGCAAAAGCAAATGTACCATTACAACCCTAAATACTCCTCACAGGCCATTTATTTCTGCACAGTAGCTGTGCTTTTACACCCCTTGCTAACAACCAGAATCCAGAGCAGTGAAGGAGAAAGAAATTCAGGATTTGCAGATTTTTCAAATAATGCACTCAGGNGTCAATCGTCTACTGTAATACAAGCTTATAAAGAGATACTCTGTATATCGCTTGTTTTAATGCACAATTCTCATGCAATTTTTGAGCACAGAACTAGAATTATAAGTTAGGAAAAAGCAAAGACGAAAGGACTTCCACCGTGTGCAAAAGCAAATGTACCATTACAACCCTAAATACTCCTCACAGGCCATTTATTTCTGCACAGTAGCTGTGCTTTTACACCCCTTGCTAACAACCAGAATCCAGAGCAGTGAAGGAGAAAGAAATTCAGGATTTGCAGATTTTTCAAATAATGCACTCAGATAAGTTACTGAAACTGTTTAGCACCACAAACGTAACTTAATACAATGTAAAAAAAAATAGTAGCACACTGGATCAGTGGGACGATCCAGAAATTCTGATCTTCACTCTCCAGGGCCAAGAAAATACTCAAAACTACTGCTTTGAATTTGTCTTCTACTGAAGCATTTTGAAGCACTTCACATAAGTTCTTGTGAAATTCCCAGTTTTCGAGCTTCCCGGGTGGCAAAAAGAGCAGAGCAGGCAGTGCCCCCGGCTCGGGGGGATCCGCCCGGGCTGCAGTTCAGCAGCACATGGAAGGCAAGCAGCCTTTCTGTTCATTCCATCCCCAGCCTTCCCAAGATACCCAATTGCTGGTGACAATGTGACACCAACAATGGGGTTATCTTCCTGACAGCTTTAAAGAAGGATTAAACTTTATTCCTCTGCACGTGTTCTGTATTTATGACCTGTAAACTGATAGTGGTTGTCACCCAGCATAATAAACACAGCATGACTCGCAGGTGTTGCATTTTTCCATAAAAATACTGAAAATTCTCAAAGCGTTTGTTACATCCTGAGTGTTGCTGTACCGCCTGTACTCTCAGCCCTGCATTTTCATTAAAGCCTACAATTATTTAGCTTTTTTTCATCTCTAATAGAATATTACAATCAAATTATATTTTAGTATTAAACCATTTCAAATAATATTTTAAGTAGCATGAGTTCTTTAGTTATTACTTTTGAAGTGAAACAATGTCATCAATATAAATAGAGCAATCAATATTACTATGGTTTTCTTGCACTGAAGACAAAAATCTACTTATCTCTGAGGCATCTGCTCTTTTAGGATGTTGCTTGTGCTTGCCCAGCCTTAATTTCTGTAGAGTCCAAGTTAAACTGTACATAAACTGTAAAAATATGTTTCTCTATTTGATAAGTTTCTCTATTTTGATTTTGCGTGGAAAAAGGAAGTTCTGAGAGCAAGGCACTGTAAATTTTAAGCTTGAGCTTTACATTTCACTCTGATCTGAATAGCAGGCTCATGAAGACATCATTAGCAGATATTGGCTTCTTGGATCTTGCTGTTTCCATAGCAAGTAGCATCATTTGGAAAGTATAAAACTCTGTGCTTCATCAGTTTTCATGAGCCAAATACACAAGGAAAATGCAGCCTTGATGAGAACCACTTTGCCAGCAAGAGTAACCAAGCTAGGAAAGTGTTCAGTGGAATAGGCCTGAGACTTTGCTTAGTTTCTCTGTGTTGCTGGGGCGCTTGGGGAAGGAGTTTTGCTTGGTGGGGTTTTTTTCCCTAGAAAACAAGCTGATTTTTTCTTTATTTGTTGCTGATATTATTTACTCTGCGTTAAGTTCAATGTGGTTTCTTACCAGACTACCAAGCATCTATGTCTAATTGCCAAACTGTACAAGTTCAGCAGGCATTCTGACTCAGCACAAGCCTAGGTAACACTTTTTTCTTTCTCTGTTTTATGATACATGAAGGACTTAGTTCAAAGAAAAGTGGTACAGTGCTAAGTGATCCATTACCATGCCTGGCACTGCCACAATAATTACGCTCTGGAAACAAAATGTCCTTGAACTCTCAGGTCATTATGGTTCTTTCAGCATTAAGTCTTTTACACTTAAAGAGGTACAGGCAAAATTTAGCTATATTAATCCTTTTTATTCTGATTCTTATTACTAAATTTCCTTTGCTGGTTAATAGAATGTCCCACCTAGATTTAAAAGCTGACTTTTATGTTACCTAGAGACAACATCAAACAAAGAATAAGCACTTGCTCACCTCTGTGAGACTGTACAGAACTTGCAAATGCAGCTGCTTATATTTGTCCAAGAAAACAGCATATTTATCAAATAAACCATCTTGAATTGTTGGAAATTAAGAAGCAGTTTTGTGCAACAGGGTTTGGTGTTGGAGGAGGCTGTTTCATCTCCAAATACTTGTTCTCCAGCTCAAAATCTTCACTTCTGAGATATAGTGAAACTAGAAATTACAGATAATTTGAATCAAATGCCATTTAAACAAATGACAGATAAAGTACCAAATTTGAAGCAACGCACTTAGCTGCCAACCAAATAGAAATAAAATTCATGAAAATAGCATGCAAGTTTTAAGACCTGGCTGAGTAATTTCAGTTTATTCCAAATATATTCTTTAAGAGCTGATCACTGTAAGTATCCAGCTGTAAATCTAGTAGCACAAACAATCACATTCTCTTCCAGCCACCTTTACTTTGGCCATGACATTTTTGCTAAGGTAAATGTCTCTCTAGGAATTTTATAGCTAATTTGCCATGGCTTCACACTGCTGAAACATGACCCACGCTGTCATTCCTCCTTTTTGTATCCCAGATGTGTCAATGATGGGTGGGACCTAGGGAGGAACCCACAAAGCCTATACTTCCTCTAGTCTGAGTTTTTTCTGTATTTTATTGCCAATCACCATATACACACAAATGTTTTAAATTATGCTGCGAAGTGAAAGGGTTATAAGATTGTCTGGAGACTCCAACAAGTTTTCTAGCCAGCAGTGCTGAATAAGTTC
The DNA here is from genome assembly GCA_013396755.1 of Sclerurus mexicanus. Lineage (NCBI taxonomy): Eukaryota > Metazoa > Chordata > Aves > Passeriformes > Furnariidae > Sclerurus > Sclerurus mexicanus. The sequence goes on from VWZF01006575.1 coordinate 20,645, forward strand.
CATTGCCGGAACCATTGCCAAGAAATTCTTTCACATAGGCCATGAAAAGACCACCCCAGTCTCTCATTTCAGGACTCTCTGGGGCACTAATCAGCTGGAGGCTTGTTGTACTATTATGGATGTTTGACATGTGAATCATGTTGATCAGGCTACTCCCCTTGTCTCCTCTCTAAAGTGCAGCAAGTGAAATGTGGAGAGGAGGAGGTCAGATCCTCTCTGACTGTATCAGCCTGCCTCACTCCATCTGGGAAGTTTAGTGCAGGGAAGGGTGGACGCTGTGCCTCTGCTTAGGTTTTGTTCTCTGGAGCATTCTGTAGGCGCACATGGGTTGCATAACAATGATCTTGGCCATTCCTATCTTTCTCTGGGGGATTAATGCAGTGTGGAAGTTGCAGAGAGCTGTATGGCCACAGACTCCACAGAGCAAATTTCCTCCTGGAATGCTAATCCCGTGCAGTCCTGAGGTGAAATTAGCAGGGGCGAGGAACAAGATGTTCACTGCTGTCACAATACTGCAGATATGCCACATCTGTTAAGTGTGTACTCAGTACTAGGCTAGCTCTACATGTAGATTCATGGGTGCACTTAGTTCCCTTCGCACTTTGAAAGCTCTAGCCTAGGGGGAAATCCTTGGGTACAGAGAAATTGCCCAGCTACTTTCCTGCCATCTGTGCCAGCTCCACCCAAACCACAAGTGCTTGGCAGCCCAGGGGAAAGGAGGGAGAGCGAGGGGAAAGCTGAACGAAAGAGAACAACATTGGAAGAAATATCTGTCTGCCCTCTACTGATGGAAGTCTTAAGCAGTGTAACAAAATGATTGTAAATTAAAGCTCTACTCCCTGCCTGAAGCTGTGTCAAGAATAAACACGGACTTACCACATTTTTTGTTGTTTTGGGCAATGCTTTCAACGGAACACATTAAACCTTTTGCAATAACATACCACTAGCATCAAGGAGGTGTTCTCTAAGCAAGGCAAGAGCTGGGGAGAAATGTAATATCTTTTACTAGTTCAGATGTGTATGTCATCACTGGAACTAAAAAGAGTGCCCCAGCTTTGGACACATGACCTTGAGAAGGCTTCATGTGCCCAAATTCATCTTTATTTTTCTAGCCACATCAGCAGGTTAGTAAACAGTACACTCAGTTGCCCCTCTCAATAAATCCTGCCTTGTTTATAGCCTTAGACCATTGTGACTGCAACAATATTATCAAATTTTCAGTAAAACAACTAAAACCAGACTTTCCTGTACATAAATAATATTGGTTCCCAAAAATATATTATGAAAATGTATAGGGTAAACATCTTGAAAGTGTTTCTAGTATGTCTTACATTGCTGCATTTAGATTGCACTGCATGAGGAGAAACCTGTGAAAGCTGCCGGAGCACCCTGCGTGCTGAGGCCCTATTAGGAGACAAGAATTCCAGTAATGGAGGGTAGCAGAGAGCTGATGTCACTGTCCCTTTTTTAGTCAACCAGAAAGCAATTATCCCCGGCTGACTGGCCCAATTAAATCATCGGGTAGAGGGAAATGCCAGCTATCCTCTGCTAGGGTTAGGTAATTAGGGCTTTATTACAGTCAGACCTGGTGCTGTTTGTTGGCCACAGAATAAAAGAGCAAGCCATTTTGGTCTCTCTCTCTCTCCATCCTTTTCATAAGCATTAATGTATTTTTAATCCCTCAGAAAAGTAATTGCATTTTACATAAAAAATGCTAATCTTTTTAGATATATTCTCTGTCATATATGAACCTGAAGATCCTTCTATCTGTTCAAGTTTATAGAGAACATGAAGTCAGAAGTTCTGCCATGGAAGCCCTCAGGTGATGGCTTAGTACTGATTTGTACTTAAGATTCCAGGTTTTTAATCTAGTACTCTCGCAAGGATATAGAAGGTTTTCAGTTCATACTACTTTGAATCTTAAGAGCATGTTTGACATAGTCTTAGGCTAATGGGCTGAGGGGTTGCCTAGTTCACTGTATGGATTGTTTGGAGCTGAAGAAATGAGGCACTAAGATGTCAAAGTTCATTCTTGTTCAGGTTAGCACTTAGTTGTGGCCCCCCCAGGTCTTAAGGAATGCATTGCTTGCAATGATACAAGGATGAGGTACTGAACTAACTAGTTCATTTAAATTACCAAGCTTAAAAGCTTTGCTAATATTATAAGCAGTGCAACTATGCTAACACTAAGTTCCAGATGAGCTAAATGCCCTGCACCCATTATCCAGCCTAGCTTATTAGGGTATGGCACAATGCAACCAGATTATTTACACCTGGACATAAATACCTTCTGAAATCCGTATGAAACAGAACTGTGTTCCCAAGGAGAGCCATCTCCTGTGTCTTCCCACAATGCACTTCTGTCACATGCCTGTCCATCCTGTTGACCTGCAATTCCTCTGCCAAGTCAGAAGAGACCTCTGCTCTCCTTGCAGCATCTCTGTTCACGCTGCCAGTGCCAACATCCATCTGCTTGCACTGGATGTGGTGGATGCCGTTGTGTCAGAGCCACAGTCCCGTGCTTGTGGAACACTTACGCTGCCCAGTAGAAAGTAGATAGGTTAAGATACAACTATATGCATGTAGAAACACGTGTGTGCAATGCACTCAGTAATCTTTATTTTAAAGGAAAAAAAAAACATTTGCTATTGAAGACTTCTCAGAAATAGAGTATAATGCACAGAAGTTTCTGAATGGGGTAAAAAATGAGACGGCTGACAATAGTAATTTCTTGGAAGGCTAGCGCATGGAGCTGACAAATTTACCAGCAGCTTTTAAGCCTTTGTATCCTTGGATAATATCTGCTATGTAATTATAAGGACAGCTAGAAGCAGTTGTATAGGCCTATCAGCTCAGTGTTTATCAAGGTTTCCCAGAGCTTTTCTCCTTCCCTTTGTGATGAACCTGAACATGGTTACAGTTGTCAGGCAATCAAAATCCATGTCTCTGCTAGAGAGGCAGGGTGCTTCAAGGTGTAGGAGGACATTAAGATGCTATTCTCCACTCCCCTGAATCACTATCCATGTAATTTGTAGATGCTATTTGTTTGGAATTATAAAGTTAAAGGTATGTATAATCTACAATGCATTTTCCCCCATAGACACAAAACTGCAGAAATTTAAGGATGTTTTAGTGTTAGGTAAGCATTCCAACTGTCATTGTTCATTTGTCTGAGATAAATTTACATATTTTAGGTGCATTACCTGTTTACTCACATTCAGGATGAAAGGCTGCAATTACGAAGCTTATGTCTTGTGTAACTCTGCTCACCATAAGAAACAAACATTACATAAGGAAAGCAGGAAAGCATTATATATGTTTCTGAAGCATCACTATAGTGTAAGTGAGAATTTCAGGACTCTCTTTTATTTTAGGTGACATTCATTATCTGTTTTCTTAATTACATTTGAATGATTTAATTACAACATTTTCCCAAGAAAATATAATTAGATTCTGATATCAAGAGGCAGACTACAACTAAATTAATTAGGCTTAGAAATACTTGTACTCCAGAAACTCAGAGTCTCAGATTTAGAAGTCTCAGTCCCACAAAATTATATTTGGTGAATGTTGATGCTGAAGTCAAATCTGGGTGCTAAGACTTCTTAGCAGCTGCCTCTTACAAAAATCATATTCACACAGATTTTCATTGTATTAGAAGAAGTTACTATAAAAAAAAAAAAAAGAAGAAGAAATAGTCTTGATACCCAGGAAAATGGAAAGCACTGTGTCAAATTCAGCATATGCAAAGATCTCAGCTTGCCCACACACCAAAATCAAGATGCAGTTCAGCAGCAAACCAGCTGGTGGTTTAAGGGGCTCTCTGGATACTGGCAAAATCAGTCAGCTGCAGTACTAAGGTCTGCTCTTTCCCCCGGATGCTTAGACATCAAACTGTGCCACCTCCATCCAGGGGATGTCTTCCTTTCACTGCCAGGGGAACATGGGGACATCACACATGTAATCGTCACTGAGGTCAGTATCACCACCAGTGAGTAAAACAGGTGTGAGATAATCTGAAGCAACACAAGTGTGGAAGCCAGAATATTTCATTTTACCTTGTGAACAATATAATTCAAACTGACAAACTTTCAGGATTTAGTTTGGAACAAAACTGCAGCCTTTGAGAAATGCACTGGCATTAAGATGAATGCTGTCTTAACTAATATTTAGCAGAAACTTGAAATCCCTTTGGGGCACTTACTGTTACTTATTGTTCCCATAATATTATCTAATACTTTAATACAGAGGCCAAGATTTCCAAGAGGAATTTAATGCTTGCCAGGAGCCACACTGAGACACTTTAGAGATGTCTACATGGAAATTTTGCTTTGTGCTTTCTGGAAGTCACATCCTTCAACAGAAAACCTGCAATCAAAAAGCTCCAAATTGTCAGATGCCTTTCAAAACCTTGTCACAGTCAATATATAATGACTGAATACAGAAAAGGAAAAGAGTTATAAGGGATATTAGAGATCATGAAAAAATTAAGAAGCTTTTGTATTTGCCTGTTACAATTATTACTTTTTGAGGATTACTGTGTTTTGCATTTCCATTGCACATTTCACTACCTCAAAACAATTTATCACTGCAAGCACAGTGAAGCAAAACCAGGGAAACAAATGGTTTCCTGACCCTCAGCCCAGCGCTTGGCCTGTGAAACCAAGTGGGTTGTCAGCTTTCTCTATTTGTGAAGATCAAAATTCAAACAACAGTTTTAGAAGTCTCTCCTCCTTCCCAGCCTCTCCATATGAGTGTCATTAGCATCCTGTCCTCTTCCAAGGACAATTACAGCATTTACCAGAAGAAAAATATTTACATAGAAAGTGTGTGTTAAAATCAAGCATATTTGAGTACCAATCCTACCTTCCTGACTCTTGTTCTTTCTCCTCTGCAGTGTTGCCTGCTGGAATGGTGTCTGAATTCCCTTAGTATTGATCAGGTGAAATGATGCTACATACTAATGTAAATCTGTTCCAAATACCTTTGGAACCATTGCTTACCTATATAACTATATCCTCTGCAACGGATGGGTTTTTCAATTTAATTCCCATTTAAGGTCTTTCTGGTCTGTGGTATGAATTATCTCACTGTAGGAAATTAAAAAAGAGAATTAGAAGAGGATTTGTAAGACTGTTAACATGTCTACTCTTCTGAAGTGAAAAGCATAGAGGGAAAATAAATGTACAACCCATTTAGATCTTAATATATCAGTGCTTTTGTAAAAACACTGTCTCATTTTCTCAAGCACTCCTATAACCTTGACACTCGCAGGAAGCTTACTGGTATAGACAGAAACATCCTGATTAGACGGTTCATTAGCAGCAAGGTACAGAATACTAATTGCCAATTTTCATCTGCATTGACAAGGTCTGACCTAGCATTCATCTGACGGTGGAATTGCTTCCCTGGTGATGCTTCCTGCTTCCCTGCTTCCTGATCCCTGCTTCCCAGCCACACGCAATGCAATAAAAATGTGTTATTTCAAAAAAAACTATGCAAAGATGAGAATAAGTGATTTACACGCTATTGAGTTCTGCAGGTCCCAGGGGAATCCTGTCATACCTGACACAGACACTTCATTTTGTCAACCTAAGTGTAAAATACTCAGGAGATACTTCACATGAAAACATAACAAAACAGCTTAAACTTCTGGCCAGAAATGCAGTAATTTGAACAGCATGCACCTGAACTAGTTCCTGACTGTGAGCAAGTATGAAGTGCTTCAAGCAAACACTACTTGAAGTACGTGTAGTTGAAAATACGCTCGGCAGTGAAGGCTAGGTTATTGCTCCCACCATTTCTATTACATCCAAAATTATATATATCTGAGTGAATCAACTTGACATTGATGTAATCTTTGCCTAAATTTGTATTTTAGGTTAGCAGGTAGAAATTCCTCATTACTTAGTAGGAAGGTGGCCACAAGGAGAAGCAAAAAAGTAGTCATAATTTCCAAAAATGTTTTACATTTAAGGAAGCAATGCACCTGGCAGATCCTGCAAAATCTACATTTTCAGATAAAGCCCTTCAGTTTTATAAAAACATTTACAATCTGAAAATGGGCAGAGCTGGAAGCTCTTGCTCTGCTAGGTCTTCCAGAAGAGGATGTTCTGCTTGGAAGGGCTACTAAGGCCAAGGAAGAAATAGAAAGAGCAAAGAGTTCAAAGGGAAACCCCCTTAATAAGCCCTCCAAGTATTTGTACACCCTAATAAAAAGGAAAAAGAGCCTGAAAAGAAGTAATATTTGTAAACTAATATAAGAAGTTAAATATAGTCATAAAATATTTATCTGTGAAAAAGCATGGGCCAAGGGAGTTTCCAATTGTCTCTTGCCCAGTGTTCTTGTGGGCAGTTAACTCTGGGAAATCAATGCACAGAGTTCTTCTTGTTGCAAGAGGCCTAGTTAAAATGCAAATAGATCTACAGCAGTTTCGTTAATGAGGTAAAAAACTTCCTGTTACAAGTCTCTATCCACAAGGTCTTTTAGCCATCCCTTATTCACATTGGTTTATCTGTTGTCTTGGTTTGTTCATTCATAATTACCCAAAGTTCTACAAGCTAAAGAAAAATAAAATTATCCATGAGCTGTTTCATGAAGAGGGTACAAGTACCATAAACAGGAAGATAATCTGGGTGATCCGGTCAGGTCCATTGTTCTAGCAAATTCCATCATCCTGAGTTTTCAATAAATACTTCAGAATGTGTTTTAATGCCCAAACCATGATGTCAGACCGGAGCGGCTTCATGCTCTAATGTTCCACAGTTTTTCATAAATGAAGTTCTCCCAGCGGTGAACTGGGATCACTGGTGAAATTCAGAATCCCAATTTCATCTGTGATGAAATTCAGCAAGAACTTAAGATTTACACAAGAAGCACCATTGAATGCCAGTAAGAAAATCAAAGACCCTTGTAAAAAACAAGGACCATTTTATAAATAGAGACTTTCTGCCTTAGGTATACAAAACTGGGGACGGAGCTAATATAGCCTGGAGCTTGTGCAGGAAATCCAATGCTATATGCAGTAAATCACAGGATCATATGGTGGGAAGGGACCATCTAGTCAAAGCAGGTCCAGTTTGAGCAGGTTGCAAAGGACCTTTGTCCAGGTGAGTTTTGCATATCCCAAATCTCTCTAGGCAATGTTATGTTTAGCTCAGTCACTCTTCCACTCTTCTGTGAAATCACCCACCTGTTCCTGACTAATTACCAGTGCCTTACTTGCCAGTGAATAAAAGGATTCAATAAAAGCTTCAGGTTAGTCAGCATCAGGCATTTTGTAAGCGCACATCTTCCACTTGCAAGGGAATTTTACACTTCATATGAACTGTTTCACTTTTCTAATTTCTGTTCATTTTGTAGTTTAGATTAAAACTACCAAAACATTTTACAGACTGGAAAATAAGTAGCAATTCATTAAGAAAATCACCTGTAAATATATTTGACCTAAAAGGCACAGGATGGGGTCAATAAAAATTGCACTTTAAATTGGAACAACATTGAACAATCAGAAAACAACATGCTTAGCAGTGAGAGGCAGAAGATACACGATTAATTAGTACTGTTGTCATTTGAAAATTAAAAACAGTGCTTTTGTCAGCAAACAAAGGATGTTAGATAATGAAACTTGCTGGACAGAATTGAGTAAAATATTTTAGAAGAGATGATAGTGACTAGTATAGTCTGATAACACATTGCTCCATAATTATTGCACAGAAGCAATCAGAATGGAACTGGTACCACTCAAATGAAAGCCCTTTTCTCCTCAGAAAATGGCATAGCCTCTGACTTTTACCACTGCAGAATCTCTTCAAAGCTGGGATGTACTGAGAAAGCATGGAAATTGCATTTAGATATTATGTTTCACTGTGTACAAATGATATTCATACAGAAATTTGAACCTGCTCATGTAGGCGACTTCAAGGAATGAGGACAGTTATCAGTTAATCTACTTTATTCCCCACTAAATTCTGGGACATGAATAGCTCATGAAGAAGAAACATTTGAAAAAAGGCATTGAGAAATGCAGAGCTAAGTTTCAAACAGGTTGAAAAAGCAGCTCTTTTAGTTATTCTGAAAGAAATTACAATGTAATAACTTTCAAAAGACCTAACCTGTTCATATACTTGCTGTATGTTTTGTAATTACCGCAGAATCACATGGCAGGTTATTTAATTCCAATGTCAACTGGTATTTACACACTATAGGTAAATTCTCAGACCAGTGACATATTTTCATGTCTCAAAACTGTTAAGTTTGCTTAGAGTACAGATACTTGTGTAATTTTCAGAAAAATATCCAGATTTTCTATATGTAACTGCTTCCTTGCAGTACTTACCATATATTCCTCAGAATTGAAAACTTCATCTTTGCTTTAATTTTGTGTCTGTCTGAGTATTCGTAGGATTTATTTTTTAAATTGATTGGTACATGATTCTGTAGTCTTCAGACCAACTATATTCTACCAACTGTTGGATGCATGTCTTCTTCCTTAAACTTCTAGATTAGTATACTGTTTCTCCAGTAAAGGTGAAATTACTTGGCAGTTATAACCACAATAAGTTGACATAACAAATTCCCATTAATGGAGACTATTTCAACTTTTAAAAAAAAAATATTAAAATGGTTCAAAATTATATTAGGAAATGTTCTAAGTTATATAAAGACAAATTTAAATAATGATGCATTTAAAGGAGGCAATCAGCATGGACTCAGCTGCATAACTTGGCCCAACAGAAGAATTCCCAGATGAAAGAGTAGTATTTTCATGCTCACATTGTAATGCTTATGTATTTTACTAGATAATTTCAAGCACAAACTACATAGATGGCAAGGAGAGAAAAACAACCAAACAAGTATCAATGTAAATATAAAACAAAGGGGATTACAAAAAGTGAAAGAGTTGGAAACTACAATTTTCTACTTAATTATATTTAACTTGATAGCTATCAAAGTACTTTCCACTAGAAGCCCTGTTCGTCATGATGTCCATAGCCTATGGCATTTGGCCAGGAAATCCAGCCTGGGTTGCCATTGGAGAGACCAGAGCTGGCGGATGGAGTGAGGAGGCTTAGGCAAGTGGGAGCGTGGAGGCTTCCTGGGGAGCAGCGGTGGTAGAGCTGCTGGTGCTCGAGGACGGGGAAGAGGGTCTGGAAAGATGTGCCACAAGGGCAGCAGTGGATGATTGCAGCTGCACAGGAATGAGATGGGAAAGAAGGAAGAGCCTTGCGGCAGGAGAAATTTAAAAATTTTTCAGTTCACTGAGCTGAATGAGTGAATGTGAAAGTACCTACCAATTCATGTTGGTATCGACAGTCTGCTCCCTACTCACCTGAGGCCTTCAGCATATACTTGACTTTCTGTCTGCTTAGTTCAGTTAAGTGGACACATAAAGTTAAACTCATTATCAAAGGCTTCCTGAACTCGGGATTAACATTTCACTGAAGTGGGGAGGGCAAAAGACAATATCAATGTATTGAGTGTTATCTCTTTTACAGTAGCATAACAGCAATGGCCAAGCAGATTTTTCAGGCTGTTCCTGTGTTTGGGAATGCCTGGTTTCTGCACTGAGGCAAGGAGGGCAAGTGCCAAGAGCCCATCCCTTTCTCTTATCAATCCTACTATGCCATCTGATTCTGTGAGTGACTGGTTCCTCCACGAGCAGTTCAAGATTATAACACAGCCTGAGGAAGATCAGAGGTCCCGTGCCAGCTTCCAATTACTGTGCTTTTTATGAATCCAGTGTAAACAATAACGACAACAAAAACAACAGAAAACACTGTGGAAAAGAACAGGCTAACACCTAATTACTAAAAAGACTGAGAATGGGGATATTTCATCTTTTCACTTCATGTGCCAGTGACGTGAGACACAGAAAAAACTCAGCAAGCAGCAGGTGTTTGTTAGCTGACTCTGCAAGAAAGCATCGAGTGTTTGCACTGCGAATTAGGGCTTTAGTAGCAGATTAAGGAGTGCTAGACATTTAGAGCAGCTGAGCGCGCACAGTGCCGTATCTGCGGAGCACTGGCAGCCAGGCAGAGCGCACCATTCCCCACGCAGTTCCGCAGCTGACAGCCGCAAAAAGACTCCGGTCCAGCTCGCAGATAAATCTGCACCAGGTTTGAAAAGCCACTCGGACCTGCCGAAGTAAAACCTCAACAAGCACAACTGCCTTTTGAATCAAAGTCTGCAGGTTTGCAGCGAGCAGGCTGATGGGCGCGGGCAAAGATGGCTTGTAGGGGGCTGGGTGCCTTGGGTATGCCCTTAGTTTCAGAGATGAGGAGAAAGCAGTGAGGATCAGCATCAGCCCTTTGGACAACAGGCAATTCAGCGGAGAATGTCCTATCAAGATGAATATGGCTCATTCAAGAATTAACTCTCTACTCATCTTCTACCTCAGTTTTTTGCTGCTCATCCATTTAAAAAGTAAGATTTGCACTTTTTATTATTGTTCTGACGTGTCCTCTGGGTAGATGGTTAGACATGCACTTCTAGCAGGAAGGTTGTGTTGTCAGAAGGCTTTAAAAATTTCATGGAGATGCCAAAAAGATTTGGTCCATGAAACTAAGTTGTATGAACTTGTCGTTTGATAGCTTTCCCAATCTCTATGCTTAAACTATTTTTTTTTTTTGAGGAATGAAAGCATTTTGTTGCTTCACATAATCAATGTACAGCAACAAATTGTTCTAAAAATGTACCTATGCTTTAAAGTCTGCTTTTTGATACCACTCATTCAGTAAATATAATCCTTTCCGATTAAAATCTAGACTAATTTATCCTTTTCTAAAGCTGTTTATGTTATGTATTTTAGTAGTACTGCTTTATTATAGATGCTTTTTTAATTGCAACTTCTAGAGAAAGGAGTTATTAAACAACTGTGATATATTTGGTGTTCTAAATATCTCCAATAGGAGGGAGCATGAAAGTCCAACTATTTTTACTGAGAAAAATGTTCTCGGCAAACTTCCACATAAACAGAAGTGTGCAAAATAGTGGGAGTCACAATGGGTTTCCTTGATAATTGTGTCAGATGGTTGTGAGTAAATACAAGCCAAGGAGGCTAAATGGCCTCAGCTGGTGAGGCTGATATATGTGTATGAAAAGCAGTAGCTCTTGAACATGTTTAAAATGAAGACAGGCAGGCTGTGTGCCTGAAGAGCCTGTTTGATTTGTGTCTGTTCAATGTGAATAGCAATAACACAAAGCTTTGAGCAGCTGCCATTGAACAAGAAGACTTGGCATTAGCGTACAGTGTTGTGTAATCTGGGTCACCTTCTGTTGCTGCATCACTCAAATTGTCACTTGGACAGTTTACAGCCCAAAATAAAGACTAAAAGGGAAACAGATGCAGTTGGATCAACCAGCACTAAAAAAGTAAAAATCCTGCACTTGAAGATATAGTAAAATACGTAATGTAGTAGAAACATTGTTTTATTCTAGTAATTTTTGTGGGGGGGAATGTACTAATGTGAATCAGGGAAGCCAAAGTGCTCTTTCTAAATTAACTGACAATAGGACATATCCTGGGGAGAAAAAAAGCAAAAAAAAAAGCAAAAAAAAAAAAAAGGCAAAAAAAGAAAAAAAAGAGAGAGAGACTGGATTTTCCAATTTCCAAAAGCAATTTTTAAAGTCTGTAGGATGAACAACCAGAAAGTCTCTAAGACAGAGTCTGCTATCTAAGTAAAAGAAAGTAGTAGGAATGATATTAGTTAGGAAAATTTCATTAATACATGAGGCAGGCAAATTAGAACAAAATGTAAAAGCTTTGGGAAAAGGAATAAAAAGTTAAGCACTTGGAAATTAAAAAGGTCTCATTAAAAACATCATGCACAAAGAAAGCACTGCTAGAATGTAAACAAGGAAAAAGCCCCCAAGAATCAGTTTAAAGAAAGAAGATAAATACAAGTTTTGGCTTTAACCTTGGGCAAGTTCTGCCCCGTGCAGGATGCCAAAGGACAGAAAAATAATTGTATGTCATTTTATGCCTTTTCCTTAGCCCAGTTAACTGGGATGACATCTTAGATGTGGCATGAGTTTCCTCTGGGTTATGGCCATATGGCCAGTCTCAAGCAAGAGGCTTTTCAGTCTTGGAGGACTCTCTTGCTCAGGAAGATTGGGGCCTGTTGCAAAACTTTGTGATACAAATTGATGTATCAGGATGGAGCAGCTACCTCGGGACCCAGAACCAGTCTCATATCTGTATCTATCAGTGCTCTGTATTTAATGATCTTGATAGGTATTTTCTGTCGAGAAAGTTTGTACACCGTTTGAAACTGCTGACAGTGTCTGTTAATAAAAACATGCTGTGAACAGATAAGACAGGAATAGAAGCAGAAAAATTGACTGCCATTACTTCCTTACTTAAAAATTAAAGCTGAGAAAGACCAAGACAGAAAAGCAGAGGACAAAATGGAACAGAAATGATTGCTGATATTTATAAATGTTGAATCAGCCATTATATTTTTAAAATCAATTTACTGGACTTGTCTTCCCCCAAAGGATTCTGATCTTAGGTCCTGTTAAAGGCAGGACCTTCCTTATAACTATTTATTCTAAACAACTTGGAAAAGAAATAGTATTCAGAAGCCATGAGCATTGTATGCAAACATTCAATACAAGTTGGGTTTATATATTGTTTTATGAACATAATTTGTTTCTACAAACCATACCAAATTAACTACTCACAGAAAATTAATCTGGAAACATCCAGAGATGGTCAGGTCTGTATGAGGAGGGACCATGAATCATCATGTACAATAGTTGACAGGAAACATGTCCCAAACACCCAGAACAACATTGATAACTAATTGCTGCCATACTATTGTCTAACAGGAATTGCAAGCATGAAACTGTGGGCAGAGAGTTGCTTATAAAATACAGGAAGAGAAACTATGATAAATACATGTATATTTACACAACAGTTTGGGAAGTGATTGAAGTCAAGTTCAGAATCATTTAATCCAACTACTGATTTTTTTTTTCTTTTTTCAACAAATTTTACAATGGATTATTTATCACTACTGCAGAATTGTCTTTCTTTAAGCAAGAATTCAGTAAAATATTTTAAGGTCAAAACTATTGCCCAGATAAGCTGTGGATGTCCCATCCCTGGAACTGTTCTGGGCCTTGTCTAGTGGAAGGTGTCCCTGCCCATGGCAGGGGCGTTGGAACTAGATGATTTTTAAGGTCCCTTCCAACCCAAACTATTCAGTGATTCTATTTTTGTCCCTTTTACTGACTTTGTGACCTTTCAACAGAGCTGAAAAAAAAAATATTATTTACTTCATAATAGTTCTCCCAAATGTTCATAAATTAAGAATGGAATTTTGTTTGTGATTGCTGTTAATGTGAGCAAAATATCTGAGCTTTATATCCAGCCTTTTTCCACCCCTCTGAGATGCTGGCACTATGCAATTTTTCCCTGTAGACAAGAACTCTTAATTTCCTGCAACTATTCCCATTACTCACAAAACTTCTAATTACTGCTTAATTACTGTGTGAGGAATAAAGCTCTGCTTATAAAGAGATTTGTGGTTTTGCTCACACTGCTCATCCCTCATGCACACTGAGATGATGCAAGTAGCTTTCCAGCAAAGTATTGTTAGGATGCATGCTTGGTGAGTTCCTAGCCCGCTCCGTACCTCTGCAGCTCCTCATTAGCCCATCGGGGAGCCTGTCAGGGCTGCACTCAGCAAGGTCTGAGCACAGGCACCAGTCCTGCAGCTCTCCCTCTCTCCTGGCTGTCATACACTGCACCTGTACCACAGCAAAAAAATGAAATAGCTTTCAGATGTTTGCCGTCATCTTCAGTGAGTTTTTAAAAGCAACAGCTTCTACACCCAGTTGTAAGAGTGCTGGGTTGGTTTTTTTTTCCTTTTCATTCATGTATTTTATTACGGATGACATCTCCCTTTCTGGAATGAAATGAAGTCTTAAGAATGAAAAGTAGTAACCTTGTAACTTTTAAAAATGGAAGTAACTTCTGCGAGATGGACCTATTTGTGTGACAATGACATTAAGAACATCCCAACCACACCCGTATTTGAGCCTTTCAATTCAAATTCTTACAAGGCATCCTTAGGGTGCTAATCTACCATTCCAATAGCAGAGCAAGAATACTGGGTTACAGACCACCTCTCTGCTGTGTGCTCTGTACAATGGGAAGTGTCAATGCTGAGACTGATGGAGGTTAAACATTTCCCCACATGCTGTTTAGTCTCTCAGAAATTACAATGCAAGAAATCAGCATCTTCAGAAATTTAGCCCTCAAATGACACTGATTTTGACAATACAGGATAAACCACTGAATGATGTATTCACAATCATGGGACAGAAAGGGAATTCTGTAGCAAGGACACTGATCAATCTCTGTAAGCAGGTGTTTGTGACTAATGGCTTATTAGGAAAGAGTCTGATGGGAAAGAAAAGATGTTGTGCAAAAGGGTGTTTTATCATTCATGCTCAAGCAGCAGCACAGACCTCACACAGGTCTTGAAACACTGATATATCATGCAGTATCCATAATAATGTACTGGAGAAACCAATGCTGGAATGTTACAGCATGTCATACAAGCAGAGGATATGAACCTAATGTTTTATTACATACATAAACCTTTCAAAGGCATGTCCACACAAAGTTTACATATCTATCTATCTATCTACAGTTTTCTTCCCCCTGTGTTACTTTTGATAAACCCAAAGCACGTAGGAAGTCCTTCCCTGTGTGAATCTCTACACCTTTACCTCTCTGCAAGAGGAAACTCAGAAAAAAACCCCAGTGCTGCTTAGAGAATGTTCAGATTTTTATGGCCAAATTGGGTACTTCCCTACTGAAAAGCTGTGGGGAAAGGTAAATATTTTGCTGTTATGTGTTGACAGTAAAATGACATGTAAGACACAGGAGAGTAATCAACCTACTATTCAGTACTGGCTATATCCAGTTTTGAGTGCTGCTATGAGCAAGAGAGAGGCAATTAGGAAAATGCTGGAAAGGGACAGCAGAAATAGGAAGACATTTAGAGAGACGTGCCCTATGAGAAAGGGTCACAGGAAAGGGAGCCTGAGGGAAGACAAGATTACAGTCTTACCTATACAAAAGAGAATGACAATCAAGGATGGCAATGAGATCAGTTGCTCCCTGTGACCTCTGGAAGGGCAGGCTATGTAAAATAATAGATTCTACATACATGAGGATTTAAGTGAATTTTCCCAACTGGAAGATAATTAAGACTCTATATCAGAACTTTTTAATGAATGGCTAAGATAAATATCTGCCAGAGATTGTCTAGCTGCTGTTTCGCAGCTGGTGTTACACAGATGAAGGGCAGTCAGCACCACCTTGGGGGTGATCTGTGAAGACTCAGGTGGCAGAGGCCCAGAGAAGCACAGATCCCTCCTTGCCCAGGGGGCTGTGGTGGCACTGAGACTGCAAGGCAGCTCAGGCACAGCTCTTGGGCTGGGAGAGCAGATGGTTCCCTTCCTTTGTGTACCACAACTGGGGATTATCTGCTGTTCCAAACAAAAGCAGCCCTGAACCCCAGCCCTGTGTGTTGCATTAGCAATAAAGTTGTGGCCTAAATTTCAGTGAGAAAATAGTTCGCTCTCATTCTTTGGGACATCAAGTACCTACTATGAATTTTTTGCTACCCTAGACTTTAAATAAGCACTTTGGATATTGAAGGTGCTCATTGCAATAAGGACAGATAGTACCCCATGCTAAAGATCTTGTACTTTGATTTCTGGATTTTGGAGTGAAATCACCTGTATTTTTACTTGCATCTTGAGTATACCTGATATACTGGCAGTATGATGCAAGAAAATATCATTAATGAATGGATTATCACTAGTATAATTTCCATGGTCAGAAACCTGAAAAGGAATGGAAAACATGGATTGCCAGCTGAACCTAAATTTTTCAGCCAGCTTCTCACTCCATATGAAAAGGTGATTCAAGACTGGAACTTACTACACCAAAATAAAAAGCAGTAGATTCCTAGGAAAGTGTTTTAACTGGCATTTCTGGATACAGTGCAACAAACGAACATTGTAGTAGGAGTCTTCCTTTTGCTTCATCTAAGACAAGTTTAACATTTTATTTTCATTTCATTATTTTTCATTTTCACTTATTTATAAAATATCAAGGTTTAAAAATTATACATATATATATATATCCAGCCAGCTATCAAGTGATAAAAGGATATAGTCTTAGTCCATGTCCTTAAATCCTGATTAGAGTGCATTCTGTCTAATAAATAAGTTAGAGACATAGCAACCTAAGTGCCTTTGATCCTGCCTACAGTGGTTTGCAGCCAAAGACCTCTCAGGGATATTTCTACTTTTGGGATTTTTATTTTTTTTTTATAATTCACTTCTCAGCATTAAGAAAATCTTTTAGACAATGCCTTAATCTCTAGGCAACCTTGAGGAATCCCCTTGCTCTTTGTGATGGCCCAAAAAGAAAAAGAGGTCCTGATATTTACATTTTCTAAAGGAAACCTTTAAACCTAATTGAGTCATCTAGAGTCACAGACAGTAGGCAGTAAGGAGATAAATGTTACATATTATTTTCTAGATTGGTGCTAATGATTAATTTGTTGGTTTTAGACACTGAAACGTTTCATCAGTTCTCACTGTATATTTCTGTTTCCTCAGCCATTCCCAGTGCCATATCATATGAAGCCTTCTCACACCAGCAAATAGCAAATAAACACCCTAACCCAGATAAACCTTTTCCCAATGAGATTCTCCTGTTTACTTTGTATTGATTATATTTTACTCACCCATAAAATGGGTCAACAGGAAACTGCTTCCATCTCTTGACAAAGACTGCAGCTGACAAGGCATCTCGCGGGCAGGCAGACGCGCGGTGACACACACCACGCAGCTGCCACTGGAGCTCTGCAGGGCCACTCCAGGCCCAGCAAAATGTCCCACTCCAGGCATCAACAAACCAAGGCTGCCGCAACTTCAGGGTTAGGGCAGCTTCTGCCTGCCTGGAATCTTATCAGTGGAGACAGAAATCAGAATATTTCAAGAGCTAAATATTTCTGTGGGTAGAAAAGGGGCATGGACTGCTAACCCATTACACACAGTGTCCCCACTCCAGCAGCTGAGGATCAGGGCACTTGCCTGGTGCATCCTTCTGTGCTGGGATGCGCTGTGCCTGAGTAATTGTGGCCTGAGTGGATGCTTAAGGGGCAGGGGGAGAAACTCCTTGCTTCTTTTTACTGCTCTTGCTTGCCTGCCCAAGGCTGAGCATACTGGCATCCTGTTGCCTTAAACCTTTCCTTGAATGATGAGACAGACAAAGCATCTTTAACGGCATGAGTCAGGGGACCTGCAGACAGGATGCATTCCTTCAAAGCGCCCTCAAACACAGTGATGGAGACCAAGGTTGTGGGTAAGCAAAGACACCTTTATACCCCTCCCTAAGGCAGGGACACAATGGCCTGACATTTTCTTTGCTGACAGTGTCTGAGAAGTACAACTATGTTTCTATACTTTAGGACTTCTAAAATCTGGCTGCTCTCTATGCCCAGAAATGCTCTAATTCACATTCAGACTGCCAGGGAAGCTATAGAGGAAGCGTGAGAAGCAGCATACATTGGTCACACTCTTCCTTTGACAGTTCCTGTTCTCCCTTGTTGGGGTTTCCAACAGGGATGGGTACAGAGGATTTCATTAGCTCTTTCTTCCAAGGAGGGCCCTAGCTCTGAATTTGACTGTGACACATTTCTCTCTTTCTTTGAATGTGAGCTAGAGGACTTTGAAAACAACATAATTTGACAGGAAGCCAAAGCGAGGACTTAAAAGACAGACAGTCATCAGTCTGCAAGGATCCAAGCAACTGCAATTTAAGTAACCTGCACTGACAGATTACTCACAGCAGGGAATCCAAAACTCCCACTGTAATAATCTAGCCTTGAAAAGACATCTGTACACAGCAATAGCTTCAGACGTGTTTAGCTAAGCTTTGTGGCAATTTGTAGGTACTTTAAAAGCAGCTGTGATAGTGCTCCCAGTATGATAAACCATCCATGGATCTGAACACAGTGAAGTGTCCACACAGCTGAAAGAAGAGATCAGGCTCTGTTATCAGAGAGGAGTCTGCGGTATAACTCCCCAACCTCCTAACATCTGGAAAGAGAACCTCTGAGAGTGTGTCTGAACTAATACACATTGCCTCACTGTTGCTTGGACACCAGCCACCTCTGTCACAGGAAGGATGTAGCTGCGCATGCACCACGCTGAATCCAGGCTCATGCTGAGAGGCAGAGCACATTAGATCAGGCACTGTGCTCTGCTAATACAGCTATGTGGCACCTGGATTAGAGCTGGCTCAAAGCAAGGAGGAGTTCTGTCTGCACCCATCTACCTGTACCTTGTTATTTATACAGGCATATTTCCAGGGTGTCTCTCTTAAATGCAAACAGACAATGCTAAGTATATTGCAATCTGCTGGTGATCCTATTTTAGTGGGGTGGAAGAGTAAACTGGAGTTGAGAATTGCATACAGGGTTCTGGAAATGTTAATTATGGGCCACATGAGATGCACTTCAACTGGACTGGCCAAGATATAGCCAAATGGTATGTAGTTCACCTTTGAGTCTGCTCACTCCAAGGGCTGTAAGAAGGGCAAAAACATTACGGTCTGACACAGTGTAAAGAAATCTTGCTTTTCTCCAGCAACCCCTGACCTTCCTTTAATAGCCTCATAAATAAGGTACAGAGAGAGAGAAGGCACCAATCTTGTAAGATAAGCAAATAGAGGCTGCGTAACAAAAGAAATATGCAATGACAGTGAGAGAAGAAGCCAGAGAATGACACTGATATATCAGAGATTACATCAAAACTATGAAATGGGATGCAAATATGTAAGGCCATTGTAGGCTCTTCTTTTCCCTGTTCAATCTTAAAAACAGAAGTTTAACTATCTGTATATGTATTCGGAGCAATATGCATTATGACAGCAGAATGCAAATAGGTGCCTCACAATGCAACTGCAAAAAGAAAATATCTGGCCAACATTTTGTAGGACTTGCCAATTCAGACTATAGCTAAACCCATCCCTTTCCTCACATTAAACACAGCTGACATTTGTAATTCTTTATTCACTACTAATGGTACTGAACATTTTGCAAGCCTCAGTCCATGTAAAAATGCCCTCTGCTTGATATAACAAGAACTATCTGCTCTGTTTTCTCTTGAGTATGTCTTAAATGTCTGATTCAATTTAGTCTAACATCTACCCATTTTGGAGCTCATGGAAAAGTGCAAGAAGAGTAAACTGACTAAAATCAGTTGCCATTTTCACATACAAAAGGCTTTTTCCAAAGAACATTGGATTTTCAGAAAAACAAGTAGGCAACCCTGAACTTCCACCATTTTTCACTGTAGCAAAGTGTCAAGACCGAATGGTGTTTGGAGCAAAACTTCAATGACATTAAACAGGAGAAGGAAGAATTTGCCCTGAACACCTTTGAAGGATCTGGATAAAAATCTTTCCACCAAAAAGACTGACCAAATGATCTGAGCAGTGATGGAAAGGAGTAAGAAAGGGAGAAAATGCAGTTATCTGCACACAGCAGAACAAAACCAGATCTACTTCTACTACGTCATCTCTACTATAGCCATAAACACTCCTTCAGATCTTTCATTTTGTTTGGGGAATTGCCTACCAGTTCATAGATTCATGCAGGCACTTTCTGTTCCCACAGATCTTTGTAAGCATTCTCACTGCCCAGTGACCGAGGAAAATATCTCACAGTGGCCCCGCTGTCTCCCCAGCAAGAGTGGTTTCTTTTCAAGGAGATGGAGAATGATGCCTTTTGAGAAATTTGAGGTGCATCAGAAGTAGGACTACATTCTTTAATCTTGAATTAAGACTTGGACTGGCTGGCAACAATGACTCTGCCCATTATATCTCAGTTCTCAAACTAAACTTTGAGGGAATTGCATTCTTCATTACTACTAAAAGCAAATGGAAACTGTTATTACACTTTACAGGGATTTTTGAGTAACTGATAAGCAGCATCAGAAATGTATTTGCATTCCGAATTGTATCATTTCTTCTTTGGGCTAACACAGAAACATGGTCTAGAGGAAGCTCACGCAACGACCTGCCAACACTTATTTAATTGTGCTTGTTTCAGATATGTGGGTCAACTTTTCTACAGACAGGAAAACCCTTTCCTTACTTTTCTTAGCAAAACTACAAATACCCAGAGAGCTGAGAGACTGATTTTCCTGTCCTTTTAAACCTGCACATCTTTTATGCCACAGCTCTGAATCAGCCTGAAGAATTCTGGGTCTTCATGGGTGATTGCTTCTTTTCTGCAATCACTGACGAGTACCAACACTTCCACTAACCACAGGCATGTGGTTACACATGCTTACAGTAAACCTGGCTTTCCAAAAATAAGAAATTTGTATTAAGCCATTACAAAAAGTTCCGAGAAGTAGAATTATCACAGACAGTAAGTGCTGAGCTTTCTGCTCTAGGTGATGCAGTGGGTTGGACTAGGTGATCACAAGCAGTCCTTTCCAACTCTGTCTATTTCTTGTGAATAATTTGCGTTATAGCTGAGCCCATTTTAGCTGAGCCCATTTTTGTCAGTCATTTCAGGGCATGTATCAGAAGTGCTGTGCCACCAATTCTGGAACATTTATTACCATTCAGCAATAAAAGGTCATTAGAGTTTGTGGGAAGCTGATTAGTGAAATTGGGAAGTGGAAAGTGTGAGGAAAGAGACTGAAATATGTATTTCAGACTCCATTTGAAAGAAAAAAAAGATAAAAAAATCAGTTACTAGATTAATTGAAAAAAGTCTCCACTGTTACCACTCTAGTGCAAACTTGGTGACTATCTGTTCAGGACCTCCTGAAGAGTAGTAGGAATGTGAACATGGCCCTGAGTAAGACCCCATGCTCAGAAATGTATCCTGATATCAAGGATGAAAACAGTCTTAACACAGGGGAAACTCCTACATGCAGAACAGAGCTGGAATGTTATAATGAATGCTCAGCTACTGCAGAGACATCTGTAAAACTTGTCACTTGTCTTTAAAATAGGTGTAGCATTTTTAAGATCTTGCTCTCAATGAGAGGTCCAGTGATTCAGCCTTGCATACCACAGTCATGCCCTATTCCAGCTATTACATGCCTCATTTCTGTTAATCTTCTCTAATTAGTTCTGCTTCTCAAGTGAAGTCTCAGAATCTAACATTTTTCTCTGCAAATACTAAGGGCTCTGCTTTCATGTTCAAGGTCAGTTCAGCATTTCACCTTGTAAAACTCCTTTGTCCTCCTAGCACTTACATTTGGACATTGAGTTTGAGCTTAGACATCAGTTTAGACTCTCTCAAAGACATTTACTGACTTTAAAGTTATCATTAAAGGTGTGATCGTGCCCAAAGCCAGGAGAGTCAAGCAAGTGTGGAGGAACAAGCTTCTTTTAGATTCTTTCTCTTCCACGCAAATGTGCAGAGAAAAATCTTTCCCATGAAAATAATTTCAGCTTTTTCCTTGTGAGGTATATTGCATATTTTACAACACATAAGCAGATTGGGCCTCAAAGCCTGCAAGTAGGCTTTTATAGGTGAGAACGCTGAGCTGAGAAGGGCAAGGTGAATACCTTGCTTGCAATGAGAGAGCTGTGAACACAATCCAAGAGATCTCCCTCTTCAAATCACTAAATTTAGATCTTGTGTTTCTCACTTCATATGTTATACACACACAAATATATATATATATGTATTAGGGGGAGAGTACAATACATTTTTCCAGATTTTTGTTGAGTCTGAGAGCTCTGTAATATGGCAAGCATTTCTTTTTTAATGATAACATTATTAAGAGTTTATTCATGCTTACAACAAACGTAAGCAATTTTTTTATGTGTGATTTCCATTGCTAACTGCAACAATTTCCCTTTGTATATCACTTCTTTTATTTCCTAACTCTTAGCTACCTCTTTTGTAGGGACCAAGTCACTAACCTGCCATCCCACAGCCTTTCCTTTGTGAGGATTAGCGAAATTCAATGATTACTAGAGGCACAGGATGGCTGAGGTGTGAACAATAATGGGAGGAGGCATCTGAGCCCCAGGCAAGAAACACACTTCTCCAGCTGATGCTCGATTCAAAATGGCAGACTATTTTCAGGTTAAAAAGACTTAACTGGGTAAGGGGGAAAAATACCTTCAGCAATATATAACTTAAACAGCTTCCTTTGAGCACTGTGCTGCGGATATGGATAAAATTTACATTTCATCTAAAAGAGACACCCGGGTTTGATGCTTTTATATTTAATGCTGTCATGAGCTGCAAATAGGTATAATACAGGAATAGGATAATCGTAGAATAGCAACTACTTTTAAATTTTGTTATTTCATACGCAACAAGTAAGAAAATCTGTTAACTATTCAACCTACTTTCTTAACCTGAAAACTGTTCTAAAGGTGAGTAGCACCTCACTCTACATGAGCCTTCATCAGAGATGATGTAGAGAAGCCCTTCACTACAGGGCTTTGGTGCCAGAATTTAGCACCATCCAAGTTGTACATCTGTCCTTCATTTGCCCTGGTTACGAAGGGTCACCCTTCCAAGGATGTGGCAGCAGGACACTCAGCACCTTGCAGTGCTGAACTCTGAATGACATTAGATCATGCTTTAGACCAATCTCACCATCAGGGAGCCACAAGCAGAGGTCTTGTCTCATGACACTGAATAAAGTCTCTTGAAATTACATCAAGTGGGAAAACTCTTCACCTTCCTGTACGTGGGCAATGCAATATCTTTCTATACTGAGGTATACTGTTTAGAAAGAGACAATTATTTTTTTGCATCCCTATTCTTTGACTTTCTCAAAAAGTGTGCTTGTTACAAATTAATATGCCAGAAGCTTAAATCAGAGTGGTGCCCTGTTAATGGCGTATTAAGGACAGGAGCATCATGTAGGAGCACCTATGGAACAAGAGTTAGGGATGAAAGACATCTTTGCAAATTGCTTTTTTAAGTTCTTCTTTAACTCCAAGTTGTCATCCAGACATGTTCATAGTGGAGTAACTTAATTACATACATTTTATTCTCTCTCTTGCTCAGCGCATGGCGACAATGGTTTCATCATTGAAATATTTTCTCTACAGAGCATTCTGAGTACTGACAGCTCTTTTCTCTTTCCCTCCTTCACACTGTCACCCTTCTATATTTGCCTTGACACTGTCTTCACATTGTCTTGACATTGTTCTGACAGTTATGAAAACTCAATCACTGCAGCAAACAGCCATGACAATGTGGAGAAGAAAAAGGAAAAGTGTTATGAAAATTGCTGAGGAACTGTGAAGAATTACAGACTAGTGAAAACAAGATCTTGCTTTTTCAAAACCATATTCCTAGTGATTTTTTAATAAAATTTGCTTTCTAAAAGCCTTCGGCCGTGGTTGGCAAAAACCATCCCAAAGAAGTCAGCTGAGAGTTACAGATTCTGTACCTGAAATTCAGATGTTTCTAAATGAAAATCTCTCTTACTGCAGTGAATTCAGGTACATTACAAGAGCTACTTCAGCCCATCTCCTGGGGAGCCGGGCATGCTGAATTACTGTGAAATGCTGACTGCTGGAACTCTCCAGCTACACATTCTCCTAAGCATGCCATTCAAACTGGGATCCCTTTGGGGGGGACCAGGAAAGAAAGGTGGCAAAAGAAAAAAGAAATCAGTTTAGCTGGAGCTTTAGATCCCTTTACTAATAATAAAATAGAATTTTCTTGGCTTACAACTAAGAAGAGAGGAGCCTATAAAGAAAGAATCACTCCCTAGCAATGAGTCTAACAAATGCCAAGTGTTGTAGTAACAGGTAAAAAACCCAGCACAAGTGGGATAAGTTTAGTAACTGTTTCTTTTGTTGAATTAAACTTCTGAGCAACTTCTTAACTGTTTGGGGATAGTGTGGGCATACTAAAGTGCTCTTTACAAAGCTCTTTAGCAAAACAATACGCTTCCATTTATCAAGAGAGAAAATTCAGCCTTAAATGCTTCAGCGTGACCTCACTTGGTGAAGCATGGGCTGGATACAGTTAAAAATGGCACAAAGGAGAGGTCTCCACCTAAGTGCAACCACTTTTAAACTTATTCTAAATGCTGTAGTGGATAGTGATACTCCAACTGCTTTGGCAAGCTGAATGACAAACATTTTGGTGCTTTGTTCCTGCAAGGTTATGTCTACAAGCATCCTTTATTATTAATGGAATAATATTTGCTACCATGGTCCAAGCAATACCAAAGTGTCTTGAAAAGGCACCACAGCTGACTCTCTAATTAACTATTATGTTTTGTTCCTTTTAAATGAGGTGCTGCTTGAGGAATACAGTAACAGTGCCTTACTCTGTTCAAGGTATCTATAATTAATAATCCCAATGATCAAAGGAAATGTAATCCTGAGAGAAAATGGCTTTTGAGGATCCCTAGGTATTAAATACTGAGAACTACTTCTCAATTTGTTCTGCAGTCTCTCAGCACACTGTGTTGCATGATGGCCTTTGGGATCATAAAACAAGCCCTATCGTACAGCTCTCTGCAAAAAATGCTCCCAGCAAGATAGTCACTAGATATTTACCACGTATTCATTACTGCCATAAAATCTTTTTGTTTTTTTTTCCTCCTGGCCAGACCTTTACTGTCATGGAGACGTCATTTATTTATTTACCATAATTTAACATAAAGCAGGGCAGGGCCTCAATATTGTCCTCTGAATCATTCTCTGGAGTGTGAGCACTTCAGCACAGCTCCAGAGGCATCTGTGTTACGCTGGGGAGCTGGTGCTATGAGTGACATTGTGTCCTGGGGCTACAATTACTGCAGGCTCACTTACCAGACACACAAAGTTACTCCCATTGCTGCCCTGTAAATCCAAGCCTGCCGTGGATCAGGCCTCAGAGGAGGAAAAGAAGAATGCATGGAATAAATCCAAGGCAGGGAAGTGAGAACTAGTAAAGAAAGGAGAAACAAGGAGTCACACCTATCTCTTACATACATTAAATAAACAGAGGAAATAAAGGAGACTGTTAGTGGGGAAATAAAACTTTAAAAAACTTCATGAAATGGCACTACTATCCTGATTGCTACTGGTTAGTGGTTTTTATTCATGGTTTTAAATTATGTATTATTTTACTGGAAAAAATGGTACTGATCTAATTTTGATGAAGTCTTGCTGCATACCTCTTCACTTATAGCAGATATTTAATGCCCTAGTGGCAGGTGTTTTTATTACAAAACATGCCATCACATTAAGCTTTAACAATCTGACTTTTAGTGATAGTCCTCTAATATGAAAGGCTTTTTTCTTAGTATGTTCCCCAAGGAAGGCTCCTGGGCATACCCTGACACTGGTGAATAGTCTGGTTTTGTTTTACTTCTGCAATGAAGCATCTGACAATGGTTTAAGAGAAAGGCATCCCTAATTACAGAGTGGGCTTTCAATACCTACTCTTACTCTTCCTTTGGGTCAGTCACTCCTCTTGTGTGCTTCTGAGCTTAGTCTGGAAGTGAAATGTAAAACCATGAAATAAATTCACTCTTCCTCTCTTACAAGTTGGTAGATTTTTTTTTTCTTAGGATGCTACAATACAGTTTGCAGGTCAGGAAAGCTATCACAGACTTTGTGTCAGAGCTATGACTATGTTCACTGTTCACAGTTCCATGAAACTAGTGTTCAAAGATTAGCCCTCTGCAAAAGTTCACATTATAGTCTCCTTCTGTTGGGCCTGTGACTGATTTTTATCTGTAAAAATTCAGTGAGGGCAACTTGTGCAGATTGCTATCACACCACTGCTCTTCCCCAATCTCAGGGTTATGATCTTGGCCCTGTTGGTAGCTGCCCTCAGCACAGGAGCTCAGCAGGACAGCAGATGGAAACTCAGGCTGTGCCAGTTCCCTGCTAGACTCCAGCCTGTCCCAAAACACAGGAGCTGTGACTTCTCCCAAGCAGTCTTTAAATCCCAAATGGTAATTAGTTCATGCAGAGCTAATTGTAGGTGATTTCTATTGAAAATAATTTAGTACAGAAAGGGCTGGAATGTGAACTCTTCTACAAAGTTCACGCCGGAGAAGCATGGCCTTGCTTCCTCTGCACTTACTGCACATTGTAGCCACACTGAAGCTTTCTTCCCAGTCCTGTGGCATTTAAATCACAGCGCACTGTACTTCCAGCAACATAATGGTGCTATGCCACAGGGCTGATTACTTTTTTTAAGTCTGGGGAGACAGGAGAAGCAGCATCATGATTTTGTTATGAGAGTACTGTGACGTTGTATGAAACTGAAATTGTGTGAGAAAAGGACTGTGCATTCAGCAAGCCTGGAGGGACAGCATGCACTCCAGTGGCTATGGGTATCAGTGTGTTCCTAGTCTAAAGCCGGAGCTGTTCTTCATGTTCTGCTGCATTCTGATGGCTTCAGCAACATTTACTTCTCAGCTGCGTTACTGAGAACCTACTGAAGGCAATCTCAACATCTGCACACATCAGTACATAGCTTTGCACCCAGAGACTTTGAAACAGTTGCCAATTTTGACTCTCAGAAAGAATCACACCTGGGTCAGTGTTACAGTCATTTGAGGCTATGCTTTAAAATCACAGCACCTTTATGTGCTACTGTATCATCAGAATCACCGCTTTATGCTGTTTTCATATTATGAAAAAGAAAGAAGTAATGAAGTGGAGAGCAGAACCACAGATAAAGGAGACTGGAAAGGATGCCTTCTAATGGCTTTCAAAGGAAAACAACACATGGACAGAGAATTTAGACATGAAGTAAATTTTGTACTGTTCTTAGCCCCTCTACACCAAGGATTTTTTTAATTTTTTTTTTTTTTTGGCAGCATTTCTGACTGTTTTTTCTCTCCTGTGTTAGTAGCTGAGCACACTGGTAGCACAGCTGCCTGCATGTTCTGACCCAAATGAAATCTCATGCTCCAAGTCAGCAGTAGCTGGTCTGCATGAGGGGCAGACTCTCCCAGCTCAGCCAAGCTCTCAGCTCCTTGCTGAGGCTGAATTCAGCAGGAGCCAGGAGCTCAGTGGGAGCTGGAAGCCTCTGTCTAACACAAAGGCAAAGTGCCATAAACTCTTTTCAGACTCCAGAGAAGCTGGAGAACTTAAGTCTCTCAAGGTGAGATTTGGCCTCTTCAAGAGAAGACAGATCCTTTGCTCCTTATTTTCCACTATTTAGAATTCACACAGAACCAGAAGCTACTGGATTGCACCCAAACTCACAAACTGACAGTTTTATGCTGTGTTACTCCCTCTGTGTTCCTGAAAATCCCCCCCTGATGCAGAGAAGGTGTATGTTTTAGCCTTCCTCCTTAGCATAGCTGTGAATACAGATGGTATCTTCTCAAATGCAAGCACTGCTTTCATTTTTCCTCTTTCCCAGCACCACTTGCACACCTCAGTGGGTTCTGATATCAGGTTTAGAAACACCAGATTATGTTTCTCTTAATTTTATAATGCTTGATCTGCATGTTTGTAGCTTTAGGGAGCAAGGCAGGAGCAACACCTTTCACAAAAGCACCACAAATCCACCCATCCAAACAAGTTCATCTAGGCATGTGGAGAAGCCTCACTACAGGCAAGCAATCCAGGAAAACATTTTAAAGTATAAGACATAATTCACACCCCTAACTAAACCACTGATGTTTTCTCTCTATTTCCGAAAAACCTTTCATCTCACAAGAGAGACCTTTACACATATGGTTCTATATCCTGAGTTACATGCTGAGGATGCCCCCAGCTTTAATGAAGCCTTAAGAGGAGAGCAGGCAGGAAAGGTATTGATTAAGTCCTTGGGATAAGGACATTTAACCCACAAAATCACCAAAGCTTTCCTAGAAGCAATCAAGTTTATTACCTAGATAAAATTGTTTCAGATTTTGAGCACAATAAATTTTCTATGTTCTTTGCCTCTGAAGAGCTGATAGAAAGCCGAGTTTGAAGCTGGCCCACAGGTTCTCACCACTATGTACCACAGTTGCTGCTCACCTGTGTGTTTATCTCCCATGTCCCTGTTAATTCACTTTCCTTGGTTTTGCTGATACAAATGTACTTATTAACAAATCTGGCTGTTTTGATAGACATGGAATATTTGTGTCACCACCCTTTTTCTCTTCTGCCTGTGTGCAATGGTGGTTACTATGGTAATAAACGTGATTCAAGATTTAAAGCCTGAAAGTGGTTTCTATAACAACATGCTGGGTTGTTTTGGACACACAATTGAAGTTAAAAGATTCAGGATTACCTCTTTATGACCACAATATTTGTAGACACAACAACAAGTGCTTGCTTGTTAGGCAAAAGTTTGTTCATCCCTTCCCAGGGTACGCTTTTCCTCTGAGCAGACTGAGTAATAATAATTCTATCTGTGGATAGAGCAGGCCAAGCCCTGGCACTTCCCTCACAGGCAAAGCTTGCAAAGGAGAAATGGCACAAAAGTAAATTACTCATTACACTCATGAGTAAAATGAGTAAAATTGCTCATGAGTAAATTACTCATTACTCATGAGTAAATGGTCATTACATTAAATAATTAGAATGGTAATACAAATGTATTGGGAGATGGAAATGGATAAAATAGTGTTAATGCAATATTTAGAAAGTTTGAGACTTTAGTCTGGAAATCAAAACTACGCAAAAACTGAAGAGATCTATTCTCAGAAAATCTCCATGGAAAAGCTGTTTTGAGGGCTCAGATAGCCCCTTACCTGGCTCTGTTTTCTCCAGAACAGCATGGTTTCCTGCCTTTCCTTCGCCATCTGGCAAATGCTGATCCATAAGCAGCATCTCTGTCTTTCAGCCCATGGTGAAGATGTCTGATCCCAATCTCTGCCACTGTCGATTATGCAGCTGTGCTCATCTCTTCCCTAGTTCTTCAAGATACATCAAGGTTGAATATATATCTGCACACCCACAACTTTCTCAGACTGTCTTTGCAGGGAAGTTATTGTCATAGTGATGAACTGTATTTTTCCTGTCATGGTGCACTGCAGATAAATGGAGAGATGCTTAGTTACACCAAAGCCACGGCACTCTTCAATGCAGCACTAAATGCCTCAGGCAATATTTTAGTATTTCCAGTTAAATGATAATTATTTCAAGATCTCAGTAAAGTCAGAGAGCTTGATATTTCAGTGACTCAGATTCGCACACTTGTTTTAAACTCCCAAGGGCAAGTTTCAAACAAGCAATGAACACAAGCACTGAAGGTTCTTGTTTCTAACTCCAGACACTGGGCAATCTAAACCCTTGTTACTGTCATGATATCCCATGACTTTTTTAGTGAGCTTATTTGATCACAGTGTAAGCCTTCAGCTGTGAACAAGTGCTGTATGCTGGTTTTGATTCAAGAGAATACACATTGAAGTAACAGCACTAAGAGAAGCAACGGTTGCTTCATTGATTACAATGAAATGTTAACTTTCTAGTGACTGACCACAACGATGTCAATTATATAAACCATTCTAGTGAATTAAAACAAAAAAAACCCACTCAAAATCTCCAAAAAACAAACATACAAAAAAACAATCCTACACATATTTTCTGGTGTTGTTTTTTCTCTTTTCTTTTTTGTTTTGTTTGTTTTTAACATATCTTGCTATTGCAGGTTTTTTTCCCTTAGGAGTATTTGTAAAATTTAATTTCTCAACTCAGAGGTCGGAGTTTTTTGTTATCCATTTCTTTCCAAAACATACGAGTTAGTAAAAATCAGATTTTATTGTGAACTGCTTTATCTACACCTAGCAGGTGTAGCTTCCTAGTTTTAATTCAAATGTCTGAAGTAATAACTTCTTATTAAACAACAAAAAGAAAAAAAAAAAGGTCCTCAAAGCACAGTAAAGTCATCATTCAGGATGATTATATGAGTATCAAGAAGTTCTCTATCTTATCATAGATCTTTTTTTCCCCACTAGAAAATAGACTGGCTTTGCTAAGAAGGTCAGAAAATCTCAGCACCATATGTAAAAGATTCTGAAGCTGTTAGTGCTGAAAGCTTTTGTGAAGCTTAGAGTCCTCCTTCAGGGGCAGAAGGCACATTTGAAGAACAGCATTGCAAATTACAAGCAGCCTCCAGGCACGATGAGATGATTAGCAAAGTGCAGGCATGACCACAGCCAAGTGAACTCTGGTTCTTAACGTGGTTAGCAGTGATTGAAACTTAATTTTAAATGCTGCTGCTGATTATGATATTTCACCAACTCGTAGGAAGAGTCGTGTCCTGAAAGAATAAGTCTTTGCTGAAAGACATTTCTGACACAAAGAACCAAACACAGTTTCCTAGGTTTTGTTTAGAGGCTTTGAGTGGCTGTGATTGCTAATCTGATTCCCAGAATTGGGGATTATCAATTCACTTAGTTTTTATTTAATCAAATCAGAAGAATATTTTGAAAAGTAGACATGAATTCTGTAAGTCTCTGATTCAAACAGGATCTAGAAAAAAAACCCTCAAAGTTGTCAGAAAGGATAAAAAAGTGAGCTCTTCAGAATTATCTGCTGTACTGAGGAACAATAGTTTTCTTGTCAGGTGTCAGATGATCTGTGCAAAAATGCTTTGGCCATTTCAAAACTTCTGCCCTGTTCATGTTAACTTTCCAAACTAATTTAATTTTTCCTTTCTATCCTCATTGCCATGCTTTTCTAACATCATAAGAATTGTTTTGTATCACTATGGTGTTTTCTGATCATTCAGAAGTCTTTGCCAGTCAAAATCATGCATTTTTAGTGCTGATTAGCAATATATGCTCAATTACTCATACACTAACAAGATCACTTCAATGAATTTAAACAATCTTATCCAGGAGGGGAAAAAATTACTGTGTTTTCCTTGGCATTTCTTGTAGTAGTTTGTGCCAGCTCCTGTAAAAGCTGCAGGTATTGCCATATTTCCGGTAGTACAAATGATGTGCCAGTAGATGGCAAGCTTTACTGCGAAGAGTTTCACTGCCAACCGTCTCATCTGCATCACAAGGATTTAACCATGGGGCAAAATGCTTGGCACTAAATCCTCTCATAATTAGATTAATGTACCAATGTTTATAAAGAGACTGATAATTACCTCAAGTGTCATTTAGTGTAAATCCAAAGTGATCAGCATTTTGTTTCCATTTTTCTAATGTTACATACAAGTTTTAAGACTCTGTCAGGACAAGTCACTGCTGAAGTGCCTTTAATTGCTTAGGAATGAAAACGAATCCTCTGCATATCCAAAGTAGAACATGAGACCTTTCCCGGTTATCCTTCTGCAACCTTGCCAAAAATCAAGCTCCCCAAAACACTGAAACATTTCTGTCCCTTTGGAGCAGTAGAGAACATTCTTTAGGCCTCCACTCAAACTGAGCCAGACTTTCCTCATCACAGGGCATCACAGAGCATGTGGGAGCTTCCACCTGCTATGCTCCTCTTCCTCTCTCATTCCCACACAGCTCTCAGTAGCTCAATAGGTTCCCACATCGATCCTTCCCATATCACTCCAGAGCAGCAGGGAAACTGGAGTTTCCACAAGGCAGGAAGGGTAAATAGCTTACCTGAAATGTTTGGAACATGGTGTTTTAGCAGTTCAGGACCCAAGGATTATCTGAAGCATTCACATCATTTAGGAATACGATTTTTTTGCAGAAATGTCATGGAAGTGTCCTGGTGAACTGCATACCATGATAACCATGGTATGATAACTGTATACCCTCTGATGATCACCTTTTTGAGATACAGTTTTGCTGCTGAGACAAAACTGGTACAAAGCACCCCTAACTGAAACTCTCCTAGCCTTTAAACCACAAGCAAACTAAAACTCAACAGTGGTTACTTCTCTGCTAAGACCTTCAGAACTTCCATGTTCCTCAAAAACTATACAAATAATAAAAAACATGCACAGCACATTAGAATGAATATAGAACTCCAAAATTATTATGGCTTCACTGTAAACTTGTAGAACAAATCAGACAAAAGTATCCTCTAGGGAGTATTGGATTTATTGAATTGTCTGTTGGCAATTTCTGCATAAGAAATTGGTTTTATAAAAGCCAAAGGAATTGAAATTAAGATACTGGCTTAAAAAAAAAATCCAGGGAACGTTTTCTGTTTCATGTTTTTCCCATAGCGGTGTCACCTTGGAGACAAATTGGTCACCCTCACTACATACAGACTGTGCTTTTAGGGCTGTCTTTCCTCTTCTCTCATTTTCCATCCACTATTACTGCCTCAGATTGCTATGAAGCTTTTTAACCAGTGCTCACAGCTAGTATGCTGCTATCAAAACTGCAAACTGGCAAACATTTCATGCTCTCTCACACACAGTCATTATAACAAACTGAGCTGCTGCATGCAAATTATCTCTGGAAAAGCAGTAATAATTAACCAAATTGTTTGTCATCTCACAGTGGTCCTATGTAAGAACCACTTGAATGATTGACCTCACCTCTTATAGCTTACACAGTACAACAGTTAGACAACATTATAACTTAATCATAGTTAATTTCTGCAAATTTGCAATGTTTCCTCAAACATGCATTTTAATGAATTTTAAGTAGGTACACAGACTGAAAGGAAAGCTCTCTAAAGTTGTGTAATCCCAGGGAAAATGCACGATGCAGAAGTTCCTAAGGAATGCAATTTTGCTCACTTTAAATTGAGGTAAGCTCTGTATTATCCAGGCTAAAGAAAAGAAAATGAATGTATGGGTAATACACAAAATCGTGTAAACCAGGACATCAGAACGTGCACAAGGCTGTGCTGAGGAGGAGAAGAGACCATGTTACTGCTGATTGTAGTGCAAGTCAGTACATCATGACCAGCGCCTTCAATTTTGCATTCAGTGAGAGCTGGGGGAAGTACAACTGGCACTGCATTGGGATGAAATACCTGCTCCCGATGCAAAACTGATTGTTAACAGGCTTAGGGATGGTCATTCTAAAAGAAGGCTAAATCACAAATACTATTTCTATCCTGTTTTCCTTTGAAGAAGATGAGGTAATGCTCCAGTTCTCCTCCTGCTCATGAATGTTTAGCTTGCTTTCTTAATCAGATCTGTCATAGCCTGCATTAAATAAAGACAATCTTTATCAAGCAAAGACCATAACTTTTCTAGACATTTCTCCTCTGCATCTCTGGCAGAGATAAGCTTGACAACAGCTCAAAATAGTTCAAACAAAAACATTTCTCACATTTTACATATACATGGAACATCCCAAAAGAAACGATCAAGAAACTATTCCTATGTAATCCTTAAAACCACTGTTTGTTTTAAGTCACGGTGTCAATTTTACTACCAGTGTTACTACATAACCTCTATTCTGCCTGTTCAAACAAGTATTAATTAGTTATTTGGCATGGTAAATGTACGTATTCATGAACATCAAGTTCATTCAGATTGCTGCTTTTAATTCTCAGAGGCACTGTTGCTCCTGTTTATACCTCAAGTCAGAAAGCATGGCAGTGATGCACAACTTTACGAACCTTTCCATTTACTATCTTCATGTCTAGTCTACACAAGCGGTCTTTCTTGAGCTAGTAAAACCTTCTGACACTTTCTTCCTGTACTTCCCCCTCCTAGAAAAAACAGATTAAACTACACTATGTATTAAAATACACATTAGGAAAATAGCCCCCCACACCAGTCAGTTTGTATTCTCTGACAGTCCCCAGTGTTTGTCTGCTATCCTCAGGTGACCAACCCTAGCCTCTCACTTTTTCAGCCAGGGATCTGTCCCCGGCCTTTAGCAGCATTGGTGTAGCTCCAGGTATCGGTAGGCATCTTTAATCACCAATTCTCTTACAGTGCCCCATCTTCATCTCTTTTGTGTTCACGCTCCTGAATCTCAGTTCAAGAACTGAGAAGAATTTTGAGACTGATGGTAGGTGGGTCTAAATTTCTCTGAGAAGTTCAGCTCATTGACTACACCCTGTTTGCACTGCCATACAGTGTTCTGCCATTCCTTTTCAAGTAACTGCTGGAGAACACACATAGCCTTCATATATCCAAATAAGACTCCAGAATAAAAACATAAACTGAACAAAGCAAAAAGGATGTTTATAGAACTCTCACACAGACATTTAATGCAACTTTTGTTCTCCAGCTAACTAGTCTTTCCCTTCTGAATTGCTGCCTTCTCTCAGAAAAGAACATTCAGCTTTATTTCATAGATTCTTGGCCAAGATACAACTGCTTCAGAGTATCTCAGTGGTGGGTTCTGAACAACGCTGGCTCATAACAGCTCCCCCTTTCCTTGACTGGGAAGTGAGAAGTAGCTATCGCTATTGCCAGTCTTTACAGCAGCAATGCACATCCAAGTGGCCTTTAATTACTGCCAGGAGCTCAATTGCCAGAGGATAAGGTACATGTTTACACCATGTTCACCTTGTCCTTCCAGCCTCAGAGGCTGGAAGGCTCTCAGATGGCTATTTTGCATCTCAGGTGTTTGGGAGATTCTTTGTGGTGGAAATGCTGTACCACTGTCAAATTACTATTTATAATCAGGAAATCAAAATCAAAGTGCAAGACGGTTTGAACTGCTCACTTGAGCTATAACTGCAGCTGAGTAAATTTAGCTCTGTGAAATCTAATACAAAAAGATTTCCACCACAAAAGATTTCAAAGTGGAATTGAACTGAAAAAGGGGTTCAACTGCTTTCTCTAGTTAAAAAAAAAAAAAGAAGAAAAAAAGAAAAAAAAAGTCTTAA
Source organism: Sclerurus mexicanus (assembly GCA_013396755.1). Taxonomy (NCBI): domain Eukaryota; kingdom Metazoa; phylum Chordata; class Aves; order Passeriformes; family Furnariidae; genus Sclerurus; species Sclerurus mexicanus. Next base: position 55,357 of record VWZF01006575.1, read on the forward strand.
ATAGAAAATATACCTAAATGCATTCCATATTGCTGAGTATCGGTTGACAACCACCAATATTGTTGCAACTATACTCATAGTGTTAAGCAATCCTGACACTCCAGACCATGGCTGTTGGAAGAGGCAAGAACAGGAAATTACAACCTACTCAAGTTTTCATAATTGTTTTCATTTTACATTTATTAGTCCACTAATGCATCTCAACAGCCAGCAATTGGAGCTGTTGGGTTTGAAGCACAGTTGTGTTAAAAGCTACACTTTTACTCTTGGTTACTCCCAGTGCTGTGGAAATCCTCAGGATTTTTTGTATTTCCTTTCTAGAGTCACTTTGCATGAGGAATGATTCCAGGTGCCTGTCCAACTCTTGCCAAAAGAACTCTACGTGCATTGCTGGTCATAAAGATGACACTTGCCTTTGTGCACAAGCATCAGTGGACAGTGTGGAGGAACTCTGTAATAAAACCTCCAATCCTTGCTCCTCAAACCCTTGTCTTCAAAACGCTACCTGTTTAGGCTCTGCTGGAAACCTCAGCTTTACCTGCGAGTGCCCTGCTGGGTTTAATGGACCTACCTGTGAAATACCTGACAGCATGTGTGACACAAATCCTTGTGAGCATGGAGGCACCTGCCAAAACGGCCTGACTGGGCCCACCTGCCTCTGCAGTGCGGGATACACAGGTACACTCTGTGAGATGGATTTGGATGAATGCATTTCCGAACCGTGCCACAATGGAGCACTGTGCAGGGACGGCGTGGATGAATACTCCTGCTACTGCGTCCCAGGCTACCAAGGCAAGCACTGTGACCTGGAAGTGAATGAATGTGTCTCCGATCCATGCCTGAATGGGGCAACGTGTCTCAACAAGATCGGACACTATGACTGCATCTGTCCACTTGGGTACACAGGTAAGCACCACTAAAACAACTTTACCTTTGCATCATGTAGAACCATCATAATTTGTGTTCCAAGTTCAACTCCTTCAACCGCACATTTATTCAGCCATATCTGCATTACCACCCTGCCTTTAGCTTTGGCACCAGTGACTGTTGGTACATTATGGATTACTATATCACTGTGAACTAGTGACATCAGATGGAGAAGGATTAAAGAAATCTCAGAATTTACCAAAATCTACACAGCAGTTTTATGAATATAAAGCTATGTCCCAGAGCTAGGTGAACTTTCCTTTTAAAAGAAACATTCTCAAAATACAGGTCTTCAGGATGCTCTATGTAGGTTTTGCCTGAGGATCAAAAGCTATGTTTGACAGGGTTAAAAATTAGATCTAATAAGAAAAACTGTGCTCTTAGACATTTCCCATTAACTTCTCCTCTGCCCTTCTCAGAAACAAAGGAGTCATTTGCAACTAGAATACTGTATAAGTTACATCGAAATAAAAGTTTTATGTTCCCAAACTGCGCATTTTTTTGATAATCCTATTTTATGTGGCTCCATTTTTAAGGAACAGGTGTGATTTTTCTTCCCTACTTCCTCTACTGGAAAGCACATAATTCTTGTCAGAAGACAGCTCCCTTCAAATTTCAAAGCTGTATTCAGGGGTAGGACTGTGAGAGGGTAGCACATTGAATCATTAAAAGGAGAAAAGGGGCAGCACTTTAGTGATAGACTGCCAGTCAGGTAAGCAAAGAAAAAAAAAAGTCATACAGAATAAAAGGGAGAAAAAACATCCATTGCTTCAAGTGATTCAAATGAATAAGAAATAAGAGATGAGGTTTACAGCTCCATGCCCAAATCCCCATGCAGGAGGGGAAGTCAGAGGTAAAAAGCAGCTTTCCTGTGTCTGACACAGCACTTGTTGGAAGCCAGCCCTCGGTTAATATCCCTTATGAGCATGGGGAATGTTATTTGAAGGAAGCTTGTTACCTTCCTGCCACCCCGCTGCTGCCAGCGGGTGTCAGAGCCCAGGCCAGATGAGGAGAAAACTACACAACTAGGGGAAAGCTGAAGAGGAGAAGGAAGGAAAAACCTATTAACAACCAGCATGGTTACTCTGCAATGATCAGACTCAGCCCAGACCTCCTGTTGTATTCAGGAAACTGTATTTGTTTAACTGGTGCTGTTAGTGGGGTCCAGGTCTGGATCCGTAGCCCAGAGACTCAGTTTGAGAGAGACAGAATATACACCTTAGAGACAAAGAAAGAGAAAACATAATGAAATAGTAAAGCACAAACAAAAAGAAATGAAAATTTAGGTCAACACAAACTGCTAGAGGAAACTGACTCTGCTGGAGTCGCTCCACTTTCATCATGAAATGTTACTGTTTCCCGGGCTGATGCTCTCTATTCTCACCAAAAATCAAGCAATGTCACCAAACACTCCACAGTCTGCACAAGCAGAGTTAAGAAAGGAGAAGAGAACCAAGGAAGGACAAGAGGTCTAAAACACACAGCAGAAGAGGCTGCAGTGTTTTGACATACAGCTTTAATACCACTTCGAGCAGAGAAGAGACTAATCCCAGTAATTCTATAGAGGAGTAGCAGGCCATTCCTTCAGCAGTAAAATATCAGCTTTAACAGGCTACTTAACAAAATGGTTCATCAGAAGCATTCTTTTTGGTTGTTTTTTGCGCCCTTCTGTGAGTTGTGCTAAATGCACAAGCCAGAGGGATTACTGGATGAAAGCCCCAAGGTGTCCCCACTGGTAATAAAACCCCTCATTTACTCTGTCAGGGGATCTTGCCAACCATTATTATCCTGGCCTGACACCATGAATTACTGTGGGAATTCATCCAGCCTCATCTCATTTCCCTAAGATGTAAAAAAGATTATATTTCTTCATATGCAGGTAGAGAACATACAGTAAATCTATAGCAGCAATGTTAACCAAATGCATGGGTTACTGGCTGCAGTTGCTACTACTTTCATGGCCTGTGACTGCTATTTTGTACAATTGGTATGCTGCAGCACTTCTTAAAATAGCTGAGAAATGTCACACATAATTCATACACAAATGGAAGAGGTTAGAACGCACCAAGAGCCAAAGACTGGAAAATTTAGCATGAAATCTGCAGTTTCTATGATAATGTTCTACATGTGTGAAATTATTTACAAGACATGTGTCACACAGCTGTTAAATAATGAAGCTCAATTGGTTTGTTGAAGTTTTGCTGGCTACCTTAATCAATTGCATTTTTCCCTCCATTGCACTAATTGCACTTGCTTTTAATTCACCCCAACAGAGCATGGTGTAAGAGCCTGTTATTACCCACAGCTAGGTACATTAATTACCTTGCTGAAGCCAATCCTCCATTGCCAGTGAATATTTCAGTGTGAACTAACAGGAGTGCATGGCTGTTCCAAAATCCAGTCTCAGCCTAAAACAGCAGCAGGAGAAAGTGTTTCAGTGGCAGACAAAATAGGTGCAATGAGCTAGATTTGTTCTTTGTGCAACACCTTTCACTATGATGTAACCATCTCTGGGATGAAGTCTGTAGAATGTGAGGAGGCTATTCCTGACATCTCTAAGTTCGCATTCAGTATTCTCATCAATAATGTATATGCCAGGCAAATATTAAAAGTAGATGCATCATAAATAAGTCTTAGGCATTTAAAGGCAAGCAGAGGCACAGCAGCTTCTACCATGGGATGAAGTACCTCCAGTACAGATCTCACTTCCCAACAAGCTCACGTCCGTATTGTTGTGAATGTCAATAGCAAACAATATGGTCTATCCAACAGCAACTGTCAAGAAAAGTGCAAAGCCTGTTTCCTTCCTCAGCTTTCCAGTTTCAAACCAGCACACCCCAGCAGCATTTACCACGTGTCCAAGAAGTTTCAAACTGAAGATTAGCAGTGGGCACATACACCCAGGATATGCTTCTTGCAGCTCATAAAGTCACAGCACAAAAGCATTTCATTGTATTTAGCCTCACTCTTATTGTCCAGTTGTGTCTGCATGGTGCAGTGTAAGACCTGTAACACACCTGTGTGTGCATACAGTGTGGGTGGTTAGCACCGCTGTGCTTGCAAAAAAGGACAAGCCTTGCCCAAGAAACTAGTATTTTATGTAGCTCTCTTCCCATCCCTTCAAAAATAGCTATATGACACTCTCCATCCAGATGATGACATGCAAGATTACTTTATACAGACTGAGGGATTTGTGGACAGCCCGCTCTACCTGCTGTGCCCGAGCAATGCAGCAGAGCAGCAAGCGTGACCTGCTTACCAATTTCCAGCCATACTTAGAATGTGCACGTCCTCCTGGAACTACACTGAGCCTGCAAATTCCTTGTCTCTTGGACCAGAAGATGCTTTTACATTCTATCTGTAGGCATAAAAGTTTGAAAATATTGGCTGTGCGTGCTTCATGCTCGCCTGCATTTACTTTTTATTGACAGGGGATGTACAAAGACATGCACAGTAGGACTCATTGGAAAAGCAAGCAGTACAAGAAATAATCTTAGCTCTTCAAAGAAACTGCAAAGGTTATGAATATGACTTCTATCCACCTTCCCAGTTTTTCAATTCAAACCACTTGTGTGGTTTGGTACCTGCTGAGATGCTCTGCCTGCTCTAGGACGGGGTGCCTTAGCCCATGATGGTGCTGCCCTGTGCAATAACAGCGGCAGGGCTCGTTGGCGCTCTCCTTCCTTTCTGGCATATGATATTTGGCATACAGCATATTTATGACAGAACATTAGACTGAGGTGAAAATGCAGATCTAATCTTTTCATCTCTCTTCTACACATATGAGAAATCCTGACAGCAGATTCAGCAGAGGCTAGGAAGGAATCCCTCCCATTTGCATGGCATATCACATTGGCTGGATGCATTATACAGAGAGAAGTTTTCTTCTGAGGCAACATTGCCTAAGGCAGGTTACTGGGCTTGATAGATTAAAGACGTGAACCAAAACAACAACGCTATGTTCTCATGTTAATTGTCAGGCTGTTCTCAGGCCTGTAGTTTTAAATTTGGCTGAACTGAGGATCAGTTGAACAGGGCTTGTTTTGTCACATGATTTTTAGTGTTCGCAGTAAGCTGTTAACAAGCTCTGGCAGATTTACGGTCACTAGACACACTTCTGCAAACACATTGTTTATAATTGCAGTGAATTCACAGGGCAATGACCACAGAGGGACTGCTTACTATATCTAGATGTAATGTACATTACCATAAAGCCGTAAGAGTGTTCCTGTGCTGCGGTCTCACGGCAGGCTCCCGCTCAAAGTGGTGGTTGGACGATCAGTGAACCTTAAACCGGGGGCACAGGACTGGCGACTTTGCCCATCCAGTGTTCTGTATGTGGTCTCAAGGAACTGAAAAAAATATATTCTCTAAAATTACAGCAGTAATATTTCTTAACTACTGGAAATATGAACTTGAACTTCAGTGTTTAAATACAGTGAAAAATACTTGTGAGTCAACATTCGCAAATTCTGTTTTGGCATTTTAAGATATTTCCAGGTACAGATGTGTTTTATTTTTTTTAACAAATACACTACATTCAAAAGCATCGAAATAAATTAGCAATGAAGTTAACAGTGCTCGATATTATCAATGTCATTGTCTTAACAAAGGTGCTCTGAGTTACAATGTACAAATTTCACAGCAGTAGGGAGCTGGCAAAACCAGCATAAATAAAGAATTACAGGTGAGTTCCTAAATAAATTTCTAGGGTAATATATATCATCAAATGTGTCTGTTCCCATCTCAGGGCTGCAGGTTTTCATTCAAGTAGGAAATTTCCCTGCAAACTATTTAGAATACTACTGCTACTTTGGTAAGCCAAATAAAAGATAGGGAAGCCCACTTCAAAGCAGTTTCTTCATTATACTTTGCCACCTTGCATCTGTTTTGTGGCTGACACTGTAGTTCCTAAAACAAATTGACTTGGCAAGTGAAAATTATTTACAAATATTACTCTATTGCTCAAAACACTAAATAAGTGCATAAGCATACAAACCTCTGAAATAATCAAAGCAGGAGCCGCAAGGCAGTAATTATGAAATTTTCTTATTGTCTCCTGAACTGTGGTAGAGATAAGAAAAAGGAGTGTATATTTAATCTGTCAACTATCATAAACAGATATAAACTCAGATTAGAACTTAGTTCCATCAATTATTTCTGAAGCTCCAAGATTCTGATCTGTTGCAAACATGGCACAACAGATCCGTTTATTTACACATTGCTAAATCTCTAAAAAAAATTAAGCAATAAACCACAGCTAAACAAGCCGTTTCCCAATTCAATTAATGAATTCAATTAACTGTGCAGCTTTAAATGGACTCTTATGAGATCAATAAATTACTAGTCACTTCTGTAGTATGTAAATAGGATAGCAGCATGGTTTGAATAGTCAGAAAATTAGTTTGTCCTGTTTCCATGTTCAAGATAACACAAAAAGTGAATTGTTTACCTATTTTTGTGAAAACAGCTGTCTTGTTCTTTTGTATATTCTCCCAAGACCTGGAAAAACTAGTCTTTCAAATCACAATGAGGATGAAATCCTTTTAAAAATAGGCAAGATTGTGTGACTATTGTACTTCAAGCAGTCCTCCTTGCTAAGGTCTCCAAAACTGTCTTGTTAAGTCTGGGGTTTGCTTATTTTCTTTGCTTTTTAAGGTACAAATTGTGAGCTGGAAATAGATGAGTGCTCATCACAGCCATGCCTGAATGGTGCAACCTGTCAGGATTCCCTGGGAAGCTTTTCCTGCTTCTGCCCACCAGGGTTCCTCGGGGAGCTCTGCGAAACCAACATCGACGAGTGCTCCAGCCGGCCGTGCCTCCACGGGGGACAGTGCATGGATGGTGCCAATGGGTACGTCTGCAACCCCTTGGGAGCACTCAGTGAGGTGCTGCCAGCTCCTGCGCTTGCAGCTGGCAATGCACTGCCACGTAGCTCATATTACTTCAAAGTGTGGGTTTCACTCCTTCATCCCGCACTAATTTCAGTTTAAATTTGACAATGGTTAAAGAATGCAAGTCTGGTGTCAGAGCCAATAGGGCAACAAAATATTTATGGCAAAGACCGGCCCAGAAGCACATTTTTCATATTTGTACTTTTACTTTAAATATTCACAACATGCTGTTTGCCTGCCCCTGAGAATTGTCATTTAGGGATGAATTCTGCTTCTAATGCTTATCAGACTTTAGTTTCCAAGAAAGATGTGGGATTTTATAAAACTGATTTTGCCAACAGCAGCTACCCACGCCAACAGACAGAAGCATGAGAAATGAGAGGTAGAAAAACTGTAATAATAGCAACCATAGTAATAGATATAATTAGGAAATACATCAGGAACTTTACAGGCACATGGGATAACAGCTACTTGTTGAAAACAACTTGCAGTGTATGGGGGAAAAAAAAAGAAGAAAGAAAAAGAGCATACAAGGCAAGAGAAAAGTAAGTTCATCCACCTACTGTTACTAGGCCCACACACAGGTCCCAGTGCAGTCCAGGCAGACAGAGCTCTGGCATTCATTCACCAACACTGGCTTTGCTGACTCAGCATGAGACCACAAACTGAACACCACATATGTAACATAAGCTCAGCCTGAAAGTTCATAAGTGGATTCATGAAGGTGCTCCTCTTGCCAGGGGAGATTTGTCCTTTATTGTGTATTTTCCAGTTTTTATAAAGCAGTTTCGAAGATTTTAGTGCCCCAAAAGTCATGTCAGCAGAAGGCACGCTTGCCTTGAATGGGAGGGGAATTCTGGGAATGAACTTTTGTACAGTGTGGTAACATGGCACCAACCTTGTGGAGCCCCTTTTCAGCAGTGCTGAATGGCTCTGAGCAGCACAAAGCAATTTATTATTTCCCAGCACAGCTAAAGCATGACAACAGTAAGGGGGGGGTCACCTTGTACCTGACTGGCTCACAGCAGACCCACTTCATAACCTATAAGCCTTTTGAGGATACATGCATGAGGTGAGCAACTGGGATGCTCATTCAGGCTAGACTTAATCCTGTTCATTTTTCTCCTCTTAAAGCTGAGGTACGTGTAAGACCAATTTTAATTGGCTTGTAATACTGCAGGGTATCTGGAGAACGATTGGAACCCTTGCCATATTTGTTATGTGATGAAAAGGGATGGACAACAAAGCAGTTCAAAAGAGAAGGGTGTCCAGGAATTTCCTTTCTTTCGTGTATTTTTGGGGTAAATGATGAATTGTAGTCTCTAAATAGTAGTTTTCCTTTTCTAACTAACGTATGGTACAGCTGAGGCTTTTGTGTTTGCCACCAGCTCTCACAGAAATGTGCACGGCAATGAATTTAGCATTAAAAGCTGGAAATACAAACACCAAACCAAATTCTCTCCCAAATTTCAGACTGATCTTCCTGTCAAGTTTCATGAATGCAACAAAGTAGAACTCAATCTCTTAAAAAACTACTTTCATGTAAGTGAACATTTCTTATTTACACTCAACTGCATATTAAGCACTGAGTTGTGGATATTCCTCACTGTTCCATGATTCTGAAGCAAAGTGAAAAAGTAACATGGACACAGGCAGAAACAAAACCTTTCACCACAAAGCTGAACAGCACCAAACTGAAGGTACATTGAAAAAATGTGTGAAAAACACAGCAGAAGAGAGAGAGACTTCTGGTTTGAGAACATGCCTCAGAATGAAAATTATTTTTCTTATTCACATCTTCCTCATTACTTTTTATATCCTAAATTCAAATGCCACCTGGTCTAAGTAATCTCTGATTTTGATTTAAGAATAGTCCATACACTAGTAATAAACTGGCCTGCCAGAAGTTTCTGCTTATGTACACACTTAAATAGTGTAGTAAAAATTTACACTTTTTTGTCCATTAGATTGCAGGAGCCAGTTGTTCTCTGATGTTACTTTATGTTCAGCAATTTCGCTTTCTCTCCATATATTTACTCCAAGTCTAAGACTCAGATATTAAGCAGAGAAATTATCAAATAAGTATACTTGTATCTTGCTTAGCAAGATTTTCCATTATTTCAATTGTATAATAATTATGTATCATGTAATAGAAAAGATAAGAATGAATTTTTGTTTCTGATAATGATTAGACCTAGATCATGCAAGCATGCAGTTAACATGTACCTGTCAGCAGCCTATCTTTTCGTGTGACATGTACATATTAACTTTATACTTGATGACCAAAGAACAGGAATGCATTTTATAATTCTCAGCTCACCTGAAAAAAACCCACAAACAAAATCCCCCAGACATTACTGATTACCTGCATGTTGTTAATTTCTATATATAGTTTGTTTACTTATGTTGTGGTAACCTTGCTATCAAAAGGGAACTCCTATTACTGCTATTACTTGAACTAAGCAAACAATTGACATGTTTGTGCTAACCTAACAGTAAAAGCCTGGTTTTCATGAAAGAAAAAATATTGCTTAGTTGAGGAACAGAAAATCCCTTATTTTTCTGTCAGTTCAATTTCTATCAGTCCAAGAGTAAGGGATACTAACCCACTTAATGCCTCCTTCCTTTTCATTTTGTGAATAATGTCAAGCCTACCAAAAAAAAAAAAAGCAACCCACCCAAAAAAAAAAAAAAAAAAAAAAAGGCATTGGAAATTACAAAGAGCTTTTTCCTTGAAAATTAAAAAGAAAAAAGAAAGATCAATATTTCTTAGAAGAATGATCTGTCAAAACCAATTTGAATTCACAAGCAGTTCTTTGTCCCCAGACAAAACCACTTCAGGAAAAAAAAATGCTCATTGTTGGTTCCCAATTTCTGTGGTTTCTCCTAAAGCACCAGATGGTGGCCTCGAGCCTGGACTCAACCCTTAAAGCTGCTAGCCAAGGCTACACAAGAAGCCCATGCAGGTTTGGGAACAGAGCCCAGATCTCCTGACTTCCAGCTTGAGTGAACCTTGCATTGTGTGTTGCAGGTACAGCTGCAACTGTACCAATACTGGATTTATGGGCCTGCACTGCGAGACCCTCGTTCCCCTATGCTGGTCACAACCATGCTACAACAATGCCACTTGCGAGGACAACGCTGACAATTACACGTGCCACTGTTGGCCAGGTAAGCTCCAAGGTCTCACAGCACAAGTGGGCAAAACCAAAAGTACCACTGTTACGGAGTCAAGACAGGACATGAGTCCAAGCTGGGATCCATCTCCCAGTTATTTAATCCTTCAAGCTGTGTGATTCATACACCACTGCTGCAGCAGACCCCTTTTTTAGTCTTCATTAAGATGGCCTTTAAACCAGTTTGAAAACTTTCTGGCCAATGCAAAACATTGTCTGTGTTTGAACAAAAATTAAACTAGACGTTATGCTGGGAAACTGGCCTCCTTCATGGCACCAGTGCAAGTCCTGTCTGGCAGAGAGGGGTGAAAGCCACAAGGCTGTGTTCTCTACCAGCAGTGCTTGCGTATCCAGCTGTTTGCAAACAGTGGGGACACAGGCCCTGCTCTCTGGAGGGACTGCACAGCTCTTTCAGCACTCAGACTACAAGAAGACTCCGTAGGAGTTTAATGTCTGTGACCTTACTGAGGATGCAGGAGCACAGACAGCACTGTGGGAAGTAAATGCCTCAGTGTTGTGGGACTGCACAGTTCTTGGTGCAATAGAAAAGGAAAAATTAGGCAGAACCCTTTTCCAGAATTTGGGGAGCCTTGTAGCACTTCAAATTCCAGATAAAACACTTCACAAACACCAAATGATTTATACTTCCTGCCCTCCTTTGCCTTCCCACAACCAAGAGAGCGTGCATACACCACAGTTATGTTACCCACACAGATATTCACCTCACTGCCAAAGAGACCCAAATAAATTCTGTACAGCACAGCTCAGCTGCCCAATGTCGAATAGCCACAGCAATGTCCTGCTGCCAAGCCTGGCAGGGAGCTCAAGGGAACGTTCACACTTTGAAGGAGCTGAGGAAAACTTTTAGCACATGACAAAGCCTGAAACCATGAGCAGCTACTATTCACAGTGTACATTTGGTGTATATTTTGGGGTCTGAAAGGGATGAATAGCACATAGAATCACAGAATCGTAGAATGGGTTGGGTTGGAAGGGACCCCAAAAATCATCTATCCTTCCAGCACCTGAAGGGAACCTGCAAGATGGACTTTTTACAAGAGCATGTAGTGAGAGGACAAGGGGGAAAAGCTTCAAACTGAGAGCATGTTTAGATTAGATATCAGGAAAAAATACTTTACTGTGAGGGTGGCGAGGCGCTGGCACAGTTCACCCAGAGAAGCTGTGGGTGCCCGATCCCTGGAAGTCTTTAAGGCCGGGTGGGATGGGGCTTCGAGCAGCCTGACCCCTCAGGAGGTGCCGCTGCCCTCGGCGCGCGGGTCGGACCCTCGGGGCGCCCCGGCAGTGACCGCCGTGTCGCGGTGCTCCCCGCAGGGTACGCGGGCCCCCGCTGCGAGGAGGACATCGCCGAGTGCCGCAGCAGCCCCTGCCTCTCCGGCGGACACTGCCTGGAGCGCTCCTGGGCCGCGCTGTACGGCCGCGTCCCGGGGCTGCCCGCAGCCTTCCACTACGGCCGCGCCGAGGGATACGTGTGCCGCTGCCCGCCGGGCTTCGCCGGTAAGCGGGCGGCGCGGGCAGAGCGGAGCGGCGGGGTCGGGGTGCGCGTGTCCCACCGCCTATAGCACAAGTAACCCCCACTTGCGTGCAGAGCGCTGTTCTTAACGGCAAAATAATAATAATAAAAGGTCGAGTTTACAAATAAGCATCATCCTGAAAGAGACGCGTTCAAAGCCGCCTTTGCCGCAGCCTGCGCTGTTCAGCACAGCCACAAACCCGTTTGGGTGTGGATTGTGCCTTTCGGGGCCTGCAGTATTGTACCGTCAACTCCAGCCGCTTGTTCCTTCTGAAGGAAAAAAAATAATTAACAGCTAGATTAATTTAACCAGTTCTCAATTTCTCATTCCATCCATCTCCTCAGCGGCTGATAAACTTGCCTGGGTCTCCCAGCGAGTTGCATGACTGCTGTCTCCAACACAGCAAGTGCTAAAGTACATGGAGACCAGAGCTTTCACTCTGAATTCCCTCTTTATTTTTCTTCAAAATGGCACTGAAACTTGTTTGCCTTTGTTCCAACCCTTTCCCTCAAGTGTCCTTCCCTATCCTGTCACTAAGTGTTGCTGTTGTTCTTTTGTTCTGCCTAGGAGAGCACAATATGAGGTTTCTGCTGAGGCTTTTGGTATCTCCCAGGCTGTCCTAAGCACCCTTACCTCTTCACATGCCACTTCTTTCTCTTCACCTCCTTCCAGTGATGTCCAGCTTGCCAGTTTCTTTTCCTCCTGTCTTGTCCTAATGAAAAAACTTTTAAACTCTCTGAGACAACCTGAAAGATATTTCCTCGCTTAATCCTTTATCCTCTAATTTCCTTATCAATTGCCTTTACCTGGCTTGTTCGCCTAATTTGGCAGATTCTATTCTATTGATTTCATTCACATTAGAGGATTTTTACTCTCCAGGGAGTATAGGTAGACTTTAACTGGTCTGGCAAAAAATAGGGTCAGAATGGACTTAAATCTATCCATCTTGAATCAATTTTTTTCAATCCATAAGCTCCTCAATCACAACGCAGGACTCTTCAAAGCATGACTGAAAGTATTAGAGACCCTAAAATTTCTGCTCACTTCATATGCAAATTAAATTACATTTTTAAAAACCTAAGTTTAGTTACCCACATACCTGTTGGATGCTAGATATATAAAACTTTCATTGGAAAGAAAAAACAAAAGCTATTCTTACCCAAGAGTGTGCCCAGACAGCTGGAGGCATGAAGACCATAATCTTTAGTAGGGCACTGTGGTATCAGGAACACTGCACATTTCTCTCTGGCTCTTCTCCTTCCCCCAGGTAACCTGGAACTAAAAAGTGTTCAAAATGAGCCTCAGCCTTCTTGTATGTCAAAAGCATTGGCACAAAAAGCCTATAGGCTGGACTGGAAATGTTTACCTTTGACCAGGAATTATAGCCAAATAATAAATAAAACACAAGTTTTAATGAGAATTAAAGAAGATTTAAGATTACAGCTGATAGCAGTAATATGAATCAAGGTAGCAGGTGAGTCCCTGATCAGGACCACTCAGTATATGAATGCTTATCTAATATAGATGAACTAAAAGTCACCTGGAAAAAAGGTCAAATCCTTTCATCTGGGTATATTTCACTGACACCCAAAATCCTATTTTTCTGCAGCTATGGGTCAGAAGTTTTTCCAGCCTGAACACCTGAATAGTTGTATGTGCTTTAGACAAAACCCCTCAGGTTCCTAATGCAACCGGACAGAGATTTTATTGAATAAATCACATTCATTTTATTATGCCTCTCTCCTCAGTAAAGTGCTCACATAATATTATAATCATATTTCATTGATGGGTGTAATGTGCAGAAATAATAATCTGCATACCCTGCATTGTGAAGGCCTGATCTAAAAGCCATTGAAATCAGTGGAAAGATGTAATTAAACTGAGGATGGTTGACAATATGTTACAAGCATAAACCAGCATCTTTGAACTTACTGGATAAGATTGCAAACAAATTAGTGTAATTGAACTGAAAAAGTGAGAATATCTACCTTTTGGACTACAGTTTTAGACTTAAGGGCAGGAGATAGTGGAGCCTAAACACATCCCTGTGTCAGGATAAAGTATTTCCCCACCAAGCTGGTAGAAAGGAATAAATACTACCTGGCAGCATCTTGTTACAGATAGTGATTGTTCAGATGATTTGAAAATAGTCCATAGTCCTACTAAAATTCTTGAACAAATCTGCAAACAAAATTATTTACACAGTTTGTTTCTTACAACATAAAAAATAAAAATCCCAGTCTGGAGATTTTATCCCACTAGAAACTCTCTGAGGACATTAGGTATATGCCTTATCCAGATCCAAAATAGAAAATTTCTGCACAAGTTCTAGGAAGGGTTAAACTTCTCCAGCTCCCCTTTAAATCAAAGGGTTTGGGGATACTCAGATTTCAAGAGGTTGCAGTACTTCTGCAGTAGCAAGTCCTAGATTTTTTGTATATTACCTTGGTCTGCTGGCCCCCTAGTACAACAGTACTTTTAATATATTGGGCTTTCATTTAAAGGTCTTGTGATTTGTTACTGCTGGCTAAAGGCAATGGTTACCCTAGAACTGTGTCCTTTCATACTGTGGATATATTGTATTGCTCTAGCACTGCACATTTGTTAAAAAGACTGTTATTTGAAAGGTTAAACTTTTCACTTTGCTCATGAAAATATGTGAGAAAGGAGGAAGGCAGAACTATGGATTTGGTAGTGACTCATTTCACCAGGTTGTAATAAACTTAACACCATGTCAAAATTAAAGAGCTTCTGAACTTGTGAAGTCTATCGAGTGACACATTCCAGTGTGGAACTGATTCCCAGAGCAGTGAGTGTGCCAGGCAGGCAGGTCCTGCTCCCTGTGCCTCTGACACCATGCTGCCCATGGGCCCCGGGTGGGTGGGAGGGACAGTGCTGTGAGCAGGAGTGAAACCCATCCCTGTTTTGTCTCCAGGACGAGGGTAAGAGGAGCAGAGCCTAGGACCCGACTGTAGGCAGGGTGCCTGCTGCCATGCAGACAAGTGCTGGCTCCTGAGGGCCTTACCACTCCTGGTGTCTTGTTATCCGCTGTGTGCCAGCTGTGCCACTAGCACTGCTGCTTCTTTGGCATCATGAATTCCTAAATGGGTTTTGGCCTTTCTGTTTGCTTGCCTTGTTTTCTGTTTTTCCCTTTTAAATTTCCTTGGCCCTTTTCCCAGTCTGTTGGACTACTGCAAGTGAAAATGATATGATCAGACTGGTGTCGTATGCATATTGAATTCCTGGCATATGCACGGGGGAAAGAAACTGTCTCCCAGAGCCAGAAGAGGAGGCAGATAAATGGCCAGTATGGGAGAGTACCTCAACCCAGACACTGAACTGAGAACATAATGGGACCAGTACTTACAAACTGAGTCATTTGGGCTTTCCTTCTGCACTTAAGCCAGGATGACAGAAACATGGAAGCACACAGGACATTGGGCTTCCACCTCCCTGCATGTCTTTAGGTGCTGCTGTGGGCAGACCACCCAGCAGACAGCAGGGCAGGCTGTCTCAGCCAGCCATCCTCCTCTCCCCTGGCCTATCACAGCATGGTACAGACATAAATATTATTTTGAGTAATGGGTAGGATAGTAGGCGCATTACCACTAACTTGGGGAACTCGAAATACGTACATCTATTTTCATAATTATAAAAATATATTTTCTTTAATTTTAATCCCCTTTCTTAACAATCAGCAAAATCATCACAGAGATGCCATCCTTAGATATATAAAGCAGTGTGACTTACAGCATTGAAATCAAGCAGATGAATAACAAAGACCTCATCTTCAAATTCTATTTTTCCTCTGTTTCCTCCTCTGTCCTTCAGCTATTCACACCATTGCAGTCAGTCATTCCTCCATTAACCAGGTCAATTCATTTTATTTCATTGCCTGTCATCACAGTTTAAAAGGTTATTTTCTCTTGATTCTGAGACTTTCGAATAAGACAAGGCTGTTCAAGGAAAGAACGAGGTTAAAAAACAAGGAGACACAGAGAGAAAAGACAATTTTGAAGTTAAGAAGCTTTCAAGAGCACTGCTTATCTTTTCAGTGGGACTCAGGTTTCTCCTGCAAGCAAGATAGGTACTCAAATTCAAAATTAACAGGTTTGGAGTTACTGTTCGCTAATTATTATTCCCATACAAGCAAAGTTCCAAGAAGGAAAATGTTGTTACTATCAAGTACCCACTCAAAGTTAGCTGGTTTAAGGAGAAATTCCAAATACAAGTACTATGCACATGAAATTGCTGAAAAACAGAATTAGGGCTTGAGACCTCTCCCTGTGGGCTTCTTATCACTCTGGAACCTCACAGAAGCTGTAAATGTGATGCAAGCATACATCTTTGCTGCCTAAATTTGGTTCACAATCAGTACAGGATCCCTTTCTCACAGTAAGACTGCTGTAAAATGTTCCCTTACAAAATAAACTCTGTGGTGCCAGGCAGTTGTGTAGCAAAATGTGAAGAAGTAGCTGTTTTCTGAGGGTGGGAAAGAAGTTACTGCTTTCCTAGAGAGATTCTACAGTGCTGCCCTATCTCAGTCCCAGCCTCTGTGATCTCCATGTGTTCCTGTGTTCAGAAGCACAGGGGGAAAGGGGAGGAGGACCTCCTCTCACTCCTCCCAGCCAGTCTCTGGCAGCCCCAGCATTACATGGCCAGCCTAGGCAAGGGCTGTACCAACGCAGGATGCCCTCAGGACCTGGCAGGCACTTACTGCCTGTAAAAACCCTACACAAAACAGACACTTAGCACTTTAAAGTACTTTTTCCATTTCTGCTAAAGCCTCTGATCTGGAAAGAACATTTGGACAAGCTTTTAATGATTGTGTCCTCTGACACTATTTAACATTTCTTCAATTAGTAGCATCCTGGTAAGATGTTCAGATTGTTAGAATAGGTTCTTTCTCAATTTGTGCCTCCTCTACTTCTGCCCCTGAGTTCTTCCTTCTCCCCTTTTTTCTTAACTTTTGGAAATGGTCAGAATACTCTCTTTGAAAGACAAAGCGTATCCTTTAACCCTAATCTGTGGTCTACTCCAGGGAGAGACAAATGCTTTCAGGCTCCAAGAATGCAGCATTCTCACTAGTTTCTTGCTTGTCTCTTAATTCACGATCAAACTGTTTTCTTTGCAATAAGCTCTAACAATTTCTCACATGCCTGACTCCCAGACCAAGCTCACTGCTAGGTTAGTCGGAGTAGTCTTTGGATAGTCCCCAGAAGGAAAGCTGAGGTTGGGCTCACAATTCACACACTCTGTACGGTAATGGCCATACAAAGGCAGGATACCTCAAAACATTGTGGACAGCACTGAAATCAGGCTATAGCTGGAAAAACTTATGAATCTGCCATTCCTTTATCAGTTACCATTACAGAATTAGTGGGACATTTCAATTTCATTTCTACTGCAGGTAGTGGTCGTCTTGAAAAATTTTAAGAAATACCATTTAGTGAAAGAAAGTGTAATTTTTACATTCTTTCACCATATAAATCACCACAGCAACTAAGACTGACTTGTGTTTTTCATGACAGCTCTTTCCTTAACAGCCTAAATCTTGAGACACTTTATGAAAGCCTAATAGCTTTTTTTCTTTTTGCAAAAATTAATCTTCCTATGACTTAACTTGCCCCCTGCATGGCAGCGAATTGTGAGAGCGACTGCCTAAATGCACTGACTGTAGCTGTAATGGTTACCTAGTCTTTATCGCCGGTTAAAGAATTCTGACTTAGTGGGACACACTTCAGGAAAGAGTAGCATATGTTTCTAGGTGATACAAATACCATGTGATAACATTCTGTATTTACTAAAATCTGAACATTTGTGTAAGCATTATCCCCAGTCCAGAAAAAAATACGGTAAGGTCCAATACGATCATAAGGAATGACATTACTTCAATGAACAGTGGAGTCTCACAGCCCACAGAGAATATATTTGTACATCATTATCAGATCCAGTTACCTTATTTAACGTGATCCAAGTAGAAACTGAAATAGTTTCAGACCCTAGAAACGAAATATGCACCTGGCATGGGCATTAACTACGCAGAGGACTCCTTTTAATGAAATAAAATTCAGCTTGATTGACAATTTCAGCTTGTCCCTACTATTCATATTGTACAAGGGAACCTTTTGACAGAAGAGTATTTTTACTGGTAATGACAATCTATGTTAAAATTTTGCAAAGGCTGGACCATAACCATTAGGAAATGAGCTCTCAAGCTTTTCTTGATAACTCTTTACAGAATTAGCTCCCAAGCCTGGTTTGCTGCACTGAGAATGATATTAAGGGCTCTGATATACCTATATATATATTTCAATGAAAAGTATGTATTACATGAGAATCTCTGTCCTCGTCTTGTTGCAAGTTGCAACTAGAAATGCAAAGAGATTGCAGCCATCACTTCTGCATTTTTCAGCACCAAAAGAATGCGTGAATGTCAGATGTTTTGGCATTTCTTTTGAGTTAGAAATACATGAATTAAAACATTAGGAAGCATCCACCAATATTATTTTCAGAACATGTATAGAGTTTCATGCTTTAAAATTTGACAGCTGACCCATCATTACTATGATCTATTTTCTGTAGTTGCACTGATATGTTAAGTTGTATAATGTAGTCCAGTGTGATTGACAGAGCCTGCAAGCAGTGGATATTTTGAATCTGGCACATCTCTCTGTGTTAAACAGTGTTGCACACAAACACTTTTTAGCATGAAAAGCTTTTTTCCTTGAAGGGAAAGAGGAGGGGATGAATGGCTTTTAATCCATAAGCTCCCAGATCTTGAAACACACAGACAGATAATGTCCTGAGATTTAACAAATCTATATGTCCAATACCTGGCAGAAAGTGCTTTAAAAAAAGAAAAAAAAAAGATAGGAAAAAAAAAAGGCAGTTGTATATTGTTTGGCAGCAGGACAATGCTTTTCAAGCACCTGTTATTTTCCTGGCACTCATTCCTGGTGGGTCATTCTATCATATGATTGACTACTTGTTAAATCTGATCTATCCAGTAAGAATTTTCCTTCTGGGGCCTTCTTCGGGCACTGCCTACTTGCCTTTTTGATTTCTTTCTTAAATCTGTGAATAAATCTTTCCTAGCCTTTTTAATTGGCATACCTCAGATATTTTCAGTCTCCCTACAATCCAATTTTGCCACTTGACTCAGCTGATGAACCTGCTCAGTACAATCTTTCCCTATTGAAGAATCTCTCTGGCCTTTTCCTTTCTTGCTTGTTTTGCCCCAGCCCAGCAATATGCTCTACATGTAATGGCAAAGACAACCACTAATGAAAGTAGAGTTTAAAGTGTGGTCTAAGCGATAGCCACGCACAAACCCTGGTGAAATTAATGGTATTGCACATATTAAACTGACAGCAGAACTTTGCTCATCTTCTTAAGAGTTTGCTTGTCCATCTCAGGAGCTACTTTACAGCATATGTTTTTTAGCATTGGTTTCTGTAAGCCTACATTGTTCTGGTTGAATTGCAGTCAGATTGCAAAGTCAAGCAGATACACAACTTTTCCCCAAACAGAAAGGAACTTTCTTTAAATATACACATTGTATGGCTTTAACTACTCTGGAGAAAGTGCTTAACAAGTAGACAGTAAAGAGAGGACCTGTGCTATGGGACTAATATATTTTACTTTCTCAATACATTCTAATTTATGGAATATTTAAGGTCAAATGTCAAGCGATAAACAAAATGACCCAACTTAATAGTTCAATATTTTGCTCAACAGATGATTTAAAAAACAGCCTTAATAATGTCACCATTGTGAACCCCATTAAAATCCAGTTTATTGGAAATACAGTAAATTATACCACCAAACATTTAAGAGGCATTACTTCTTTTTCCCCATCATAGCAGAGGAACTCAGGAGTGACATTGGAGAATCTGGAGGAGTTCAGTCAGAAACAGGACATGGGTTAGTAGTTCTGAACCATATGCTTGTGCGTATAAATGTGTGTTCACACACCTGTGTGTTACTAAACATATAAATACATATATACTACTACATACATAATATTACTTCAGAGTACTTTATCACTCTGCTTATAGAAAGCCTTTCTTTGATCATTAGTTAAAAAGGTCCACAATTTGCATATTTTCTGTTTTGAAGGGCGTAATTTTCTGGCTGGATTGTTTTGTTCTAAGAACAAAATACTTCTCATCATTCCTTGCTGCAAAATTTGCAGCATGCCATGCTTATGTTGGTTAATTAGCAGAATTTTTGTTGGTCTTTATTACTAAATAATTATTTTAATTTCATGCCTTGTGACAATTTGAAATGCATGATTTTGCATGCCAAACCTGTAGATATTTATTATGAAAGCAATATTGACCTACCTTGAAATAAAAAGTTAAGATGCCTGAGAAAACTTACTCAAAATTAAAAGTATGCAGGCTGCTGTTGAACTGCTAAGGCATCAAATATAAATGGTATAATGCCATTCATCACTTCGTTCTTGTAGAGGTTACAGCTTCTATGTAGCTTAGCTACTCTGTTCTCACACTTGCAGATTTTTACATGCCTTTGGAATACCCTTTCTCACATCCAAACATGCCCAAGTAACCCATAGCAGTGCGATAGCATTGTCGTTTACCGTTGGTCAAGTGCTTTCCTTGGTGAAATGCTATTGGTATCACTCTCCTAAAAACATATAAGCTGCTCTAATATGTGAAAATACACAATTTGTTTGAACTTGTATCAGCTTTTTGGTACCAGCAGAGCTCTGGGAGCTCTGAGAACCAAGTCCCCTGTACCCCTTCTGTTCCTGTGAGCCCGCAGAGGGAGCATGAAATACTGTCCATGTCTAGGATGTGCCCGACATTAGCAAATTCTAGCTTTAGCTGATACTTCAACACTGTCATTAGAGCCTGATCTGAAAGATGCTATTTCTCAAAGGCTTTGTGATGAACACTGTTTGCTAGTCCAAATTCTTAGCGCCAATTTTTAGCTTTTGCACCACGCAGTTTGATTAGCAGAATCTTCCACATGGAATTCAGGGAAAAAAATGAAGCACTGTTTTAAGGTTAAAAGAGTAATGTGATGACCTAGACAGGGCTATTCCTAGTTAAAATTTGTTAGCACCTTCTTTTGCTTTCACACAAGAATGAGAAGTTAAGAATTTTACTTATTACGCCAGTGATCATGTTGATGGAGCTATTGGGGTGAAAGCAGGCACCCAGAATGAATTTTGCACCCTCTCTTGACAAGAAATAAGTGTTTGAACCAAGCATTGTGCAAAATGTTCGTGTTTTCCTCTTTGTACCTAAAATACCAGCAAAGGACTATTTCAGACCCTTACATAAGGTTCCCATAATGTCAGTGGCATAAACGACATCAGTTTTTAAAGCATAAAAGGCACCTCATCTAGGCTCAGAGATGTCAGTAGTAATTACAAACTTTGTTTTCAAGTGTAATCAATTCTTTATTTATGGTGTGAAATGTTTTTTACCCTTTTGAACTTTCGTTATTCTAAGCTAAGCAATATTGTTGGCATGTTCCTTTAAAAATAATTGCTTCTGGACTGAGAAATTGAATGTCAAGTTCCAACTTGATGTAAATTAAATGGGTTACATTAATAGTCTGGCCTGTGGTAGAAGTGAGTGTTTCGATTCTGGGTTTGACTTCAGGACATGACCTCTTGATCACACAGGTCAGCACAGATGGGAAATATTGAAGAGGTACCCTAGGTTGACGTGGGGAAGAAAGTGTCTAGTACTGATGTATCGCAAACTGTCTGATCCATTAAACAGAAGCAATGTCAGACCCCACAGAGAATAAAGTTTAGTTGTCATAGGTCATTATGCTCTTCAAAAAGAGAGTTGGAAGGAAAATCGCAATGATGGACATCCTCAGGGCTGTCATGTACACATAATCTTCTAAACCTTCCTGAATTAATGCTGCCAAGCCTATATACAGGGGGATGGAGTAAAGAACCTAAATATTCTCAACTTCTACAGTACAATTATATGTCAGATTTCCCATCTGTAGCTGTTACGAAGAATTATTTAACAAGCTACAGCATTTTAAATTTAAAAGCAGGACATCTATACAACTGAGACTCTCACACTTACGTGATCATGTCTTAAGAAGAATTCCATCCATGAGAGCAATCACATTTACAAGGTCAGGCAATACCTTGGGGGTATATCAAGGGGAAGTAACAGGAGAACCTGGGAGAAGTTTATATATTTTTTTTCTTTGAAGGCTATCTCCTGCCTTTAAAATTTGCTTTCATTTCAACTTCTGAGCAACCCAAACTCTCTCAGCCACTCCTCAAGACAGATTTTCCAATCCCTTAATCACCTTCACAGCCTTTTTGCTGGACCTGCTCCAGTATGTCTGCTTCTTGCACCTGGGTGGCCCAGGACTGGACTTGGTGTGGTCTCACCAGTGCTGAGCAGAGGTGAGGAGTCATCTCCCCTGACCTGCTGGCAACACGCTTCCTAAGACAGCCCAGGGGGCTGTGGGCCCTCTCCGCTGCCTCATGCCCAGCCCAATCCAACCACGGCAAGGCTGCTTTCCAGCCAGCTGGCTCCCAGCATGTGCTGGTGGATGGGCTTATTTGTCCCCAGGGGCAGGACTTGGCAGATGCCTCTGCAGAACAACATGAGGTTCCTGAAGATTGCCTGTTTCTTCAGCCTGTTGAGGTCCCTCTCAATGGCAGTGCAAACTCTCTAGTGCATAAGGAACTCTTCCTAATTTTGTATATACATATATATAATTCCCATTTTAATTGTTAATAAATAAAAAAATCACTTTAATGCTTTTGTTGGATTGGACTCAGGAGTTTTACAGTTTGTTGGCAATTAATTATCATTGATGAGTCCCAGGTCTAAGGTCTTCTCAAGGACATAAAGAGTATGTTTGGATTTTGAGTAATAAAAATAAGCTGATAAATTGAGCACCAAAACTAATTTTATGTGATATACTACATAAAAGCTCTTACATTAATTGCTCCCTGTAGCATCTAGCTTGTAATTATTCAGCGTTTGCTAATAGGAGGAACAAGTGATGAAGCCTAGTATTTTTATGTCTGCTCATTTGCACTGTTTGAAATAAACTCAAGGTGACTATAGTAAGGCACAATCTGCTTCTGTTTAGCACCTGGACGGATTTTTTCAGGCACAGGGAGAATTTCAAAGAAGTTATGCTAGCCTTTTACTGATGACCTGGGTGCTGATCCCTTTAAAAATATTTGAATTAATTCAGAAAAGGACTTCTGCTGATTGAGTAAGGAGAACCAGATTAAGGAAAGCACACTCTTTCCCTGTCTGACAATGAACTTTGCACTTTCAATAAACAGTCTTGGAGAGAAGAAAAAAAACCTAGTATGAACAGCTAATTTATGCCGATAATTAACTGCTAGAAGTAGATTTGGTAGATCTGACTCAGATTGCTCTCCCACTGCTGTAACTCTTCGAGTCTGGCTGTGCTAACAACATGACAGTAATACAGAGAATTATAATGATCAATACAATTATGGCTGTAGTCTCTGTCCTGTGGGCTCGATTTTTTCTCAACAAAGAGGGTTCAGAATCTGTTCTTAGGCCTGTTTGTGAGGCCAAAACAACATGGCAAATCACTATCCAAATAAAGAAAATTATTTAAATTCGGTATTGCTAACATGTCTGCACAGCCACAGAAGTTAACTGCACCACATAAAGACATAGAAAAACTAAATTTAATCTAACTAAATTGCATACCTGTACTATGATGTAGGAAATCCCCCAAAAGACAGCCAGCAGACCATGGCACACACAGTCTTGGCTGAAGTCTGTGCTGTCCCATTTCCATTGGGATTGTTAGGTGACCTAGCAAAAATGAAGCTAGTTTGAGTCTCAAGCTTCCCAGCTTCAAGATGAGTTAAGCATATGAAACCCTGGACAAACATGATGAGTTTTCACACTGCAAAAGGACTAAGACTGCAAGGAACAAGGGAAATGAACATAGCTGCTGAAGTGAAAAGAGGTATGATCTTCTGCCATTCCCATTGATATAAATGGACTGAAAGGTCCCAGTCTAAAGTCCGTCTTCTGCATCTACATAATAAATTATGTAGAAATATGTACTTTAGGAATAGAGAAATGTAACTATACATAGCATAGATACAGATCATATCCATGCTTTTTATACAGTTATGCTATGCACAGCTCAAAATACACCCAGCATAAACATGTTGTGTGCATTCACACATTCATATTTCATATTTTTCTATTCTCAGGTCTCCATTCTCAATTAAGCTGTATAGGCCCTATTAAAACTATGATTTTCTGGTCTACTGGCTTTCTCAGTTTGTTTCAATAAGGTCTGACAATGAAGTTATGTAAATACTGTTGGTTTTACACGTTGTGGAGATTCACAGTAGTTATAACAAAATGAGAAAATCTTGCAAATGACTGAAATTTTTCAAAGCACCATTTCCAGGGCAGAAGCCGTTTCACACTACACAGTACAGTGACTGTGCTTGCCTAACTCAGTTCGAGCAAATATAAAACAGCCAACAAGAGACAAGGTAGAAAATCCCTTTTAGGGGAGACTAGACACAGCGTACATTTCTCAGTGGAAGTGTTCATCAACAGCAGCCACACTTTTAAAGCCCTTGAGTGTTTGTAGGACGGAAAATTAATTTGTTTTCTAATTCCGAAGTGAATCATATGCTCCAAACAGATTTTCAAGTCAATGAAACATGACCTTGTATGATCTAATTAAACAACTCAAAGGTATTAGTTGTTTTAAGATCCCTCTGGATATACTTCAGTTCAAATGCACACACATCATCTGTATGTACAAGCTCATAAATCTACAAAAAATGCAAATCAGATCATTAATGCTTTGAATTTGACAGTCTTGCCACAGTTTTTCAAAAGGTAAAACAAGAAAAATTCCTGAGTTACAGATACTCTTTTTACAACTTAAAGAGAGCACAAACCACTCCCCCCCTCCCCATACTGAAAAGCAGAACACCAAATACCTTTCTTTGGCTTTTAAATACCTGGTCTGTAATAAGGTATAAGTAATGAATTCTCTGAAACCTGCTATTACAATTTCTTTTCTGGATGATGTCCTGACTCTGAGTGGAGCACTGGACCAGGTGATAACCTTAGAAGGTCCTTTTCAATCTAAATTTTTCTATGATGCTGTCTTAATTCTCTGTTTTGTGAACTGACTTCCCTGGTCCAGTGCACATGACCGTTTAATTACAAAAAAAAACCCCAAACTACCCATAAATACCCACGTGTCTAATAAGAATGCTGTCTGAAATGCCAGCACAAGTATCTTTGGGGGTGCCATTGATTTCTGTACTTTTATTTCCTTTTCCCCATTCACATCTTTCTATACTTTTCACCTGTTTAGTCTCCAAAATCTTACCTACTCTTTTCTTTCTTAATGGTATCCTTCATAGATCAGCTTCTTCTACTTTAACCTGTCACACCCTGTAATTGTGCTCTCCCTCCTCTCATCTACCCTTCCTGTCTCTCATCAACAGCGTGGCCAGAGCTACGTTTGTACAGCCAGAAAACCCACTCAGGAAGGATTCTGCCCAGGAAAACTGGGCTGCCATAATTTCATTTTCTCCCTTACCTCCATCAGTCAAATGCAACCGCAGCTGCCTCATTTACCTACATATAAAGCTGACTCTAGAAGTAGGGAAATGAGAGGAAAATGAGTGCCATGAAGGGACATATTTCTTCAGCGAGGTTTTTCTTTACTCCAGATTCAGACCCTAATCCTCCAATTGGATCCACATGGCTGGCTGTGTAAATTGAAATATGGGATGAAGGTGTAGGCTACAAGCAACAGTTTTGCTGTGCTGCCTTCCCAGGGCCGTTCCCAGGTTGTGTGTGCCTGACCTCTGGCTGCGCCGCTCGTGCGGCTTCGCCTGCCCAGCACTCACCGTCTGCAGGGCAGGCTCTGGAAAGGGCTGCCTCATCCAGCCAGGAGCTGGAGCCAAGCTGAACTCAGACGGCTGTTTCCAATATTTATAAAATAAAATAAACACACCAGATCTCACTAAACAACTAATCACCTACAGCATGTACATGATTTTTTTTTTTTAAATGAAAACTATTTTAGGTGTGACAAAACAGGTCAAACAAGTGGAAAAACATTTCGAAGTACTTTTGCTCTCAAAAAACCTTTAATGATTGAAGAGATTAAGGGATTGGCGTTTTTTACTACTTGAAAAAAAATCCATTTTTACTGAAAATTCAAACTAGTCTATGAAGCTTCAAGCCAGCAACATTTAAAAAGATTGAATTACAGCATGCCATTCTGAATGTAGCACGTTATGAATTCCATATCCCTCAGCTAGAGTGACATATTTAATGATTAAGCCAAGCCAATCCACTCTATTTCTAGTTAATTTTTTTTTCTCCTAGCCAGTATTAACTTTATACATACATTTCAAATGGCAAGAGGAAAAACTGCAGAATAGTGAATTTGTCTGCAATAAAGAAATAACTAGCAAGGTCTTATGACTTCACAAAATTAGAGTTTTGTGTGAAAGGTATCATGTGCAAATTAGCCCAATGTTAACAAATGCTTATTATCCCACTATTTTAAAGTGTCCCATTTTCCATGTGCTCCAGCTCTGACCTGTATTCTGTCCTTCATTTTACACAAGCTTTTCCTGCTAAGACAGCAACAGAAATTGCCATACAAGATCAGATCAGCAGTCACATAAAGTTTAGCATGGAATGTAAGCCAGTTCTTTACTGCAGAAAAATAGGAGGAAAAAAAATCCATTTAAATACCCCTCACTTTCTCTACTCTGATGTACACAAGAGTAAAGCCTCCTTCCTGACCTCCACGGCGGCTGGTTTATGCCCAGAAGCATGAGTTTTAATTACAACGACACAGAGATGGTCAAATTATTTCCTTGCGCTTACTCACTCATGAACGTGCACTTCCTCCTTCCAGCAAAGAGTAATTAGCTCTTTGCAATTATCTGCACAGATGTGGCAAAGTTAAAATTTGTGTGATTGTCTGCTGAGACCTGGGGCCCTGAAGAATATGTGCTCTGCCAGATCTTTCCCTTGGCCTCAGGATTAATGAGACCCTTGAAAAAATTGTTTGTGCCTGGGGTAGGATTTTGTAACAGAAATTTCTAAAACTGTAAAATATAGGGGAGGGAGCATTATTGCAAACTCTTTGTCTTCCCTAAAGCATATTCTAAAAGCTATGCTACAATCTCTGTTTCTTCAAGGTTTACTCCTGCTTGCATTTGATACCAGTAGGTGTATAGACACCTATCCTATATGTGCAGGTATGGTTTGACACATCTACAACTCAGGTGCTGCAAATTACTTTATTCAAGGGAGGCACAGAAACATGGAAAAAATAGATTTGGAAGGGATGGACATGCAGGTATCATTTGGACTATCTCTGTGTCTAAGGCAGAATCTGCTGGCTCATGTCTCACTGCACTTTTGCCTCTAACCAATTTTTAAGGATCCAAAATAGATGCTATAAGATGCTCAGCAGGCATCATATGCAAAGGCTTTCATGCCTTATTATCATTAGAAATTTTTCTTAAAGTATGACCTGGATGTTCTTTGTGCAGGCCAAAGCTGTGACTTTTTCACTTGTTTACTGTGGTCTCAGGAACAGTGTGCCCTCTTTTTTATACTGAGAAACTGTTACTGTGTCCCATTTCCTCCACTTGTCTTTCAACTGAACAGCCCTACTTTTCTAATCTCTTCTCACAAGCCATATTTTCTAGGCCTGTTTTTCAATGAATTCTTCACAATTGATCCAAATCTTTCTTGCAGCACAGAACTAAAAGTGAACTCGGTGTTCCTGCCACGGTGTGACTGAGGCTTTGTAGACTGAAACTATTGTTCCACCTGATGGCTGGTTATTCTGACCTGAGACTGTAGAAACTGAGTCCTTCCAAAACTGAATATGATATTATTTCAGACCATTTCTCCAGTTTCTTATGTTCACCTATAAAGGTCATTTTGTCTTTAACACAATCAAAAGTTTCTCTTAACCCTATTTTATCAGACAACTTAATAAGCAAGCTTTCTATGCCAACATCCACATTGTGCAAACGCAGGACAATCCCAAGCCATAATCAATGGAGCCTTCCAATTTGACAGGGAACCTCTGACAATTACTTTCGGGATAGAATTACAGAAGTTTTTACTCACTTTATGGTTGTTTCATGTAGATTTTTCTCCTTGGTTTGTATATGAAAACGTTACTAGAGAGGGTATCAAACCCTTACTGTAATTAGAGTGGCTGTCCCTGACAGGTTTGTTCAAAATACCCACCAGTGGTTGTGACATGGCTTCAGGCATTTGCTAAATTCCCTGCTATGAAGTTCCTCTGTCTCAGAGTGCCATCAGCTCTGTGCTGTCACCAAGCCGTAATAGCATATGTCTATCCCCACCTGTTGACTGTGTGCATGTTCATAATCTTACCGCAGGGTCATATTATCAAGGTCATATTGCAAAAGGACTGACAATTACTGAGAGCC
Organism: Sclerurus mexicanus; assembly: GCA_013396755.1. NCBI lineage: Eukaryota > Metazoa > Chordata > Aves > Passeriformes > Furnariidae > Sclerurus > Sclerurus mexicanus. Next base: position 83,378 of record VWZF01006575.1, read on the forward strand.
TCCAATTTTTTCTTGTTACATTCAAAATAAAATGCATATTAAATATCAAGCTGTAGCATGAAACTTCTGATAAGCACTACTAATCAAGTGCATACACACTAACTTACCAACAGGAACTTCACTTTGTTTAAAGCTTCCTTACTTACCTTTCAAAGAGTCTGGATGACATCCTTATCCCATAGTATTTGAATGTATTACAGGAAAAGTGCCTGTGTCAGAGGCCGGAAGAAGCAGCAGTTTTCTGAGCATCTCCATTAAAGCAGTTGTGAACTGTAGATTGAAGGAATCCAAAATTGTATTTGGTGTATGAGTCTTTTGGGGAACCTAAGCACAAAGTTGACACAAGGTCAGGAATTTGCTAATTAATGAATGAATGAAATGAGGAAGAAGAAGGAATTGATAAACATATGTGCCAAAAATAATACCTGCTGCTAAAATTTTTAGAGAAATAAGTTGTTAAAACTCCTGAACTCTATTTTCCTCTCAATAAATTTGGTCCAAATCAAAATGTTTTGCTCAAGAGCTGAAGGGGAAAAAAAAACCCCAAAACCAGAGTATTTTTTTCCTGTCTTCAGCACACTAAAAAAATCTGGAGACATAGATTTCAGTAAGTAATGAGAGAAAATTGAACAAATATATTTTATAAAATAAAGAAATGGGTTCAAATTATAGGTCTTTCCAATCTACTTATTGAGATGTACAGTTTCTCTGAATGACAGTGACCGTGAAGGAGTTGATCTGGATTAACAAACCTCTTGAAATATAAAAAAAAAGTCTTAAAAAACAACACTTGTAGAACAACAAAAAGTGGCAAATCAGTTTTGAATGGATCCTAAAAATATGCCTTTCTAGGAAACACAAAGTTTAGTATGAGCACACTTGGAGAACATGCTGAGAAAGAATTTAAATAGGATTCATATCTATTGTGTAAGCAGTTTAATGAGACTTAGTTTAAGCCTTGTTGATCTGGCTTGGGCAAAATACACCAGACTACATCAGCAGGTACAGAAGTGGAGCAAGCTATTCCTGGAAAGGAAGCCTTTATACTAAGACTGTTGTGAATTTTACAGAAACTTACTCTGTGGATGCTTAAGTGCTAAACGATCTTTTTCTTTCGGAAATTTTCCTTTTGAAAGAGATGGTTGCCACTAGGATACAAGTTTACATCATTCTAATGACAATGTTTACAGGTAAATATTTATTTTTTGTGAAATTGTAAGTGCACTTAAACTGTACTGAATATGTGGCATCTATCCAGGTTGCTTGCTTGTACTTGCTTGATATTTATTTAGTGTCAGGAAAGGCAAAAGGCTTCTAAAGATTTCTAACCAAAGGCGTGTATCAAAAGTGTAATTTGGATAATACTTTTATAATTGTTTAATCAAAATGAACATTGGTGGTGTTCAGCAGAATTATTCTTGAATAATTGCTTTTGTCATCCTGCTTCTGCAGGAAAGCTTTGCTGCTAAATTTGAAACAGAGAGTTTAATTAAGAGGTTAACAGTTAGGAAATAGGCACCATATAGTAATAATGTGTAAATGAAAAAAGGAGACAGATGAGTGATGTTATCAAATTGAATCAAAGGCACTGTTTCATCTCTGTTTTGAATAAAACTTCACAGGCAGGAAAAGAAATCATCTATAAAAATATGATAAAAATAGTCACATTGTCTGAAATGTTAGGTCAGTTTGTAATGTATTTGGAAGAGAAAATGCTGAATGAATCTACTTTATTTTTCCTTTAAAAATACAAATATGCTTAGCTGAGCTAATGCATGTAACCACAGAGAAGAAAATAATAGTTCCCCGTACATTTACTTGTGGTATGTCTTCCATCTTTTGAGAATACTTCTTTTTTTCCAGGCTAACTTCTCCAGCCTGAGCTATTTGAACTGCGTACACAGTTCTATAAATATTGACTAATCCTTTTATCTAGAGTGCTTTTATCTTGAGTGACAGTGGTCTTTGCTTGTACAGCAATTGGCAGATAACAAGCAATATCAACACTGCTTGCAAGAACAGCTGATTTATTTATTCTTGATATGAAAAAATGACTTATTACTTGCCTTTTGGTGTGACCTATATTTTTGTTTGTGCTGATCTTATTATGAAATAGTAGGCCTATGTATGTAAGTGTATACATTTGCGTATATATATACACAACCTAATAAAATAACTATTTTGCAACGGGTTTTTAGTAACGTTACTTAAAAAATAAGCATTGAATTGAGACACTGAAATTCTTATGAAATTATACATGTATTTGAGTGGCTCTATGAGAGTCATTTTGCATTTAATTATTTATTTATAATATTAGTTTTCTATAGGCAAGAAATACACTAACAATATGTGTACCTCCTCATAAATCTCATTTTATTTATTTGTTGGACATTGATTTTTTTAAATCAAATTTGTTATCTAAATTTAAAGATAGATGTATATATGATTTCCAAAAGTTTAGCATTCTCATGAAATAAATCCATTAATTTTATGACTAATCTGAAGAAGTTGAGAACAACACAAACACTAAAACATTTTTGTAGAGTTGGACTCAGTTTATGTACCTGTATCATCCTTTCCAGAGGCAAGTCACTATTGCAAAGTGTGACAGGTCACAAGTTCCAAGGCAAAGGGGATGTCTGGCAGGTGCTGTGGGATAATAATCTAATACACAGAGAGTCATCACACATTACTGAAAATGCAACAACTAAGGACCTAGCCATTCACTATGCTGACTTTTCAATGAAAGGTTTCACAGGGCCTCTCAGTCTCTAAATCCTTAAGCACGGTCTGTCCACTCTGAAGCCCTGTGACAAGGCTAAGTACAACCCTCATCCAGCTGCTTGGAGGCTGGACTGATTTTTATCTCTGACACAAAACCCCAAAGAGACCTGCATTTCTGCAGCCATCGTATTGACACTGAGTTATATAAAAGACCTGAGGACTCATTGTTCTCAATGACAAAGCAGAGAAGGGAGCAATATCAGGCAGGAGGTGTACTAAAACATTGACCAAAACAGGAAACAGCTCACAGTAACTTCACTTTTCATATACTAGAACAGCAAAAGCAGGACAAGTCAGTGACACTGAAATTGCCACAAACTGGACAAAGCAGACATCGTTCTGGCCCCCAGTCAGAGTGGTTTGGGAGTGCACTCTACTTTGAGAAAGTCAGAGCCAATGAGTCACATTTCTGCCAGATGCCAGTACACATTAAGGTATACATAGACATCTCACACTGGAATAAAGATGAGCCTGGCTGGAAAACAGAGAGAGACTGCTGCTGTAAAACCCACACTGCCAGAGCAGGGACACAGCACTAGCCATGTCTGATAATAAGAAGCTTCAAGCGGAAATTGGATCACTGCAGAGAGACCCTTTATACACATGCTATGACCACTTCACTCTGGCTAATCTTTTAAACAAATCTTGCCCAATTCTCAGTTCCCTTCTGGCTCTCTTGTAACTTGCTACTCTCCAAGATGTGGATTTTTTACTGTGATTGAGTAAAGTGGACAGGCAAGGAATTAGCCTGAGTAACTACACTTATCTACTCCTCTTTGAAGCAATTGGCTGAATGCTGCTCTATAATTTTCCATGAAAAATGGCTGTACTGTGCTGTAAAAATAAAGCTCGATGTGAATTTGTACATAAAACTAGGCGTGGTGCCTGGTCCACCTAGCTGCAACTCTGTGAGTCTCAGCATATCTCACTGTCTGATTTACAGGCACCACTTTTGCTGTGGGGATGGACAAAATTTTATCTATTTACTTTGTGCTGATGATACTAGTTTTAAAACTAACTGCAAAGTATTTCTTATGTTTCTCTAAAATAACTATGAAGGGAAGTGGAAATAGTAAGAGCTGCACTTGGCATGAGTTATCAAAAAAGTATTTGGATATTTTGACTGCTTCCAAGAGAGATAAGAAACAGATTTTCCCTGATCCATTGCTTACATATCGGTCTCTTGATTGCTCAAGGGAGAAGTTACTGTAATTACCACTTTACAGATGAACAACAGTGCAGAGGGATAAACAGATTAGTTTTACAAGAGGAACAGATTTGTTTTTCTTTGTGAAGTGTGATCCAGCAGACCTACTTAGGTCACATCTATCAAGTTATGGGGGAGTTTAGATGAGGAACTCTCATTTTACCAGATATACCAGAAACCAAGCATTATATGGAAGAAGAAATACGACTCTGTATTGCCAGTTTTTTGCAGAAGTGCTCTCATCACCAATCAAACTCTGAGACATTTGAAAAAAGCATTCCTTTCATCTTTTCTTGCATTATATTTTGTATAGAGGAGAGGTAAAAATGTTCCACTGTAGATACACTACCAGGAATATTCCGCTGGGGTTTGCAGGTTCAAACTCCTCTGACAGCATTTCTCAGATCCTCACATCCCAGGTGAACTCCCCTCAAATTAAGAGCATGGTTGACAGAGCAGAAGTCACTGCTGTCTTATGTTTGGAAGAACTGAGATCCATGGGTCATTTGTGAACAACTGCAGTGCTCACCTAACCCTGAAATGTGGCTCCTGCCCACTCAGTGTGGATGGGACGGATCCCACTGCATCTTACCCAGGCCACCAGTAGGTTTAAGCTCGTTGGATTTCTTATTAACCCACGGTGCATCTCCCTGCTCACTCTGGCAGTTTTGTTCTTCAGACAGCCAGCTCACAGTACATATATTTTACAGGCATGTTCACCCACTTGTCAGTCTGACCCCCCATATCCTATATCTTTGCTAAGTCCTGTGACTCTCACATGAAGACTGTTGTTCCAAGATGTTTCATATGGGACCAGGAATACTAGTCTGTAATTCTTATACTGTTTGAATGAACATGAAAAAGAAGGGAAGACCAGCAGGTCATACTGAAGCTCATCAGCATACTATATTATGGATAGGAATTAAGCAACAATTCTTGGCTTTTTTATGTAATAAACAATTCAGTTCCTCACAAAGCATTCTAAATTTCTACCACAGGACTTGTGGGAAACTATTTTTTGATTGCATGTGATGATGTTTATCTTAATTGCATCACATTATCCATACCAAGACTGTCCATTTGTTTGATTCTTTTCTCCAAAATGTGATTATTACTAAGGTGTTTATATAATACACTGCACAAGGAAACCAAGTGAATGGTATTTTTATATTTTATATTTACATTTATTATATATTTTTATATTTTATATTTAACGTACTTGCTGGACAATCATCTATTTATGAAGGTATTGCCCTCTAATAAAAAATAATTTAATAAAACACATCATGAAAAGAGTTATTTTGGGCTCCAGTTATTCAAACAGAATGCCTAATTCTTTGTTTATTCTTCAGGTACTCACTGTGATGAAGACATCAATGAATGTTACATGAACCCTTGCCAAAATGGTGGAATCTGTGAGAATTTTCCTGGGAATTACACTTGCCATTGCCCACCTGCAGACAAAGAAGGGATTTTTTACGGTGGCTGGAACTGTACAGAAGTTCTCCATGGCTGTACTGACCATCAATGCCAAAACAACGGAATCTGCATCCCACATTTAAAAAATGGCCAACATGGATTCAGCTGCATATGTTCACCTGGGTATACTGGAATACACTGTGAAACCACAACCACATTTTCTTTTCAAGGAAATGGTTTCCTTTTGTTGAAGAATCCCCTGACCCATAAAAAGGATTTTTTCTATAATATAAACCTGAGGTTTCAAACCGTGCAACCCACAGCTTTTCTGTTTTACCGAGGGGAGAAAAGTACATTTGCAAAGCTGGAGTTACTGAATGGCTACTTACACTTAGCCGTGCGTGTCAATAACCAGCCACAGGCTCTTTTGCATATTCCACATAATGTCAGTGATGGAGAATGGCATTCAGTGGAGGTAACCTTGGCAAGAGCTGTTATTCTAAATTTGCTTGACAGCTCTTGTGTAGAATCATGTCTCAGTAAAACGTCTGCTAAGTTAGACAGCGATCCTGTGATGCTTGCATTTCAGAGCACGTTTTTGGGCGGCTTACCAGTGGGCAACATTAGCAGCAACTCTCTGCTTAACATCTATAATATCCATTCTGCACCTTCATTTGTAGGCTGTCTTCAGGACATTGAAATAGACTTGAATCTTATTACTCCAGAGAATGTATCATCTGAGTCATCCTTAAATGTCAGGACAGGATGTGCTAAAAAGGACTGGTGTGACACCCACCCTTGTCAGAACAGGGGACGCTGCACCAACCTGTGGCTGAGCTACCACTGCGACTGCTACCGACCGTACACAGGGCCAGACTGTGCCACAGGTAAGGGAATACTGCCGACATTCATGTTTTAAGTGGTTGCTGAAAACACGATCATAAACAACTCTGTTTACCTGGTGATGAAATGGCATGACCCTTAGGGTCTCTGGAGCTTAATGTCAAATGGCAAGAAAGTGCAAGAGGTTAGTAGTAACACACCTTTGCTATTCTCTAATTATTTTCCCAGGAAGGCTGCTTTTCAGCCTGACAAAAAATGTCAGGCTAACCGGGTGGATTCCACTCATCTTATTTTAAAATCTTCTTAGTGGTCTTAGCACTCCATAAACTCTGAAAAACTATAGTTGACTGGAGGTTATCCACACTGAGTAAAATTTAGAAAGCAACCAAGTCACTTGGAGTTTAAGACTTACTTTCAAAGCATTCTTTGAAAATTTTATCCTCAAGCTCTCTAGGCTTTTATAAAGAGACTCATTTAAGGCAATGAAAGGCAAGCAAAAGTACTGCAAGTTAAAAGAAAAAAACCCAAAACACAGATTCCAACTTTAAAAAATTAATGAGGTTACACTATTAGCGTAATCTGATTAGCCCAAGGAGCAGGCAGAACTTCAGTGGCTGGAAACAGGGCCCATTCATCTCTCAGCTGTCCCAGGGCAGTGCTGGACAATCGCTAGCACCGGCAGCCGTTCCCAGAGAGCCACGTGGGGACCAGGGGGAAACACGTCCTTGTCTGAGAGAGCAGAAGAGCACATCCCTGCAAACAGCCTCTGTGGCAGTGATGGGCAAGAATACAAAAGCTGCAGATGCCTGTAGCACTTTCCCTGCTACAAATGATCTTTCCCAGTGCAGGCTGAGGCAAAGTGGAAGGACAAGAAGAGGTCCCGCTCAGCTCCCTGCTACACTGCATCTGGTGGGTGAAGCCATCTGGAGCTGTATATACAGCAACCCTCAGGATCATTTTGGGGTGAGCTCTGCGACTCTTCCTCAAAGTTATAGGGATTCCAAACAAGCAGTTTTGTTAAGAAAACTGTACATGACTGACATGCAGCGCCCTTGCTGCTGCTCCCGTTTGTCTCCTTATGAACCATTCACACACGGTCAACAGAGCGATGTTTAGGGAGCAAGAAATACATACATACATGTACACATACACACATGTATTTATGTAGATATATTTGCCAAGTGGACTGGAGAAAATTAAGCACAACAGCAGTGCCATGGTTGGATTGGAACGGACAGATCCTAAACTGGTGTAAAGTGGCACGGCTGCAGTGCCGCCAGTGAAGCTACACTGATTTACATCAGCTGAACCACTGGCCTCAGGGGGTTATTGAATGCATTGCTGCAGAAAGCTGTGGTTCCAAATACATTTCAAAATGTTTAAATACCATTTCATTTTGTATGCTATACCTAATACTTATCAATACCTTTCAATAGTTTTTCTTTTTGGTTTTATTGCAAAATGACAAAGTCTGAGAGGTAATTGTAACAGACTTCTTTGAAGTCTAGCTGTAATTTATCCAAAGATTTGGAAGGCAACTTTGGAGTATAGGACAACATCTGGTAAATATGTTTGCCTTCTTATATGAAGCAAAATTAAAACCAGTCAGGGCCAGGAGCAGCCTATACTGGCATTAGAACTGTTGAGAATGATTAGAAAGCATGCCTTTTTTTTTTTTTTTTTTCTGCTGACCACAATATTCCTAGCTAATCATGGCACTGTGCCATTTTGATGCATAGGGCCTAGATATATGCCATATTTAAAAGACTGTGGCAGGTTTCTTAAAAGGCAGAGTGGGGGAGACTTGTGGTAAAGGATAACATAAGAAATGCTGATGTCTTTCTGAAGAAAAGTTGCTGCCAAGTATTTAATTGACAAGAGGCAATATTTTCTCTACATATACAAAATAACAAACAGATGTTGACTCATTTTGATCAACATCCAGATGTTGTGACCCAAGAGGTTAATATTGACCAAGGTGATGCTAGTCATCTCATCAAACAGATCAGACTGATGATATATATTTATAAATAGACAGAAATGTAACAAAGTAAATGTAAACATGAAATACCTTTTTGAAGACTGATGCTTCTTTCTAATGCTGCAATTGTGGAATCCTCAGTCCAGCAGAAATTTTCTTTTTACCCTCTTGAAAAAAATGACTCAGTCTCTGGTACCAGCTTACAGAAAAGATATAACTTAGATTGACTTAATGCCTCAAAACACCAATTTCAACAAGTATTTATTTCTACACAGAAGAGTTTTAACAAGTAGAGGTAGATATATAGGTAATCATGCATAGAAATATACTAATTCAAACTTAATTATGAAATTGTCTGTTTAGGAATAACTATGGGATTTATTCCTGTTACTAAATAATATGACATAACACATAGTAGTGTAGTGTGGTTATTAAGGGTCTGTTGGGGCTTCATGGTCAGTCCCTACTTTCATTGGGTTTTTTAATATAGCCATAAAAAAGTAGTGCTGCAGGCAGAAAGTTGGCCTATGAGATCTCACTCTAGGAGTTTTACTGCACAACAGAGCACTGAATCTTTAGCTATGTGAGCATTTTCAAAAAAGCTTGATTTATTCTTTCTATGAATTTAATATATTAAAAATAGCTCTTGAAATTGTTTAAGCGGGAAATCTATAATATTGAGGACAAGATCACAAAACTTACAGTGTAAAAATAGAAACACTTGTTTTTTAATGAGATGATTCATCAGAATAAAATACAGTTTTGGTTACACATTTTGTATCCTTACAAGTCTGAAAATCATTACTGAAAATAAGGAGTAAGGGAAAGAGACAGATGGTTTTGGTTTAATCGTTTTAATTGATAAGCACAAGAAAAAAGAAAAAAAAGAAAAGAAAAAGAAAGAAATCAGCTTACTTGAGGCAGGAACATTTTTCCCCCATGACACCACAGCACTCTGAGCATTCACAGGACTTAGCAGGATTCATAACTGGATGCAAGTTGAGGTATCTGAGCATATCTTGAGCCTCAGCAGCAATAAAAAGTCTGGCAGGGAACTGGGGAATCCATGCAGCACCACATAGGTGTCCTATTTATGCAAGAGGGGTTTGATGAGCAGCTTTCTGCAGTTGGAATCTGTGTAAAAAATATATCACAAAATTCCAGAATTACATTAACTTCCATGGTCATCAGAGGATCAAAGCAGCTAGGTTCTGTCCAAAATGATCTTTCTGAGGACCAATCCAAGAAACAATAGAAATCTGTCCTTGTTTAACCACTTGAAAACACAGCATTACACAGTGCGTGATAAAGAGGAAAAATATGCCCAATAATATAACATCTGGCCCTGTACTGGGGCTTAATGCTACAGCCATGGGAGCCCACAGGAATTTTGAAATAGAAGCTATTTACAGCTGGATCAAGTCTTTATTCATCCATAAATACAAGCACATCTTACTACCATATATAAATACTACTAGAAGTAGTTATTTGATCATTGCGTTGCCCCACTTGTTGTTTAGCCCTAACTATGTTATTTCTCTCCCTTCTTTTTTTTTTTTCTCTTTCCTGTATCTTTAACCTCAAGAGTACATTCCAGGCCGGTTTGGATCTGAGGACTCCTCAGGCTATGCTGCTTTTTCTGTTGATGCCACTCAGAATGAGAACTTCATCATATCAATGTTTGTCCGAACACGCAAGTCTTCTGGCTTGTTACTGGCTTTGAGAAACAGTACTTACCTCTACATAAGAGTCTATCTGGAAGGTGGGAGACTCACAATGTCAGCTCTAAATTCCATGAAGTTATTAGGGAAACCCTCTGTGAATGATGGAAACTTTTACTTAATAACATTAAAAATAGAACGAAATAAGATGGAATTGTTCCAGTCCTCTCACTACCTGGGCTTTATATCTACTCCACTACTAACCATCCAAAGTAAGGATATTCTTTACATTGGAGGCCTACCAGATAACAAAGAAACTGATAGAAATGGCAGGTATTTCAAAGGCTGTATCCAAGATGTAAGAGTGAATAACCAGCCACTGGAATTCTTTCCCATCACCAATCCTCTGAACTCTCTTATCAACCGAACTCTGATTAACGTCACCCAAGGCTGCACTGGTGACAACCTTTGCAAGGTAAGAATGGCATTTTTTCAGAGCATTTTCACATATTTACAATGGGAAATTTGTTTTAATTTTTTATCCGTTTCCACATGTTATTTTATTATAATGACATTCTAGGAGAACAAGTAAAAATGCTAGAGAGAGCAAGTTTTGTTGAGTTATGCTACATATGATGAATATCAGAAGCAAAATGTATTTGCATAGGGGAGAATCAAACTGTTTTAAGGTTAGAATACTGTTTTTCACTGATTATTGAACACGCTGTGCTTCTACAGTACTGGTCTTTATCAGTTTCCATCTGCAATAAAGAGAAAACTCCTATTTTGCCAAACAGACCCCCATCCCTAGAGCTGGGAGGCCACCAACCTTTATTCATACTTAGGTTATCTCTTCTCTTTCCCCGTAGTCCAACCCTTGCCACAACGGTGGTGTGTGCTATTCAATCTGGGATGACTTCACTTGCACGTGCCCCCCCAACACAGTGGGGAAGGCATGCGAGGAAGTTAAGTGGTGTGAGCTTGGGCCCTGTCCTCATGAAGCACAATGCCAGCTGGTGCACCAAGGATTTGAATGTAGGTACATTTCAGTTATTCCAATCATCTTTGGAGATCAGCAACATTTTCATCAGCATTTCCTTGAAACTAAATATTCACTGCCTTTAAAGTTCATTCAAATGTTATTTCTGTATTAAAATAATAATTATGTCAATTTAAGGAAGGGTAATGGGAAGAGTCTGCCCTACCAAACCCAGAAATTCTCAACCAGACACCCTGACTCAGGCACCAGTGTTTACAGGACCTTTGGTTTTGACTTACTCAGCACAACTTGTCGAGGCTGTAGAACAGATCAGTATATGGCCAGAGTGGGAGTGTACCCCTCATACTTCTACTGCAAAGAGATAAGAGGGTATCCAGTGCTGGATTAACCTTAGTATGTTCTCCATTCTCCTGAAAAGACGAGATACATAACATCACTCGATTTCCTTAAATCTTAATAGCTTTGAAGAAAATCACCTTAATACCAGGAGAACAGTTATTCAACTAGTGTCTTCATAAGAAGCAGCTGCATGCCAAGCAGTCTGTTTGGAAAGTGATGACCCTTAGCTGTCTTTAGATCATTAGCCACCCTTCATATCTCTTTGCTTCTCCACTTTCCTCCTCCTTCCTGCTCTGGAATGGAATTAAAAAAGCAAGTAAGGATCTTGAAGAAATATTTTTTTCTTTCTGCTATCAAAGAAAGCCCTAATGAAGCTGTGAAGCAAAATAAATACACACTGAACCTGACTGAAGCTGCTAGAATGGCTGAATCTTAGGAATGAGAAGGTTGGTCAGCAAAAGACTTCTATCATAAACAAACCAATAAATATGATGCTATTTTTATGGAGATTGTTAAAATCAGCATTGCAGGACTTGCTAAAATCTACAACTGAAATTAAAAGAGCTGCCCCTTCTCTCATAGATATCTTTAATGATAACATCAAAATATGTTCTCTCATAAAATTTACTATTGCATATAATGGTAGAATATAAACATACGGAGACAGCAAAGTGAAAAGTGAACTATTTCCTTCTGCTAAACTCAAGGTCATTTATACTTTGAATATCTCAAGGTCATCACCTTAAGATTTCTGTGCTGGTTTATGTGGCAAGAGTAGGGAGTTTCCCTAATAGATGTTCAAAAATTCCTGCACTACATAGCTGCATTTTTAACTAACTGTATTCTTAGCTACAGGATGAACTTGTTGTTCAGCAGCGGATAAAAAAGCTTTCCTGGTCACTGAGTTCTCTGCCAGCCTGGTGTCTTCTGCTCTGGATACCATTTTAAGCCAAGGCAGCAAAAGAACTGTTTTCCAGGGGCTGTGGCTGTAGTTCCACCTAGATGGCTACGATTAGTAATCCCTTTTGGAAGACATGCAGTCCATAAAAGAGAACAAAACATTACACAAAGCTGATGTGGGGAACATTAAGTAACAGCAAAACTGTATGCCCAGTGGCACAGCTGACAGCAAAAGCACATTGAGGCTGCTTGCTGTGCTCAGGACTTTGTAAGGGTTCTACAGGGGTAATTTAGCTTTATGAGCTTAAAAAAACTCAGCAGCTTTGTGAGACATTTAAAAAAATCAGAAATAATTTGGAAAAAGTCTGACTTTGATTTTTAGTATGATTTCCGCTGAGGAAACTTTTTCTATGAGAAAGACACTATATTTGATGCACCAGGAAATGTTGTTACAGCTCTGCTGCCTTAGTATCAGGATATACGGTCAATAACTTCATACTGGGACTCCCAGGGGTACTTTTCCTCAAGATTTACTAAGCCCAGAGATAGTTCAGAAACCCACTTTATCTCAGTGCTAGGATCTTTCAAAGCTAATTTTTTTCTGAAGTACAGACAGAAGACATTCCTTCCTGTCCCTCCTCCCTGTCTATAATCCTCATAAATCTCAGAACGTGTAAATTTACAGCCCAGTGAGTTAGTGCATTTTAGTAGAAACCATGCTAATGAATGATGTCAAATACCTTTGTGAAGATGTCCATAAAACTGCCACAGTGTAGCCCATCAATTTTCACTCACAGCAGTGCAAGCTGAGTGCTGCTGCCCCCCCAGTCCCATCAGCACAGCTCGCTGCCATCAGTGGGGCTGCGGCAGGGTCTACACAGCAGGAGAAGCTGGCTTTAAACGTGACGGTCCTGACTCTTCTTATATGGATTTTGAAGGGGCTTTTCCTCAGCTATCTTCAGTTAAATTCATCCTTTTGCATCAGTGAGAGTAAATTGGGATACAATCGAATCCTTTCTAAAACATCTTGAGGAACATTCAAGAAAATAAGAATTGAGAAGAAACGTTCACCTGGTCCAGATCTGTCATGGGGAATAACTAGCTGCCTGTACTTAGGGAAGAAACATAAAATGACAAATGTATGTCTTCTTTTGAAATACAGAGATGACAGTAATGTAGAACTGTGTATTAGAGTGTTAACTTGAGGTGATGCAAAGCAGAACACTTTTGATGTCAGTATAGCTGATGCTGGCACTGCCCTGTAATTTCCATAGCCATAAGGAGCAGACAGGGATAGCTGAAACACTGGTGGAATTTGATTGGTTTTTAGCAAACCCAAAAGGACTTGCATGAAAGGGAGCATGGGGCACTGGAGAGATATTGTTCCACATGTATTGGTTTAAAGTTGGCCTCGTCTCTCAATTATTATCTTTGCACAGGTCTTGCTAACGCAGTGTTTAGTGGCCGGAGCAGCGCGATATTTTACAGAAGCAACGGCAAAATCAGCAGAGACCTCACCAATATCATATTTGGCTTTCGAACCAGGGACACTGATGTGATACTGCTGTATGCAGAGAAGGAGCCCGAGTTTGTGATCATCAGCATTCACAACTCCAAGTTACTTTTTCAATTACAAAGCGGCAACAGCTTTTACAGGCTGACCCTTGCTAGTTCAGTGCCTGTGAGTGATGGGAAATGGCATCAAGTGATGGTCTCTATGGTAGAGCCTCTGTCTCAGTCCTCTAGATGGCACATGGATATAGATGGCAAGAAAGACACTGCAACTAGCACAGCTGCTGCAGGAACTCTCAACTTTTTAAGAGAAGAGACAGATATCTATGTGGCTGACAAGGCTTTTGACAGTCTGGATGGCCTGAGAGGATGTATGAGCACCATAGGCATCAGTGGCATTTATCTCTCATACTTCCAAAATGCTGACATCCCAACTAAAAAACCTCAAGCGGAGCAGTTTCTCAAAATATCTGCAAACCCTGCTCATACTGGCTGCTTGCAGGTAGATGTCTGCAGCTCAGAGCCCTGTATGCACGAGGGGATATGTGAAGACTTGTACACTTCCTACCGTTGCATATGTCCCAATGGATGGACTGGCACCCATTGCGAAGTCAACATTGATGAATGCTCTTCAAACCCCTGCATTCATGGAAACTGCACAGATGGGATCACCTCTTATGAGTGCAGTTGTGAACCTGGTTACACAGGGGAAAACTGTGAAGAAGACATAGACAACTGCCTTGGCCACCAGTGTGCAAATGGGGCCACTTGCGTTGATGGGATTGATGGATACTCCTGCCTGTGTGCTGCTAACTTCACTGGAAGATTTTGCAGGTACTATAAATAAAGGTAATCCATATGATTTTGTCAAGTCTCTTGTGAAGGGTTATTACATCACTAATGTCTCCATTTTAAACAGATATTATGCATCTATCTATATGGCTGCAGCATCAATGCATAAGAACTCTGCAATACAGAAAGCTGTATGGATCAATTAGATGTAGACTGAGGCAGTGAAGAGCTGGCAGCTCAGGCAAAAAGTGGTGAGGCAAGGGCAGAGGGAACAAGGCATGACTCTTGTTCTGCTGCCAGCATTGGTCCTATGAGCTCTCTGATGAAAGGATTACAAGTTTCCCAGAGCTTGAAAAACATATGTTACATCCTTTTTTAGAAAAAAATATTTAAGGTTTTATAATGTCTGAAACTATTTTATCAGAGCAATAGAGCTCTAGAACTATAAAGAAGTTCAGGGTTGGTGAGTAAGAGGAAGTAACAACAGAAAGGCTGGTAAAGAAGTGGTTTTCTTCCCTCAGTTCACAGCATATTTGCTAGGTGGGTCTTCTTATCTCAGCGTGCTCTCAGCCCAGCTTGGTGGCTGCAAACACCACACAGCCCACTTCTTCCATCCCTTATGACACTCCTCACATGCCTATTTCCTATTCATCTCAGTTTCTTTTCTGGAAAGGCTGCAGTCTTTTCCTTGGCCTCTCTTCCCTTTCATTGCCCTTTGCACACCATAAACTTCTCCCATTTAAGCATGTACCACTGCTCTCAGAGAAGGCAAATCCTCTGCAGGAATCACATAGAGCCACATCAGTAATGTAAGTAGAATGATACTAAATTCATCAAATTAAAAAAGTTAAGCAAAACATATTCCTTGAGTCTTAAATGCCAGCTACTGCTGTCACACCCTTGGACAATACCCCTGCCAGTAACAGCATTGCTTACCTGCTTCAGTGAGAGAGCACGAGACATCTAGAAACAAGGAAAGTGCAAATAACTGTTTTTGCTTTCTCCTTTACCCAGATATAGGAGATTACCATATACAGTTTGTGGGAACGAAGAGAGAAACCTCACATGTTTCAACTACGGCAACTGCACTGACCTTGGCGGCGAGCTGTCATGTGTGTGCCTACCAGGATTTGTTGGAGAACGGTGAGATGCTTTGCCTTGCAGGTCTTTGTGGAGCAATTCTTCCAAAAGCTGTTCCAAAAGAGTCCAGAGGGTAACAGCCACAGGGGTTTTGCCCTCCTGCAGAAATACAGACAAGGCAGCTGTTAAATGCAGCAGTTCCTTGCTTTAGTGACTTTGAGGCTCTGAAGTAAAGTGGTTTTACTTAGACAAAGGTCACAAATGAATGCAGTAAGATTCAGTCCAGTGTAGCACCAGTAAATCCAGTACAAAATATTATTTCTTAAAGAGCAGTGTA
This sequence comes from Sclerurus mexicanus, assembly GCA_013396755.1. Taxonomy (NCBI): domain Eukaryota; kingdom Metazoa; phylum Chordata; class Aves; order Passeriformes; family Furnariidae; genus Sclerurus; species Sclerurus mexicanus. The sequence continues at coordinate 99,233 of VWZF01006575.1, forward strand.
CACTTGCTTTTCTGTGCCTTTTTTTTGCCTTTGGTGACAAATTTTTGTATGACAAGCTAAAATGTTATCCTTCCATAGGTGGGGACACATAAGCACACATACCCTGCTCATGTATACAAATTAGCTATGTATACATGAACATGCAAAGCTGTTTCATTTTCACATGTGTGTTGTTCTGAGTATACAATCTATTCTACGACAGGGATGGGATGGGGTGACATACCTCATGGTATTGCAACTCATTACTTTCTTACTGAATGCTGAATATGAAAGCAGAATTACTATTTTTAGAAGAGGTTAAGAAACACTTTTTACATGTTGTTGTTTAGTCTGAAACAGAGGGACCTTCCTCACAGTGAAATTTGTATCTTCCCCTAGCATATTGTCGAAATTCACACTTACCAGCTAATAATGATCTCCAAACAGCTCTGGAGCAGGGAGGGCTGACAGCCTCAGGGCAATAGTGGCTGTAAAAACGTAGGAAGGCATTGTCCCAGTCACACTGTGGTCTGAACAGGTAAGGGCATCTTTTTGGATAGTGAGAGAGGAAATACCATATGTACTCTTAGTGAAACTAGCATTACATCAGAGTATAATAGCCAAAAGTTCAGCAGGACCAAGCTATGACACAGAGAAGTTTTCAACAAGAGGTTTTCCATTCTCTCAAAAACTTAGGAGCCCACTGATTTTGTGGAAACAGTACCTTAAGCAATAAAAGGTAGGTGAAATGAAAATTCCCACCCACTCAATGCCTGATGCAGTTGGCAGACATATTTGTAGTTAACAGCCAGGTTGTCTGTGTACCACCTCGCAACATTCAACAGAGGGAAAAAATAAAATTTGAAAAAGTAAAAGCATATTGATAGACACTTCTTCACTGTGTATATTTCCTGGGACTTTAAGGTAGAAGGAAATTACTTTTTCCTTCCTTCCCCTGCCAGGCGACTTGCTAACTACAGCTTTGGGAATGAGCGTTCCTTACATCCATCCCATGGCTGGCAATAATCTGTCTTTTATGGTTCCCAGGATTCTCGTATTGAACGCAGCCTTGTACCAAGTGAGCCACACGCTAACTGACTATGGCAGCGAGGCATTCCTCTCCAGTGTCTAAAGCTGACTATTTGTCCTCTTTTCCTGCAGGCTGACAAACCATAAACCAGTAGTACCTCCATGCTTGGAGGTTTTAGTATATCAAGTGAGAAAATTTCACCCCTAACAGCAGCTGGAAAGGGAAATGTGAAAATATTACTCTTCGTAAAAGGAGATATAGCTGTCTCTTAAAAAAATATTTCGTTCAATTCAGCCTGGGACATTCAAAATTACCTAAAGGGAGTCAGGTTTTTAAGTGTTCCTGAAACTCAGCTGAACTCAGGTGCCTGATTCACTGGAAGATTTGAGGGGTTGTTGGGGTTTTTTCTATTTGCATAAGTAAGTTCATAGCTATACAATTTTTACACACTGGATAAATACTTTAGCTCTTTGAAGTATATGAATATAATGTAACATTTAAGAAAGCCAATGAAAAATTTTTAGAGATTAATATAAGTATTTAATATAAAAAACTTCCCTGATTGAACAAAGTAATTGCCTTATAATTCAGAGGGAGTTTCTCACATTCTTCTTCAAGAATAAACCTGCATTTTTATCTGGAAAAATTAGGATTAACTGTTAGGATTATTTGATGAACAGGAGCAGGGAATTAAAAGGGAGCATTTTCAAAGCACAGAATCACCAAATTATTAGTAGCTTTCAGACAATTTCACACATTCCTCATTACACTTCCATTAGTTGCCTTCAGAAAATAGGAGAACTCAAATTACCTTTATCATCAGAATTCAATCAAAAACATTTAATGGTACATATTAAGGCTTTTAAAAGCCTGTTCTGCATCATTCTTACCATTTTGGGGGCCCATCTCAGACTGGAGAGGAAGTGGTGTTGGGATCTATTGATATTCCAAGTGGAGGGAAAAAATATAAAAGGGGGAAAAAAAGGCACGTGAATATTTGCAGGAGCACTCAGCCGGGAAAAAACACACATTTGTTTGACTTATATCCAGAGTACCGAGAAGGAAAATGTACCCTCAGGTTTCTAGAACAAGGAGAAGGATAAGCAAGCTGTCAGCAGGACTTGCACCAGAATTAACTCTAAAATCATACACAAGCTTTCATTACACCTTGCTAAGCACCATTAACCACAAAATGCTTTACAGAGATGAAATTGCCTGCTTAACTATCTGTGTTTGAAAATAACACAGGAAGTTCAGGATTTGAGTGTGGCTAATCAGGTAGTTAATAAAATCATAAACAAGTGTGGAAATATGCCCCAGAGCATCTTCCTCACCCTCCCCCAAAAGCTTCTGAATGAAAAAAATGTGCCTGCCTGACACATTTGATTCGTGATTTCAGAGGCTTAGTATTTGCGGTCTTTGGTCCAGGTGTGAAAAGGACATTGATGAGTGCAGCTCTGACCCGTGTCTGAACGGGGGCCTCTGCCAGAACCTGCTCAACAAGTTCCACTGCCTCTGCGACGTGAACTATGCCGGGGACCGCTGTGAGATAGATGTAAGCGACCTCTCCTTTTTTGTGTCTTTGTTGTTGTGGCAGAATCTCTTTCAGCTTCTCTCCTATCTTATTCTACGAATGGATGATGAGCCAGCAGTCGAGTGGGGTGATCAGGAAGACTACTAAGCGGTCTTTAAACCTTTGTCTTTTACTGCAGCAGAAGATGCCTTGACCAAGTAACTTAGCAAAGCAATACAAATATCAGAGTTTTAAAACTTGTTTTATATCTCTTTGAATGGTTTTCTATTAATCAGTTTTAGAACAAATGCTAGCAGATGTTAGAAAGTGTTTCATCCCACCTTCGCTGGAGCGTTTCACTGCCAGTGGGTGAGTGGGACACACCAACAGGCAATACATATTAAGAACTGTCAGATTTACTGATGGTGGCATTCAAACCCTATTGCTATGAGTGACAAAGACCCACAGCCTTGAATAAGGCTTGTTTTACATTAAATCTTACAGATGGTCACTGTCTTTACATCACATACCATGTTCATTGCCGTTTCTTTGGCAGTTAGGTCTCACACCTGTGAAATCATGTAGCATGTTTTTAGATAATTTGATAGTGGTTTGGATTAGCAATTGACAACATGCTGAGGAGGCTCCCACATCCCTTTGAATTAGTGGCAATCCTGCACTGATATTACTAATCCCAATCCTCTGCCCCAGCAGCCTGTACACCTCCAGTACACTGTACTGAGAGAAAATACAACCATCTTAACCTTTACCATTGTTCCCTTTTCAAGAAAGGCCCAGTAAGCATCCCAGACTTGAAAATCAGATTTGTTGTTTGTTTAAAGATGTCTCCAACTTTAATTTAAACTGTGTTATTGATTAATAGATGAGTGTCATCAGACAAAAAATACATGATTTTCAGGAAGCAAGCAAGGTAATTCAGTTGATTGGTTGTTCATGGATTCTTAAAAGAAGGAAAATAAGGAACCTGAAAATTATGAAAACAGGAGATCTAGCAAAAATAGCAAAACATCTGTGTAGCTGTCTTTGAGAGTGCAGACACAGCTGAAATACACTGTTAAATACAAAATAATAGGAAAAAGTGAGTTTTGGGGGTTTTAAACAATTTTTAAAGGAAAAAATCATGAACGGTGAAACAATTTATTTGAGCATTCATTATCATATTTGCATAGATTCTGTACTCTTCTTACTCATTTGAATAGTGTCCTTGAGTGCGAATTCAAAAAAATTAGCATGTATAAGGCAGTGTTTTATTACTAAGGGAATGTATAGGTGAGATGTGAAGGTTTTCATTTTGTCCCAGCAAAATATAGCAAAAGTCCCTGCAAGTAGATCAAGCTTCTATTTCTTATTTTCCACCTTCCCTAAATGGCCTAAAGTCTGTTGTTTTTCTGAACATTCAGCGCACAATTGCAACAACATTCCTGATATTAAAAAAACCTACTCCTATTTTTTTTTTGGGGGGGAGTGGATTAAACTTTTTTGCACATTTGTGGGAAAAAATATGATTCATCCCTGTGCTACGTCACAAATTCCTGTTTCAGGCATCTGCCTTAGTATGAAAATTAAGCACAATATATTTACTTATAGTAATTGTATTCAAGGATAATTGCTTTACTGTCTTTAAGATATCCAAAAAGTGATTGGGGCAATGTTCTTGTTAATCTCTTATTTTAAAAAAAAAAAAATAAATATTTGTATACATATGAAAATAATGTTTTAGCAAAAAAGCCCATTCCTCTTTGTAAGCGATCAATAAACACTAGATGGGAATGCATGTTCCAGCACTGGAGATGAAATTAATGTAGCGGTGTCAGAAACACAACTGTATATTCTATCAGATGTAGGACTTAGTTATCTTCCTTACTGGAAATCACATGTAATACTGGGAATTGTAGGACACTGGCAAAGAGAAAAAAACAAAACCAAACTGCATTTTGCATGGGGGTTTTTTTTCCCCAATGAAAAAACAGGTTTTGGGAAATTCCTTTTTACTCCAGATAAAATAGTGGGATCGAGCCTACAAACTTTTGGGTTGCCTTTTTTCTTTTTTTCTTCTTCTTTTTTTTTTTTTTAAATGAAATCAATTCTTATGTGTGAAATGTTTGCATTTGGATTCAAAATGTCAAAAAACATTCACTTTGTTTAGAGTTAAAATATCCATTTTCTTTCATATGGAGAAATTTAAAACAATAGCATATTATGCTGGGAACTTCATTCCAAACTGTAGCTTTCATTTAATCATAGCTAAAAACATTACTCAGTTCAGTATTATGGAAATGAAAAATTTCAACACAAATAACCTGAAATGAAAACTATCATATTTCAGAATGCTAACTAAAGGCAAAGAAATAAGAAATTTTAAAAATTCAACTGAAAAAAATTACTGCTACTAACCAAACCAACTGCTGTGTTTTTTTAAAACAATTAAAATTGAGAAAATCACAATAAAGTTTGGTTTTGTTTTTTTCTCACTGAGTTCAGCTTCCACGTAAGTAAATTGAACTGTTATGTACTTTATAGAATATACACTACAGGACACATTACATTAAGCAAAAATTTCATCCTAGTATTAATGGTAAAGAAGGGTAGATAAAATACGTGTAATAACAGTGCATCTGACCCATTATAGCTATATGCATAATGTGAAAAACAAAGAACACATCTGTATAGAGATTCCAAAACTCTTTCCATTCAATGCTAGAAACTTGATATGAGTGTACATACAATATTAAATACAGGTTTTATATGAATTAACAGCAATATGCAAGTTATTAATCTAGACTATATTAGCAGAGTTCACTCTTTTACTGAGTACACTCACCTGTAAATGAATTCTTTCCTTCCTCTAATGCCTTGTCATCATGAAATGCCCCCTGACCTCAGAAATGTTGCTCCTTTCCTCTTTGTACTTCTGTATCCTCAACTACATTGTGCACGTGTACATAACTTTCCTATCTTTATACACAAAATAAACCTTCTGCCTTTGTCTCTTTATGTCTGCTCCTCATTTTCTGCTGCTCACTCTATTCATTTGCTTTCAGTGTGCCACGTTTTCTGAACACTTGCACTTCACAGGTACACCACACAAAAACTGAGGCTGGCTCATCCCAGCGTGTTCTCCAGGAATGCAGGCACTGCAGGGCCAGGCAGGTGCTTCCCAAAAAAGCTCTCCAGGATGCCAGCTGCAGGGCTGTGTCACTCCCAGGGCAACTACCTCTGCCAGGTAGCTCTTGGGACCTTAAAGAGCACAACTAAATTAAGAAGCTCCCAGACCAGCAATTCAGAGAGGAAGGGATTTTATCCCCACGGCTTAATACAACTCTTGGCTCCCCCTTAGGTACCGTCAATACTGAGCAAACTGATGGGCATTGCAAGGTCTTTGTTCCCCAATTTTTGATGGGTCATCCCTTTTCACTGAGCTATCACAGTCCATAGGCTGGACCTGTCAAACTCACAGCTCTTTCAGCACACCAAGCAGAGAACAGACTTGATATTCTTAGTAGTAAAATTTAAAAAATAAGCTAATTCCAGATTAATTTAAATAGCTTTCTTATATATTTTTTTTTCAAGAGATGCAGGTGTCAGACAACTAAAGGGAAACAGGTATAGAAGCAAACTTTAAAAAATAGCTGGATGAATACTGACACTAAGCACTAATCTTTTTGTAGATACATCCAATTGCTATGGTTTTTTAGAATTCAAAGTGTTGAAAATACCATTATTCATGTTTAATATTAAGGTATTACACCAAGATCTTCATATATTCGCAATGCTGCAATTGTATCGCAAATCTTTTGATAGCTGATGTTTTTTTTTAGAACACAAACTCCCTGTTGAGTTAATGCTTTTGTGAAAACCTCAGTATTCATAAAACAAAACCAAGACAACGAGCAAACAAACACTCCTACCACTTTGGGCATTGAGAAGAGCTTGGGAAACCATCATCTCAGTGTACTCAGAATTACAGGAGGGATACCAAACCTGCAAATAAAAGAAAGCACAAAAGCAAGGTCATGATTTTTGGAGGTATGGCTTGTGATGCTCAATACTGGTATTAACTGTAATGGAACCCTTTATGATACTACAATTCAAACTGTTTTTCAGATGCCAGACTGTCATTCAGAAAGCTGGGTAATGAGAACTAACAGTGTTTGGGCTTGAGGCAGAATTAAGATTTCTAAAGCGGGGAAAGACAACAGTGATGGAAGGGAGAGCAAAGGGATTTGCATCAGCTGTGAAATGAATGAAAGCATATTCTTTACTCTGCTTGGCAAATACACAAGAGGTATTCCACTGAGAAAGCATATACAGGGAATCACAGACTTGCTTTATTGTCCATCATTCCTACTTCTGGCCCTTACAAAAATAGGCTCTGACTGACCCTCCTCTGCAGGTACAATTTGAACTCTGCCAGCAGTATCTTAGCACAGCTTTAACTATGAAGAGCCCATGTGTTTGTGTATTTGAAAATATCCTTGATGATGTATGCCTGTTTAAATTCTCTTACTCCCAGATTACTGAAAAAACTAGATCCAATCATTTACTCAACGCATGTGACTACAGCACACTGGTGAGCCTAAAAATAGGAAAAAAAATATGCTTCAAACTAGCAGTGATGAAATAAGGTTTCATTCTTCCCTTGCAAGTATTTTTTCTGTCCTGGCAGCCAAAAGTTCAGCCAAGAGGGCACTTTACTTGTATCTATTAACTTTCAGCACTTCAGTGTACATATTTATATCTTGAGTTAGTGATTCTCCCTAAAAATAAGGAAACTTTTGTTTGCAATAAATTATTCAAAATTGCTACTTCAAGAACCACAAAGCCTGGTCCTAAGAACTATAACCTTAAAAAGGTAACAAAATCCCCTCCAACAAATCTTTTTTTCTCTGTTACTGAGATTACTATTACTTGAAATAGATCTCCAGAGAGTAAAAAAAACACAGGGTTTTGTTCATTTTACTTTGTGTTTGCAGAGTGCCCTGAGCCCCCATTAGATTTGGGAGCACATCCTGCAGTGCTGTGTTCTGCTGGCGCTGGCAAAAGGCACCAACTGGTAAACAGCTCCCTCTGTACTCTGGAATTGTTTCTTGACCATGGCCATCAGCAGCACCTTTGGGACAGCACTTCCTCACAAAGCACACCCTCTCCTATTGTACATGTGAATATACATGAGACTTGAAAGTGGTGGTGAATTTCATGTCCCAGAATTGAAGTTCTTAGTTCACAGAGCTGCACCACTGTTGCTTTCACATACTCTTCCAGCTGGTACCAATCCATCCTCCTAGGCACAAGGACAGGCATCATGCACTGGAGGTTACAATTCACAGTTAATGTAATTAAAAATACACTGATAAGCATGTAAGGTATGTTCAATATTGAATCTGAATTCAATAAAACTCTCTCAGGCTTCCATAGCCAGATGCATGGAATTTTGATAGAATCTGCTCTACAGTGATTAGTTAATGTATTCATTAACTGGAAGGGTTAGTAATATGAACGTAGCAAATGATACTTAATTACAATAATTAATGCCTGGTGATTCATGAATAATGCATTACACCGCTATTTACATATTCATGATTATGAGGCTATTAATGGATAATTATCATTTGACTAAGAGATGTGGACATCAGGAATGCAACAACTACACAGTTTTGCCCCAGTCTCACTATGGCTTTACCTGTATGCCTTGCTCTGTATACCTATATCTTGTACTTTATACACAGAAATACAGTGTTTTATTTTCAAGACCTATAGAGAAATCTAATGGCACATACAGTCGTGCAAGTTAGTTTCCACACTGCACCAGTTCTGAGCCAGTACTCCCATCAGTTTCTGTCTTGAGATAGCAAAGAGTTGAAAGCACTTTGTTCTCCTTGTCATCAGTATAGATTTATCCTCATCCTGAACTTATGCTCTTTCCTACTGCAGATGGTTAGGACACTTTCATACTTCAGAGTTTGTAACTTTGTGACATTTGTGAAAAAAAAGGAAAACTAGGGTAGCAATATTGGAAACACCTTCAAAGGGAACAATTCTGCCCAAGATGGCTGGTGTTTATGCTCCAGACATACATTTCAGCCTTCATGTAAGTAGGGAAGTTGCTAGACCTCCCAAGCTTAGAGAAGACTTTAAGAGCAATAGATGGACAAAAATAAAATGCAAAAATAAAAAAAAAATTAATATTAAAATATATTTTAAGGCAATAGGATATTTTTTATTCTTTGCCTGAGCCTGAATGCTCAATGTTGACCACACTAGGACAGTAATATTGAGCTGCCAGCCTCAGGAATGTAAGAGAAAGGAAGAAGTAAAGCTGTGCTGCCACCCTGGTTTTCAGACAAGCCACTCACCTCACTGCACCAGCTGAGGAGCTGTGGGTGCCCCAGCTCACTGAAAAGCTTATTGCACTTGTCCCAAGCTGCAAAGGGTGAGCAGAGGGTGTCCCCATGCGTGGAGGTCAGCTCCAGGTTCTCCTCATGTAGTGTGGCTGAACAACACAGGACTCCAGGCAGCAACATCGAGTCAAGCTGTTGGGGAGCATCAGACTGATGTCTTAGTAAACGAGCACGTTTCTATCTACTGTCTTTTGTCTTTTCCAGAGCTCTTGCAGCCTGTTGAAAAAGACCAGCGTGTATAATATTTTCAACATTAATCCATTTTTCTGAAATTCCCTGTCCTGTGTAGCTGTTCCCACTGCAGTTGAGGTGCTTGCCTCACAATAATAGAACCTCATGAAATCAGAGGTATTTAAACCACTCAGGAGCATGCTCTAACATCATACTGAAGCCAGCAGTGCTTGAGGACCAGTGAAGACTGAACCCCTGTTCAAAGCTGATGTCCTCAGCTTCCAGCACCTGCGGTCAGTGTAGCCAGCCCATGACACGTTACTGCTGGCATTCCTTCCCAAACAGGGAGCAAACCTTGGGATAGCAGAACCATCAACAAGCAGAAGTCAACTCTCTCCTGTCAGCTTTCCTGACACTCTGAAGACCTAGACAGGGTGCAGACTGGGGAAAGGAAATCGACAGTCTGTAATTTATACCCTGTGAGGCTGCTGCTGGAAGCATAAAGGGTATTTCCTGGTACTTCTGATTTACTCTCTGTAGCACCCTACTTAGGGAAAACCCAGAAAAGGACTGTACAGCACAGGTAAATTCATTACAGTGTGATGATAGGCTACTGAAATAATATTATTTCATCAACTGAAGTAAATTTTTACTATTTCTATTAGCCTAGCAGAATGAGCATCACTGAGCTGGGAAAGAGCTGGAGTTTATTTGGTTTCCCATCACTCGTGTGGTTGTAGATCACCCATCATGGCAGAATCATTACCATCGATTGTAGGAGCCAGGGAAAGCTCTGCTTTATTCCTGTGCCAGGTCAAATGTGGGGTAAGAAGAAACATCTTCAGACTTGTAAAATGAGCAGCTCTGCTCTGGAAGTCATTGGAAATGTCACAATGCCATTTTTGCAGTTGTTTTTCAGAGCAGAACAACGCCTTAATACCCTCTGCTATTTTCTATTAGTCTGTATTCAAAACACAGGATTTAACTAAAACTTCTAAAAGGATATTGCAAGAAACACATTTAATGTGTGTAACAACATAAGGTACAGAAACATTAGGATGCAAAGACAATAAGGTTATCTGATATGTCTTAGCTGGGAAAGACAAGAAAGCTCTTCACAAGGCCAGGATTAGTGCATGCATCAGTGAAAAGCAGTTGAATATTTAATGTACATGGTAAATATAAGCAGAAAAGGGAGCCCAGATGACATACGACAGCATAACACTCTGCGGTATAGGAATCAGCCCAAGTACAGTATTCACATAACACGTTTGGCATTCAGACTAACACATTTTGTCTGTACACCATCCTTTCTGTTGCAATGGCATTGTCTTCCTTTTTCTCACCCTTTGATTTTTCCCTGTAGACTCACACTCACATCACATGGGCATTTACTTCAGTCATTGCTCACTTTATACACATTCATGCACTCCATGCATTGTTCAGATACTAAATTTTATGTCCTTTTTTTCCTCATATGGCTTGTGAGACAATGTTCGCTTACCTTTTATCTTTTTTTTGTTTCTCTTCAAACAATACAGCACTAAGGGAAGTTATTCTGAAAAAAATTGCTTTAGAACAATTAAATTATAAATATAAAAAATATACTCTACTTTTACTTTTTCTTTTTAAAGCAGGAACAAATACTTTTGTCTTCAAGTTGTCTCTGTAGATAAAAAGTAACTCTGATCTCATCCTAAGGACTATCCAAACATGAACGATCATTTTGGAAATTTCGGTATTTCTGACTATTCCTATGATCTAATGCTGAAACTCTGCATGTTTCTATTTACTTTGCTTCTTAAAATACAACTGATGAGAAAACTACTTTGCTACAAGTATTGAAAAAAATCTTTTATTTGTAGTTTGGTGTCTGTTTTCCACTGAAAATGCATACAAAACTATGTTCAGTGGTAATTTTTTAAACTTCTTTTTAAAAAAAAAACGGATTTTTTTTAAAAAAATTAATATATAACAAATATAAATACTGAGCAAAACAAGACCATAAATCTGTTTTAATTCCATAAATTCCAAGTATCTAAATTGACAAAATGTTTTTAAAGAAAAGAAAATCCCAACCTCCCTTTCAAACTGAAAAACACAGTCTGGGCTTTCACTTGAATACTTATAAAAAAGAAACTGGGCTGAAGTTGAGTTTGTAATGGAACAGGTAACTTACCTCATAGTGAGTCTGTGGTGGCAGCAGTGTCTTGGGATTCAGTGTTTGTCCTCTTCACTAAAACTGACAGAACTGAAACGTGGGTGTGAGGTTTAACAGGGAATTGATCATCAGATTAGGACCAAGGGGGTTTCAGAGGAAGCTCATTGACCACCGTTACATTAGAAAGAACAAAAATTACTCTCATTTTAGTAGGATGCCAGATAAAAGGTAATTATGGAGATTTCCCTGGTACAACAGATTATGCACTTCAGAAACTCTACCCACAGTTATTCAGGTGTCTGGATGGGAACCACGGTCTGTGATTTGAACCACTACTTTATTCAGGCAGTGATAGTGCTATAGCTCCATAATTACAGACCTCTTAGCTCAGCATAACAAATATTTTTCACAGGGTAGAGTTGATACCTTTGAAAGTAATCATGTGCTTAAGATTACTATCAAATGTCCATGAATTGTGATGTTTCCAGATAAAACATGTTAATCTGCCTAAATACCTCTTGATAAACTCTGCTTGTAAAGTATATTCTTTCTGCAGACTATTTTTCAGTCCTTGATATGAGACTCCATTCCTAATAATGTCTGGAAAAAAAATTACACACTTTACTAGGTTTATAGACTATTTTTCCACTAAAAGGAAATAAAAATAATTCCTGCTCCTGAGGATCTGAAAAATATGTTGATTTCAAAAGATCAAGAACATTTACATGTTTTGATACATAGAGCCATTTAAATGAGGCAGAGCTTGTTATACAAATATCTGAGCTTTCTACCAATCTAACTGTGCAGCAAACACAACAGTCCTTAAATTTATTCAAACAATATCTGGTAGAGCAGATTATTCACTTTTCAAGAAGAATAAGAGCACTGAAGTAAAAAATGTGATACTGCTGTAATTCAAAGGACAAGAAACTCTGCAGTTTTACAAATCTTTGCAATTATTTAGAGCGAACGGATTTTGCACCACAGCAGACAACAGCTTGTTGGTGGTCCCTGAAATGCTAGGATAGGGATTCTGATGACTCTCTCACATTAACAGTTTGGGGTCTAATTTATCCATTAGACAAATAAATGGGAATATTTCTCTTTTTGTCTGCTGCAGCACTGGTAACACTTACACACTGTGCTCTTCCTCCCAAAGGGACAGGACTCTCAGCTCTCTCTTCTCCAAGCAGTAATCATTCGCAGGTGAAATTAAAGGTGCAGTTGCTTCCCTGATCACCCTGTCACACGACTTTTCCTCCCCTGTTGACTTTTTGCCAGTTATGCAGGAAAAGGATGCATGGTCTGAACAGTTAGCTTGGCTGACACCTGGGAGCAGCTAATCCAGAATACAAAAAAGCCCGCAAAACCCAAAACAAACCAAAACACAAACAAACCAAAACCAACCCCCAAAACCCAGAAAAAAACCCAAATCTGCTCCCACTTAAAATCAATGAGGAACCAGAGACCAGGCACTGGGAGGGTCTGGCAACATCACATCTTGTGCATGATTTATTTCCGTTTGTATTCACAAAGCCTAACATTCAGTGCTCTTACCTAGGCTGACTCTAAGCTCTCAGTGAAATGGCAGTGTAGGCATACGACTCCTCCACAGAGTTTTTATAGGGATGTAACTGTTACCTTTTTTGATCCCAAAGCCTACCCTTGTGTGAACTGATCAGCATGTTGCACACGAGAGCCAGGCAAGACATCTGCTGTGTCTCATGGAAAATTCCATTTGCTCCTTTCATATTTTATTGTTTCCTTTAATCAAACACAAAACTCATTCAGGCCAAAAGAAAATGCTCTGTTTCCATACATATGAAAACAACACATCCTTCGTGGTAGACCTGAACCCACTAGTAAAAAGTTGTGTCTCCTGTCACTTTCTACATGTTTGGAAGATATCATTCCCACCCTTTCAGTAAGTGATACTGTCAGGGACCCTCAGTGGTTGCTGAGGATCTGTCTGGGGAAGCCAGAGATGAGTCCCAAAACACCCCTCAGTGCTGTCAGTGTTGCCTATCATTTCTGGAAACCATCAAAAAAGGTGGTTCTGAAGGAGATCCTGGAGGCACGAAGTGATACTGGGGAAATGAAATTACACAAGTGGAAAATTTAAAGTAAAATGAGTTTGTAAAAATCAAACAGATGGGGACAGTACTGAACACCTGGGCTGTATCTTAACACAGTAAGAATGGCTTCATTATTTTAAGTGAATGCTTGTGGCACATCTGCAAGGTACAGAAGGGTTATTATCTTGTTCTTCACTAGGAACCAGACAGAGACAGACCACAATCTATCCCAGGATAATTTAACCACAACATTTTAAAATACTAAAGCATTATTGGTATAACCTCCTGCATTGGGGAGATCAAAATGAATCATCTAGTTGAAAAGAGGGTCACTTGGCCTCATGGTCAATACTCCTTACCTTGGAGGACTAGAGATAAATCCAGTGAGCTGAGTCAGCATATTTTTTTTCCTATCTCCAAGAAACATGATCTTCAAGGAAATACTCTGAAAGTGCAGGCATTCTTCTTAAAAGACATTGACAAGACTGCCATTTCTTCCCAGCATATTAGAGCCTGAAGTTCAATGTATTTTCTGTTAGTTATCTTTAGGTGGCAGTAAGGTAAAAGCAAGGAGTGGAAATTTAAAAGAAATCTCTACTGTATTTTTAGAGACCTTTTCCTCGTGTACTGTACTGGCTATGCCACAGATAGAGACTTTCTAAAACACTTGCATCTTCAGCATATACCCAAAAAGTAATTATTAGAGTAGACTTCATCCAGTTCACATTCAGATGCAAACTTGTTGAATGCCAGCAATATTAATACAGTGAGTGGATACTATATTAAGAATGCAGTACTTGATCCAAGAATCCCTGAGGACAGTGGTAAGGTTCACAGATAGAGACAAACGCATATGATCCTATCAACAAGATGGAAGCACACCAAAAAACTAACCAACCGAAGAAAAAACCAAAAAATAACTCCACCAACAAATGAAAGGCGTAAATCAAGATTTAAACAGGGTCTCAATGAATAATTATTAACATGGAAGTTTATGATTTTTTTTCATTTACACTTTTCCTGTATGCATCTCTAACAAAGTCCTTCCTGAAGCCAAACCACGGTGATGTTCTCTCTAACCAACTTCCTACTGGAAAAAAAAAGCCAGTAGGATAAAAACACACTCAATTTTTATCAAGGAATATAATTAGCTAAGTTACGTGACAGTGTCACGTAGCGTGCTAAGGCAAGTACTCTGTAGCCAATAAAGGTCTATCTTATACCATTAATATTTACAGTTGGAAGCAGGAGATGGCTGCAATCGAAGTGCTGCACCCAGCAAAGGCTAGGTGCTGACTTGATACCTTGTTGTCTGACAGTGTGAAACAGTCAAATAGCTACTTACTTCATCACCACTTGACAGCATAATATTAATGCTAGGTAGCAGCACATGGCTGTGTTGCAGAAGCTTAGCACCAAATACAGAGAAGACTTTCATGGAACAGTTTTGAGACTGTGGGCTTCGCTTTCTGGCAGAGAAGTAGGGATGGAAAGTGTCTGGCAGTTACAAAATGAGACAGGAATCATAATGATCTCTGCTATATCATACACTGCTGACCCACCCACCCAGTACACATTACAGACAGACAGAGCAGTTTCTTATTCCCACAGAAAGAAGGAGGAGACAGGGCTCAGTTTCAGCACAGGTTGTACCTGTGCAAGAGAACCAGACCCTGCTACACTTCATCACAACCAGAAACCACAGCCCACAGAAGGTGGCTGCACCTGTATATGGGTACTTGGTGCTGTTGTCAGAGATCTGATTACAGAAATAAAAAGAAATCTGCCTCTAACATCACTAATTAGAAAGAGATCTTTAAGCTCAACTGTTGGGTGCTGAAAAGTGAGGTTTTGAGCAATTCCAGGTTGTGTACAATTCAGTTTGTGCAAACTTGATTAAAGGTAATTGAGATTAATAATTCAGAACAAAAGAGAATAATGCCTGGTGAAAACAATGCACGTGGAAACATATTAGTGAGGAAAACCAACATGCAGGTGTTCACTTAGGTGGTCTTTGCGCTCCCAGATTGCAAATACCTCAGCAAAATTTCTTCCCCCAACCTCCCCTTACACAGAAAAAAAATTGGAATGTAGAATGACAGATAAAATTTACATGCTAAATTCAGAAAAGCAAAAGTTTGCAGCAGGAATGGTTTAGTTGCCCCCTTGACTTAGCTGTTGATATCCTACAGTATTATTTCCTGCTCTGTTCTCTTATCCAAATGTTGTCATTCCCATCAGCCCCATCTTGAGTATCAGGACATCATCCTCCACATGCTGGTCTGATAACACCTATGGAAGCAATTAAGAAAGCAGTTCTGAAACCCATTCTTCTATCTCATAATTTTTAACTATTTCACTCTGCCTACTGAACCTCTCTTCACCTGTTTTCCTCAGAAACTGTCCTGCCCTCATCTTCAGGGCTGTAGCATCTTTTTCTAGCCTTCTGCTTTTGGGTTTAATCTACTGACCCACTCAGACCCATTTCACTCTTCCATGACAACAGGATTGGACTTTCAAAAGGCCACTACTGTGTGTTCTTCCGAATCCCTCTTCAGGAGTCATTTCTACTGTGGCAGCTACAGGGATGCAGTAAACTCAACTTGGCTACACGCAGGGCAGCGACAGAAAGTTACTGTTTTTAGTGAAGTCTTTTGGGCTTAAATATCATCTATTCCTTCCTGCAAGATGCTTGCCTGATAAGGCTTTTATCCACCACCAAGATTTACTCATATAGAATCTGCTGTCTCAAAGCTGTAAAGCAGTTATCCCCTGTGGAGAGATACCACCTGATGCACTGCGCTGTCAGCCATGTACAAAAATAATTCTGTATGATGCCCCAAAGCATTTTCCAAACTGGAAAGGGATGTTGCACCCCAGAGACTGACACCTTTACTAAAACATTTGTCTAGTCTGTGATGTAGCAGCTATGGGACAAACTCCTCCTCAGCATGGTTTGCCTGGATTTGCACCAGCTATAGATTTTCCCTCTTATCCTTTCAGATTGCAGCAGATGGTGAAGTTTCTATACCAGAGGCTGTCGATAGAATTTTAAAAGACATCTCATAACAACACATTTGAGCTGCACATTTAATCTGTGCTGCACCACCAAGATGATCTTAAAATGAGCCGGAAATTTAGCACTGACAGTTGCTGCAGAAGCACCATCAAGGAGCCTTCTCAAAGCCCACAGCTTAATGAGAGCTGACCTCCCAAACTGCCACGCAAATCATTTCACTCTGTGTAACCAACACTCTGCTGTCTAAGAGAAAGGGCATTTAATACTCTGTCCTGGGAGATACTGATACAGCAAAATATCTGATGGAGATTTTGAGGGGCTATATATGCACAGCTTTTTTGGGTCCATGGCTGAGCTCGTGTACAGTACAGGGGCCAAAATCAGAAACATTATTCCTTCTGCCTAACACAGACCATTCCAGACATATTAAATACCACTGTTTTCATAACTGGACAACTTTTATGAAACAGTTAGTACAAGTCAGACATCAATACTACAAGTAGTTAAATAAATTACAGTTACTGTATGTAGCCTATTCTTTAAAGATTAATTCCTAAAAGTGAGCTTTGGAGTTGGAAAAGCTATTTGGCCAAAAGGCTAATAGTATCAACAGAAGGCCACCTGAGCCAAACATTACTGCATTTACTAGCATTGAGGAGAGGGCAAATTGTTTTGATTTAAACACAGCACTATTTAAAGTGATCTAGGAAGGGTCCCGGAACCTAATGTGTGGAGCAGGAGGGCTGGGTATGACAATCTGACTGGAAGATCAAGACTAATGTGAACATACATGTTTAACCAAGTCTGCTTTGCCGTTTAGTTGCAACACTTCAGAGAGCTCAGTCTCAAATCTCCAATTTTTTGCTCCGCTATAATTAGAACAAACTTCCTCGTTAACTTCTGTAGTGTCACAACAGTGCAGCTTCACGTGCCAGGAGGGAGACTGTCAGAATTTCTTAATGAGGTACTTTCCTTGCAAGCCCAGCTAAATCCAGACTTCAATCATCTCCATCTTCTTCATTTTCTCACAGAACACCAGAGATTCTTCCTCGATAGAAAAGATTGCATTTTTCTGATCTATAACTGGTCAAACCAGATGATCAATTTATGATTATAGCAGCTAAGATGAATTCTCTCTACACTTTTGCTTTGATTTCAAGAACTGTCAGAAAATTAAAAGTTGACATTTTCTAGGAAGAAATCAATTAAAATTGTCACATGTCAACTAAGACAAACTATTCAAACTACATTTTATAAAAAAAACCCCCTAGACTAGATAGAGGTGGTAGTGAATGTAATTTCTTCAGACATTTTAAGAAAATATTCAGACAATAACCCACCAGAAAATAGAGAAATCATAATTAAAAAAAAGTTACTTACAATCTTTCTTTCTCATGGTGAACTGCCTGTATGTATTATACTGGGATATTCTGCATACATCAGAAGTAGTCACCTAACTTTTACCTTCAGCAATGTCCATATGGGCATGTACAGGACTTGGGGTCTCATTCAGGCCCTCCAGCAACAAGACTGTAGATATCAGGAAAATAACGCAGAGGTTGGTGGTAGAAACAGCAACGGCAACAATGGAATTTCAAAATTATCTACAACTCTTTATGTCATACAGAAAGATTTTCAGAGGACTACAGAGGTAGGTGAGGGACAACAGCACAAGCAGAGCAGCTACCTTTTACAGATGATGTGAGTGAGAGCAATAAGTGACGGCTTGTGAAGATGAAAAAAGAAAATCACAGAAAAAGGGACTTCATGTGCCACTCAACGCACTTTTAGTAGAACAAAGTCAATCTATAGATTTATGGCCCCTTTACTGCTGTTGAAAATAAACTGTAGTCTTACAGGCTGGGGTTATCAATGCATCTCATACTAACAGATTTGTATGTGGCTGACTGGATTTCTTCTTGAACTACCCAGATTCTTAAATGAGTTCAGCCTTTAACTGAAAAAATTTCTGATGACTGTAAATCCTCTATGAAATAAACTCACTGTATCTATGTGCTTTTTAATCAAGGAAATGGCTTTTCTTTGGCTGCTCACTATTACCCTATATGCCCCCAAACCTTTCAAAGAAATTCTGACATGGATTAGGACCATTCAAGCCAATCGGCCCTCATTACTGTAGCAAATGGTTTTGATCTGGGGGCAGTAAATCTGGATGGCGTGGATCAGGTATTCTTACTGTGAATGAAGTGATAACCTTTTGAGTGGTGTCAGGACTCGGGATCCGGAGACTTTGCCAGCGAAAACTCTGGTGCACACGAGCAGCTGCAGAATTCCCAGACAGCCCCACATGTGGCAGAGAAGGGAATTCTCCAGGGTTTGTCAATCCCTGTATTTTAAAGCTTGTGTTGATGTCTCTGTCTTGCGAGGAATCCAGAATCAGGCACAGTTCTATGCGAGTGGTGAAACGGAGGATGGTTGATTCTTAATGCCCAGCAGAGAGGCTGCTGCTGCTTTCAGAGCACACCTTCTGCATCCCACAGACACATCCAAAACCCACTTTTCCACGCAAAGCTCATGCCCATGCAGCAGTGTCCCAGGGAAGCATGTCCTGCCTCTCTCATATCTGCAGGGATTTCTCCACCAGCACCACAGCTCGCTCTTCTCTCTCCCTGATCTGGCTTAGCCGTGGTGTCTGTGGCCTTGCTTCCCATCCCTGTAATGACACAAAGCAGGATTAGATAAGCTAAGTCATGCTGATGTAAAACACACAGGAGGAAGAGGCCCTGTGTGTTTGGCTGGCTTCCTCTGTGTGCTATTCCACTTGCCTTTGACACTTGGCACACATGGAAACATTCATATATAGCAAATTCCTAATGTTCCCTCTTATAAAATAACCATTTGGGAGATGGCTTGTTTAAAGATAAGCATGCATATACTGGATTGATAAATGCCTCTGAGCTTTGACTTGTGAACTGGGCCCTCCTTATCCAAACTGTTCATCTACAAAGCAAATCAAGGAACAAAAGTGGAACAATAAATCTATTTCAATAACCAAATGAAAAGCAAAACCCAGCCTTACAATGAAGTTTCACTCTATATGACGATTTATTTTATCTAATCTAAATATTTCAAATATTTTAAATTTAACAATTAAAATAACCTTAAAAAACTATCAGCTTTGAAATGAAACCAATGAAAAGCTGAAAGGTTTGACTTTAAAACATGACAAAGATTTTTTCCTACATTTCTTCCTGTCGTTGCAGATTAAGCTATTCTCTACATGAAAACTAAATTCAATAACCTTTTTTCTTTTTTTAAATTTTGCCAAAATAAATTTGTCTTGCTCCAACTGACATCCAAAGACATATAAATAGAACATGCTACATAAAATAACTTAGTGAGAAGCAGATAGGCCTTTTAATGTTAATAGACTTCATTTTGTTGGTATTACCATGGCACATGACATCATGTTGCCATCAGCATCCATTGCCACTAAGGATACAACTTTTACTGAGAGCTCCACTGTATTAGGGGGCAGGGGAACTCTCACCACTCTTCTGTCATCAACTACCTCTTAAACAGGCTCGTAAGATAATTCAGGTTGGAAGAGCCCTCGGGAGATCTTGCAGTCCAGCCTCCTGCTCAAACTGTAATGAGAATCTCTAAGGTATTGCCCAGTCAGTTAATTAACCCTCCTTCGTTTGCCCTACATATATTTAATTATTCATAAGCAGTGCTGAAGTTACATTCAGAAATAGCTGTAATCACCATGCGGTATTTATTAGTAAAAATTCTTTCTGAAAGGCTATCACGGTGTTTAGGGGTCTCATAGGCTTCCTTGACAACAAAGGTTTTCAGCAAAAAAATTCAGTAACTTGTTTCTCTTCACAGACTTCCAGCTGTCTTGTGCTTTTTTTTTTTCTGTGCTGAGACAAAACAGTTTGCCTTGCTCTGTTCTTTCCTGAGCTTTCCCCTTCTGCTTTTGTAGCTCTAGGCCACAGAATACCTCTCGTGTGGGTCTCTGCCACAGTTTTGTGATAAAGACACCAAAAAATTGTATCTTGCCATCTCGTAAGCAGTCAGCTCAATAACCAGTTAATGTGGGGAAGGGAGAAGCAGCCTGTGTGATCCATCAATGGGTGAGGCAACAGGCAAGGACTTACCAGAAAAGCCTGAAGGAGTGATATGGGACCTTTAATTTCAAACTTAATTTTTTATACCCACTCACTACCATTATGCAAAGTACATGGTAGGGTCAGTGACAGAAACTCTTTTCTCCACTGTCTCAGCAGCACTATGTTTCTAAAATGCTGCTCCATCCTCTTATTTTTGGGTTCACCAGTTATAGTCCGGTGTATCATCATCACCGAATATGCAATGAACAGACTCTGAGGTGACGGGGGACAGAACTTTTCAGATATTTTTTCCAGATCAGCCAGCTGATTTTCCAAATTAATTTAACTGTTGAGCCATTAATTACTAAAGAAGCAGTTGATTTTGATGGGACCAGACTGCAGAGCCTTCTGGCAACTCTTGTTACCAGTTCAGTGCAACTGCTGAGGGGGCAACCTATATTGTAGCTTTAGCAGTGAGCTGTGGGCTGATAAACCAGGGGACAGCACTTAAACAGTGGGGGTTTTTTGATCAATACAATCCACCTAAAAAGATGAATTAAAAGCCCTTTCTTCATATTTAGAAATTAGAGGCAACAAACACAGAAGTAAAGTTAATCTATGTCCTTGCTCATGGTAAAAACTCCCGGATGTCTAGATATTAATCAGTGGAGTAACTTCTTTTACATATTGGCTCAGGATGGGTAAGGTTTCTGTAATAAATAACTATTGCAAAATGAGAGTCCTATTATGATGATTTTAAATTGAGAATGAAGTTTAGATATGTGACTGCATTTTAACAAGTTGCAGGCTTTTTTTCCTCCCCAATTTTTTGCATAAAATTTTTCATTAAGAAATCAAATTAATTTGAAGGATATCATAAATTAAAACATCTCCATAAATACAGACATGCTTACAACAGCAATGGAAAGAGCACAGAGTCGAAAATAGGAAATAAGTTCAGAAATTTCCCATACCAGAGACAAGGCAATACGATCCATTTGCCTAGGTAGTGAATTTCTTTCACAAATATCCTTTTCAACCCTAGGATCAGAGTTAACTTGGACTATCTCAGTCCACAGTTTCCCAGAGCAGATAATGAAAATACAAGACATCTTCTGAGAACAAAAAATTCCATTAAAAATTTGCAGCCCCTCTGAGAAGAGTCACAGTCTAAAAGAGTAAAGAGCAAAACTAAGACCTCAAATATATCTGTAACACCATCTAAAGATGAAATGACCTTCCCAATCCAATCCAATTTAATAGACCAACATGCCTCATGCCACCTTGTTTTACAGTTGGATTCATGTGGTCTGTCACCTGCACTAGATTATTTCTATTGGGAAATTTTTTTTTTAAATAATAGGGACCATATATTTAGCCATCAAGGACAGAGGGAAATATCCTAGTCGATCATGTATCCCCTAAAGAGAATCCCTGAGCCAAACTTGCTTTTACTATCTTAGTGGGACCTTTTACATCAGTGTGGAGTTGAAAAGGGGAAAAAAAGAGAAAGGACTGTTTTAATATTTTCCCCTCTGGCATTGTTGATCTCCAGCAAAGGCACGAGCCCCAGTGATGTACAGACAGCAGCAGCACCCACTTACAGTGCATCCATCGCTTGAATGCAGGATCATCATCGTTCTCTGAACTTCCTTAGAGATGACGAGTAAGCAGGTCACGAAAATATCCCATAATACAGAGCCTCTAACCGAGAAGTGGGCTTTGACCTGCTGTTTTCCGTTTCTAAATATTTGGGGATTTGAACGTTCAGCCTCAAGCACACATTCATCTCGGGCAGTTCAGCTGTCACTCATAATACAAATCAAGGGATGATGGGTGGCAGAATCTGCCCAGAAGTTCAATTTCTGCTAGGGTTGTTCTGTCCATAGTGACCACTTTTCCACACTAACCACATCACTTCATTGGCTCACCTCACTATAAGAATTTTTTACACATGAAAGCATATACACATATGTGTATAAAATGTTAATCTACCAGCTATAAAATTTATCTGGTCTAAAGCTTTTCAACTGCCAGATTTTTTTATGTGCACTATACCTTCTGACATAATTACAGTTCCCACTGCCACATGAAAAGTAAAAAATAAAAAAAAAAACAAGTCAGATCATCCTTACATTCAACCTGTATTGTGCTGCTTGCGTTTCTGTAGATGAAGCTATGAAGCCTGTAGGTGGAAGAAAAGCTGGATGAATATTTTAAAACATATTTGTGTAAATATACTGATTAATTTCTCATGCAATAGATTTCAGTTGCACTCTTGTGCAACCTTTATACACCTATAGCATGCAAGCAAGCTGGTAGAAAAGTTTACCGGCAGGAATGCCCATAGAAGTAGTACATTTTATAAAAATATTAAATGTAAGCAAGTTTTCTATATATAATCTATACATATAAAGTATATATAATCTATACTTATGTATACACATATATAAATATTCACAAACTTGACTCCTCCAGCAAGAGAAGCAGAAATGTGACTGAATATATATCCAGTCAAATTATCTGATGTTTAACTTGCAGTAGCAAAGACCAGCAATAACACGTTCACAACCAAACCTGGAATAATGAATTATTATTGAAGTGATTAAACAAGTAATTGCTGAATTACTATTATAGTCTGCAGACATATAAACTTACAAGTTATTTTCAAGGTAAAGGAAGCTGTCAAAAGAAATGGGTCAATGGATGAAATTCATCCAGCTCTGCCTTGAATATTAAACATCCAGCACTGTATGTGTAATTTTCTGGAGTCCAAAGAACAAAACCTGGAGGGGCTAATGCATTTCTCTACCAATAAATGGTGCCCCTGTGGTAGCTTGTCTGTGCAAAGCCCTATCCACAGAGTGGGTTTCATTTTCCTTCCATGGTAGCTCAAGTGTGTCTCAGTATTCTCTTGATGGAAATTATATTGCAATTATTTCAATCCTTCCAGTTGACAACTGCCTTGATCTCGAACATATTCATCTCCATTGGCTCAGTAACGCTGGCCTTGTTATTGATCCTCTTCTTGGCAGCTGTGGTTTCAGTGACCACTGCCAATAAACGGGCGACTCAAGGGACCTACAGCCCCAGCCGGCAGGAGAAGGAGGGATCCCGGGTGGAGATGTGGAACATGGTGCAGCCACCGCCTATGGAAAGACTGATTTAGAAGAGAGCAAAAGCATTCCTCCATCCTGGAAGCTGGCTGAAAGGGGACAGTGTACATATGTTAGATATATTAATTTTCACTCTGGTATCAGGAATAGTCATTATAAACATTACAATGACTTTGGGCTTTCAATGTTTGCCTTTTAACTTCAATAACGTGAAGATTCTTTCAGCATTTAAGTGAACCAATGACATTTATCATTGCTTTGGACCAACCTGTCCAAGGACAATTTTTATTTGCACTGGAAACTGCAGCCTTGATAATCAGCAGTAGGCATTACAGAGAGTAATGGCTCCTGGGATACGCGTAAGTGCCTGTCTAGGACACAACACGGATAGCAGCCTCTCATTTGCGCTCTCCTCTGACTGCCCAGCAATCACTGCTGCAGAAGACGATGAAGACAAATCAACTAAGCCTGTACAATAAAGACATTGTAATTCTGTTATCAAAGGGTTTAGTACTAGAGCTGTGTCTCAGCACATCCACTTTCATCTGTTAATCAGGGATTAAATGGAAGCTGTGCGAACGCTCTCCCAAATAAATGCTTCAAATTTAATTGTTTTTCTTTCCTCCAGTTCTTTCATTTTACCTGCCACCCCTCCACCTTCTACTGAAATGAAGGTGAAATGTATTTCGGTTTCCACAAAAGCACATATTTCTCTGAGTATAAATGACTGTGTCCTAAAATATCCAATGGGCACAACATGACCTCTTAGGAGACATGAAATCTAAACATCCTAAACAAATTGTGTGCATCCACACTATTGCCTTCCTCCCATCACAATATTACCTGATGATCCCTTTTAGAAAATTATTGCTTCTCACATTGCAAACGTACATTGGCTGCCTAAAAGCATGCTCAGAAATACTTCCCAAAGCCCAGGGAAAATGCCAAAAAAGTGACAGAAGTAGCCTACAGGTGAAACACTGGCTTGAAAATAATTACGACAAATTTGGTGCTTCTCCTGGCACCCAGACTTCTCATATGATCATGGGAAAATAAATTTTTATGTCTCAATTTTCCTCTTTTAAAACAGAGATAATCCCATTTAACTACCTCATAAACCTCAGCAGCACAAAGGTTGCTTTGTCAAAAAAGAAAGAAATGTATAAAACGTAATGGGAAAAACTTGGAAGCTTGTAATGGGATAGACATTTACATAGATGTAATGTAAGTTACAACACTTAATGGAACGAAATAGGCATTTGATGCAAAGGAATCTTGTGATGAAATAGACATTTGAAAATATAAGTTAATGGTTGGACTCAATGGTCTTAGAAGTGTTTTCCAGCCTTAACAATGGTACCAAAAATACGTGCCAAAAACACATCCAGGTCAAAGGGGGTTTTGGAATGTAGAGGCAAATTTTAGCCATAACTCATGCAGTTAATTTTCAGATATAGTCAAGAAATTAAAGCATAAACATTGCTCCCACACAAACCGAAACAATAATAAAGAGGCAACAGAGTGGAAAGTCCACAATGGCATTTCTTTCTTCCTGCACTTCAGCTTACATGTTCCTGCAGTTGTGAAACATCCCATATAGATACATCAAACCCCAGATGATTATACCAGGAGTTGCATAATAGAGTATGCACATTCAGTATCCAAGAGTTTAACTCATCTTTTTAATTAAGGATCAATTCATGATTCATTTTGAATGAGCCCCTTAAGGGATTACTGAAGATCAATGCCACTCACATTTATTTTTGTATTAGCCGAATAGCAGTAACTATGATAGTAAGCACATTCAGGATTTCTTGCAGTCCTCACCAATATCTTTCAAAATAAGGCCCCGCAGAAAATGCAAGTAGATGGTTGGATTCAAGCCCAGTGAGAAGAGCAGAATGTAGTCACAGAAAAAATGCACAACAGATTTTATCTGAGCCCAATTTACAGCTTTACTACTGAAGCTTATTATTTTAAATGCAATTGCTGTTGTACAGCTGCAGTCCAAATTCAGAGAGTTCAAATGACAACTAAGTAAAGAATGGAAAAATAAGTTATTAAAATTATCATGAGATAGCAGAAATTCAGGGTAGATCTTTTCAAAACATAGCTTTATTTAATTACAGATGCAGCAGATTTTAATTGAAACTTTTGATTTAGCTCAGCTTTTGCCCTATGAGACACTACTGAGGCATAATAACAAATAACAAAGTCAGTTCGGTGTGATCCTTTCTAGAAAGACAAAAGCGTTGGGAAAAAAAGACATTAACTCAAAGAGTGTATAGTTGGAGGCAGAAAATACCAAGCAAAGGAGACAGCAAAAACCACATGTGAGGATGAGAGACCACAAGTGAAGCAGGAGTGATTTCTGTGGGCTCTTACACATGTGGCTTTTGCCTCACAGAAAAAAGCTGCGAGAGACCCAAAGGCAAGGCCAACTCTGCCCAGAGAGTGGCCAAGTGGGCAGAGACATGGGAAGCTGTGGTAACAAGAGGGCAAGCAGTAAGTGAATGGAGAAGAGATGTAAGACTGCAGACTGGGAAGAGCTTGGGCCCAGGAAGCTCAACACCAGGGCAAATCTAGAAGCACAAATTAGGCAAAAGAAGCAGAACCAGCACTGGACTAGTGAAGTGGATACAAAGAAAATGCTTTCACAAACCTGCTTTATGTTCTTGCTGTTCTGGTCAGTGAGTCAAAGGAGAAATAGAATTGAGACAGATCTCAAGGAACAGCAGAGATGGAGAAAGAAAACCAGAAATTAAGTAATATCAGAAATAGCAGTAAAATGATTATAATAAAGACCTAACTTTAAAGTTTGCCCTTCTTTGAGCAGGAGGTTGAACTAGATGACATCAGCAGGTCCTTTCCAGGCTAAATTACTTTCTGATTCAAAGAAAAAGGACAAAAGAGAGAAGACAGCTGAAGATGGAGGCAGTTTGCGTGGAGCACTACCTTGAAGGAAAGCATTATTGTTCACAGGGAAAGACAGAGCAAGAATACAGAAGTGGACAGAGAGCAAATCTGCTCTTCTTGGTGGTTTGACTTTCTGGATGAAATTTTAGAGACAGTAGAAAAGCAATCTGTGCAGAGGTAATAAATATTCCAGAAAGTGTTGCCACAGAAAGAATCTATAGGGCTGAGCAAGATACCTGGGAACATGTACAGAAGAAGGAAGAGGCAGAGCACATGAAAGCCTGAAGACTTTTTATACAGACCAAAGAGAGTTCTGGAGGAATATGCTCCTAGAGAATTAAAAAGACACCCATAAAAGCACAACAAAGGGAAAAATCTCACAGTGAAATACGAGTGTGGTTCATAAAAGGTAAGTCAAGGAGACAGAAGGCAGGGGAAAAACCTTTAAACTAAGATTACAGTAAGTTGTGATTGCTGTCAGTTTCAGTGGAGAGGAAGCGATAAAAATAAGAGTGGTGGAAATTCATAGAAAAATGAGAGAAGAAAAGGAAATGAAAGCGAATGGCACTTGAGGGAGGTGGAGGCAGAAGCTGGATTGCAGCACAGGTAAGGCTGGACTTTCATAGCAGTGAAACCATAGGAAAGGGAGGGAGGATGACGGTGAGTTAGGAATGAGAGTTATCTACTGAAGCATACCTGTGTAAGAGAACTTGGAGCATGTTTTACTTCAGATAGGGATTAAAATGTGAAATATTCAAAACTCTATTTATGATCTTATATGAAACAAACAAGAAAAGGCCCAGAAGGCAACCAATGTCAGTTCCAAACACAAATGTAATTTTGAAATATTTTATCTCTCTATGTGACTCCAAAGGTTCAAGTAAAATAATTTATGATCACTTGCAACCATCCCTGAAAGAAAAATTGCTCAATACATTCCCAAACTTTACACATTTAAACTTTCTCTTCATGTCTAATAGCCTTCTACAAAGAGAAGGTGTTATGTTAGAGCACACGATCTGCTCTGCACCAAATCCCTCTGAAGATATTCAGAAGCAGGGAAAGGATGAAACAACTTACCCCCCTTTCATGGTCCACTCTCTTTTCCCTTGGAAAAAAGATAACATCCAGCCTGTGAAACAATGAGCATTATCTTGTATTATATGCCTTCACTATTTTATGTAAAATTAATTTCTCTATATGTACATGGCGTGTTTATAGTTCAGATGCTGTATTCATATTACTGTTTTGCTGTGTACAGGATTAAAATGACCAATAAAGATCGTATCGAGCCACATGAAGGCTGTATTTTTTTGCTTCATGGGATTATCTCATTGTGCAATTACAAAGGAAATTATCCCCAGGCCAGAACTATATTTACAGTTTAAAAAGTCAAATTTTCATTTGGAATCAAGTGATCAAGGAACATTTTCTGCACTTGGAAAATAAGATCAACATTTTGTGCTGTGGTCAGAGCTGCCAGCCTCAGCATTGCAATCTGCACCATCCTCTCTCTACATCCACACTGACCGACTGCCCTGCGCCCAAAAAGGGAGGTTTTAGTGCCAGGTCCCAAATTGGCACAAATCAATACAACTTCACAGAACTAATTTATACAAGCTGAGAAGCACATGCTCTGTTTTTGAAATTACTGCTGTCTTTCCAGCACTGTGGGCGAGTGCAGGCAGAAAAATGGCAGAGCTGTAAGAATTTTCTTCGCTTAAGTCCCATTTTCACGAGGGGTTTTCCGCTCACTGCAGAAGTCTCTCTGTTACTTTTCAATAAAGATCAACAACGTCAGACAGCACAAATCCTTCTGCCCTAAAGCCATTAAGTAGTCACTGAAAGGTCTCCCTCAGACCAATTCAGCCATCCTGGTGCTTGCAGTTGCATTGTAAGCTCCCCTGCAGCCTGGCTGCCACAGCCACACCCCAAGGCACCTCCAGGTAAGACACTCTCCCTTCCCAGGCCTCCCCAGCTCACATGTCCTGGCCCTGGAAAAAGTGAGAAAGCAGGACATCGAGCTTTTAGGTCGTTGAGAAGCTAAGCCACAATTTATTGTCATTGTCTACATCTGAAGTCTGGCTCGTGATTATTGTTCAAACAGATGCTAATTAATAAACATCATCCAGGTTGCAGTATTATATAAAGAACATAGTAAATTCACTTTTTAAAATGGCCATAATAAATGCATCCTGCAGCAGAAAGCTTGTGTCCAGATAAAAGACAGCAAAATCTTTTTCCCAGCCCAAAATTTCTGTAGCATGTTTTATTTAACATAAGCCCCCAGTCTCACTGAAGGACAAACCTTACATGAGTAATGTCACATAACATCAGGAATCATGGATCAGAGGACTTTGGCCAAGTTCTTTTTCCCGTGCTATTCAATCACCTCTCAGCTAAAGAAAACTGACACCTCTGAAAATAATTCAAGAAAAGAGCATCAGATTAGGCATTGTAACTCAATAAGTTGAACAGCGAATAGCTGACAACACTAGAATTTTGCCTATTGCAAAATGTCACAGTTGAATGAATGGATGGGGCTTTCATGCCCCACTGAAGCATGCACGAGCTTCAAACTACTGGCATGTGTCAAGAAGCTGCAAAACCTAACATTTATAAAAGATACATCTGGTGTGCATTTATTGGGAGCAGAGTGAGGTCTTGTTTAAATTGCACACATGAATTTGATGTGGAAAGCAGGAGATACCCCATGCCTCACAGTAAAAGCATGTTTTAACCTAAACTCCTCCATCTATAATGCATGTCATGAGGTGTGAGGACCTCTTGCACAGCGAAAAGCCAGAGCATAAATTATGAATCAAGGCACAGGTGGAGTCCTGAATGCCAGGCAGAGTTCTCAGTTCAGTGGTGATTTTTCTGGGTTTATGTTCTTTCAAATAATACTTATTGGATAAAAATATATTGGAGGTTTTATATTGCAGCCAATTAGAGCAACTTTGTTGTATTCTGACTTGGTTTCACAAAAGTTGCTTTTAATTTCTGGTTTTATCAGGCCATGATTTTTCTTTCCCCGAAATCATTTGACAAAGCAATTACATTCACCAGCAATTCATCTAACATTGTCAAAAACCAGCAAGGCAGACATGCCCAAATCATGGCTTTAAATCATCTTTCTTGATCAGAGCAAAACTACACAGGCCTTCATCTGGTTCCACGCGCTTCGTGGCACTGTTTGAAGCATGCCATTTTCCTCAGCTCAATATTGTGTGTGACCTTTCAGATTTCACCTGTAGTTCCAGCAGAAGCGCAATTTCCACTGGCATGTATTGTAATAACCAGCGCTGACAAAAATGTGTGTTTCCAATTTAAACCCACTTAGTTTCACTTGGCACCTGCACTAAACCTACTTGGCTGCAGAAATTCCGAAGGGGCGACAGCGGCAGAGCAGGCTCTGCCCAGCAACCCTGACTCGATGTGACCGCTCGGGCCACCAGCCCTTGTCACCTGCACGAGCAGCCACTTGCACTGCAGTATGTTTGCCATGCCCAGGCAGTCCCAGTGCAGGGCAGCCTCGGGTTACAGGGCTGCTTTCTGTCCCACAAAATAAACAACTAAACATCTCCTACGCAGCTAGCACAAGGCTAACAGAATGTCAGGTGTTACCCGTAAGTAATTTCACAATCTTTAGGCAGATTAGAAAAGTGGAAGTCTGCAGGGAAGATGTCTGGAACGTTTCCACATATTTTTGCTCCAAGTGCAGAACAGCTTAAACAAATAAATGCAGCTTTAGCTGCTTCCAGTCGCCTCCTCAGCAAGCAGGGAGAGGATACTCACATAACAAGCTGCGGGCATCCCATGTGACAGGGCATTGTGCCTGTACCGCAGCCACCTCCAGACCAGCCAGGAGCCCAGGAGTTATTTCAGAGGAAAAAGCACAAGGCTCTGCTCTCCAGCTGCCTGCAGCACCACTGTGGGAACACTGCTTCATGCCTTGGCTGCATCAACCAAGAAACATCCACAAGAGCAGAAACCTCAACTTGGATCCCAAGGACAAAGCAGGAAAAAAAAGCAAACCAGAAGACCACGCAGGTGCCCTGCTGTTTTCCCTCCATTTCTGGCAGCACATCCTCATGTGTCAGTGACTGCAGCTCTTCAAGAGATTTAAATATTCCTTTGGGTATACCACTATGCCAAGTGAGGGTTATTTACAGCAAATGAGCAGGTTGACACTTTCCTTCTGAAATGTATAAAACCTCAATGTCCAGTTGAACGAGCCCAGTGCCAAGCATTTTCTTTCAGAGGGATCTGTGGCAGGATCATAGGCAACTATGTTAAACCTGACCCCAGGGAGAAGGAGGCTCCAGCAGGTTTTTGCATGAGAAATGAGCCCAACAGAGAAGATGCAGATCTGCCTTTCAGGGTGGCCCAGTGTTGGCATAAGTGATTAAACGAGCCCCAGAGAAGATTATTCTAGTTCAAAACCATGGGTCAGTAACCATTGGCCAGAAAAACATGTGCCTGCACTCAAGACCTGCACAGACTGGATTAGCCTGTTTGTCACTCAGTCCTGGGATATACTCTTGTGTAGCCTACCTGAGATGTAGAAATCTCTTCTCAAATTTTCTGACATTGGGAAGAAAAGTACTAAGAGGAAAAAAACAATTACACAAGTATTGGTCTGTTGACATTTAAAATGAGACAATGATGAGCATAAAAAAAAAGTTTAAAAAAAAAATCCTGGGCCAGCAACCCAAAGGACCAAAGACAAACCACAAAATAGGATGCAATTAATTAGGCTGAAATGCCAACAATGTTCAGTATATCGTTCAAAGTATCTGCGGTGTCAGACTGCTACCGTGACCCCCAGTACGAATATGCCAAGGGGAAATGTAGAATAGGACTGAATCACATAAGTTAAATACAAATATTTTAAAATGACATTTTAATTTCTACCTCACCATTTTAACATTTTCAAAATCGTTAAATAAGCATGTCGCCTATCCTCAGAGCAGGCCAAATGTCAGATGTTTGTATGTATTATTAAACTGAACATTTTAGTACATAATCCTCCTCCTTGCTAAACAGGTGGTATTATATGAACTGGTTATTTTCTTAAAAGGAGGAGTGAACAGAAAAGAGCTGATACTATGAAGTGGTGTATTACTGAACATGGAGCCAATGCTAATATGGGACTGAGCAGAGGACTTTAGGCAGGACAGGGGGAGCTACAACTTCCCCCTGTGTCTATGACTTCTAAAGCACATTCCAAGGCAGAGCCTCAGAATTGATTTACCACAATTTAAGTCACCAATGCTAAACCATTCTCTAAAAAAACTGGGCTCCACAAGTTTTAAGATGAGCATGTCAAAGATAAACCTGCAAGTCAGAGATGGTTTTTAATATTTAGCCTTTCAAAAGTCCAGGCTGAGAAAAGCACCCTCTGCCCACCTTGAACACAACTGAAATGCTGCTCCTCATCACCATTTAGGAACTACCTTAAGATAAACCAAATTAAATCATTTTATACCAGGATAATAAATACTCACCTTGGAAAGTATATTAGTTATTAATAGAATTATATATACTTGAAAAACAAACTTATGTAGGCATATGAGTACTGTGTAAGCTCTACATGGCAGAGTACATCTTTACTGTGTCTCATACACGAGACTCAGTATTTTGTAGGACTTCACAATTAAAATCAGGTAACAGACCTAAAAGGAAAAGGCTTGCAACCAAGTTTAACAGATTCTTTGTAGGCCACCTTTCTTTTTTCAGTGTTACATGCTTAGTTTAGTTGCTGTTTTGTTCCCCATGTTTCACTGGACCCAAAAATAAAAAATTAGTGGAGCAGTACACCATCAGGAGCCCAGCCCTTTAACTTTCAGGAGGAGTGTGAAGCAGGCAGCCGAAGAAAGGAAATGGTACACAGCCCATAGCATATTCTAAATGTGCTTCCCAAACTTTGCTTTTACAACTAGCACTTGTTTATGTTTCATACAGAATTTCTAACAAGATTGACAGCCTCCAGGCTTCTGAACTGCAAGAAGCTGTTAGCATTTTTTTTCTAACTGATGAAAATCTGCAGACACTCTACTCTGCTTTATCTGAATACCAGCAAACCCACAACAACACTCCAGGCATTGCTCAGGATTTTGTTGTTGTTGTTATTGCTTGTCATATCAAATAAAAATCTAAATCCATGAATTTGATAAAGTTACTTCTCATTTTGTGAACATGAGGTTAACACACAGTGAGTTCTGGAGAGAAAATGAAATGCTTTGTCCATCATTCGGGTTTGGCTGCAGCTGCTCTGTGTGAAAGTGCATTGCAAAAACAATTCTCATCTGCCTGTGAAGCACAACCAACCAAGAAATTACTAATGAACAGGAGCTCTTCTGATTTTTCCTCCCAAACAGGTCCCCAGTAAGACACTGCTTTGAGTGCGTTTTTTCCCCAAAATGAGCGAAACAACACAACTCTGAACACATGAGCCAGCTTTCATACCCAGGGTGCTACCACATGGCTGATACACCAAACTGCTCTGAAATAGATTTTCACAAAGACTTGGTATTGCGTCAGCACAGAGTCCTGTTCAATCACCTGTGTAAAATTCACCAACTTAGACTATTTTCTTTTGTTACCTGCTCTTCTTCAATCCTTTCTCATTCCAGGTTTGAAAGAACTTACTGAACTGAGATATCCACAGAAGGCAAGTTGAAACCACACTCTGAGTGCCTTGAGAAAAAAAACAAAAAAACAAAGGAAAGTAGGAAAACTTGACCTGAAAGAC
Organism: Sclerurus mexicanus; assembly: GCA_013396755.1. NCBI lineage: Eukaryota > Metazoa > Chordata > Aves > Passeriformes > Furnariidae > Sclerurus > Sclerurus mexicanus. The sequence goes on from VWZF01006575.1 coordinate 132,465, forward strand.
TTTGTCTTCATACATTGTCACTCCTTCTGCAAAAATTGCTTTTATAATGTCCTTCACTAACTCATAATCTGGATCTATGACAAAAAGTTCATTTTCACAGCTATCATTTTAATAACTGAATAAATACAGGCATATCCAGTGGAAAAACAAAGATGTGTTATGCTTAATGTAGCAGTGAAGATCCCTTTGCTACCAATCTTCAGAGCTGGTATCACTCTGGTGGCTGCATTAAGCTAACACAAGTCTAATGGCAAGTGTTAAAATCACACACACATTGTTTTGCATCAAGGTAATTTGTAATTTTTTCATCAGTTATGGATTGAGTATATAAATATTGAAACCACAGCCTCTATGGTTTTTCTGCATAAGATAACAAAATGTTTTTAATTCAGAAGAGTGAATCACAGATCAGATTATACTGCACAGCCATTTAAATTCTAGCTGAATGATAGTCATACACTTGCACAAAATAAATCAGTGAAGCAACTACACTAAAAAGCTAAACCCTATCTGATAACATATTCATGATGTGTTACTGTGTTACATTGCAGTGCATTTGTGTGGCAAAGGTTTGGCACGAGGGGGGCCACAGGGGTGGCTTCTGTGAGAAGCTGCCAGAAGCTTCCCCCATATGTAATGGAGCCAATGCCATATAGCTCCAAGACAGATCTGCCGCCAGCCAAGGCCAAGCCCACCAGTGACAGTGACCAGCGACACCCCTGGGATAACCCAGTTTAGAGGGGAAAAATCCCTGTGCAATTGCAGCCCAGAGAGAGGAGTGAGACTATGAGAAGAACAGCCCTGCAGACACCCAGGTCAGTGAGGAAAGAGGGGCAGGAGGGGCTCCAGGCACCAAAGATTCCCCTGCAACCCATGGTGCAGCCCATGGGGGCCTGTGGGGAAACAGAGATCCACCTGCAGCTCATGGAGGATCCCGTGCTGGAGCGGGGAAGAGTGTGAGGAGTCCTCCCCGTGAGGGGGAAGGAACAGCAGAGACGAGCCAGCACCAACCCACCACTTATGTGTTATTTAGCCCACCTAAATGACAAATAAAACCTACCCTCATTTTATTCCTGATCTCCACCAAAGCCAAGACGTGCTTTCTGCATCAGCCTCTGCCCACCAGCAGCAAGGAGGGGGATGAAGGCAGGTCCGCATGTAATTTTTCCTTAATATGCCAATTTATTAATCTATTAAATAACATACCTACTTTTTTAGCAATAACTAGAGACCAAGAAAAGCTGATTAACAAAAAGGAGTGATTAGCTAAGGTTTTTAAAAGATGTAAAATACCACTGGAATTTCAAAGGATATCAACATTTAACTGTTACACTAATTAATTAATCAACTACATTAAGAAAACACATTCTGCTCTATTTGAGAATTTGAAATGATCATTCAAGAGAGAAAAACTTGCAATACCACAGAGTATCATTTTAACCTTTATGCCTGAAAGCATGAAAAAGCTGTTCAGATCAACCCATCAAACAAGAACCTGCATCACCCAAGGAATTTTGATATTGTTAAATTTTATTTTATAGTACAGTGTTGGGCACTTTATGGTAATGTGGAGTTCACCAAAAATTTCTACTGACGCCACAAACTTTGGAAGGAAAAAGAAAATACAAACCACACCACACATCACAGCTCATTTACTACATCTACACAGTGCACTACTAACAGTAGTCAAGGTCTGAATTACAGTTCTCGAGATGACTTTGAACAGTAGTCCAGAAGGTGCAAAAACATGAAGTAAATTCTTACATTTGGCTCTAGTTGTGTTAAAACGTCAGTAACTAACTAAATTTTTCAAAATCGTTAGGACAGTGCTGGTTGTTTTGGTGTGTGTGTGTTTTTTTTTTTTTTAATCTCTAAATTAAAATTATGAATAAAATCTCCATGTGTCCTGTACTTTATGCCTCTCCTGTAAGCACTAACAGCTCACAACAAGAATGTTGTCTGGAACTGTTTTCAAAGGTCACAAAAAAAAAATGTTCTGAAAAAAAACCACTTAGAAGCATCAGGTTATAAAATGTTGCTTTGTTCCATGTTGAGGCATTTCTCTTTATATCTGACACAGATTTAAAAGAAACACAAATTGTCAGTTTGCCAAACATGTAAGCATTTTAAATTGCTCTTCCTCCTCAGAAATCATGAAGTAACAGAAGTGATGTGCTTGTGTGCAAGTTGCACCAAGACTAAGCTCTTCCACAGTGCTTTATTGCCTCATTCAAGTATATTAATTTAAAGAAGTTCTCAAGGGAAAACCAAGGTTAAAAGAAAATGTACATCAATATACAAAGAAATTAATTTACAAAACATTAAAAGGATACTGGCAACATTAGTAGATATTTTAAGTAATGACTTACGATAATTAGGGATGTCACAAACTAAATTCTTGTGGTCATCACCATGAACTCTCACCTCAATGCTGGTCCAGAAAAGCAATTCTCAATTCCTCAACTTTTTATCCATAATAAACAGGTGATAAAATGATAAACCAAACATCATAAATTCTGATATTTAACCAGGTTATAATTTTAAGAATTACCTGGAAGTACTGGTGTGCAAACATTGTCTTAGGCCTTATTATTTCTACAGAATGTGACATCCATAATCACTTCCAGTCATTCAAAATATACATCTGCCTCATTAGAATATATTTCTTCATGTCTTTATCATACAACCATATTTCAAAGCTACATGTAATATTACACATTTCTGAAAAATACCATCTCTGCTTAAAAGCACATGTGCACTACTAAATCACTTTGAAATAAGGAGAAATATTGCACAAAATTCACCGAAGATTTGAAAGTCAACACAGTTCCCTCCCCAGCCCAACCAAATAGCTCCCTTATTTTTAACAGAAAGTTAATTCATACAGAATCGTAATAAAAGTCAACATACTTGAACTCAACTTATTTTTCAAAAGCTAATACTGTTACTGGATTCTAAATACAAGTGTCATTAGTATTGACCTTAGTAATAGTTCAATTTTATTTGAGTACCCTTTACTACAGCAAACCTTGGAGTAACTTGCAACTGTGTTACCTGCTTCATACTCCAACCCAGCAGAAAATGTCAATGGCCCTGCCAACTTCATGGATGGTGCATGGTCCTCTAGACTGAGAAGGCTGTGGACTCATCAGGCAACTCTATTTAGAAAAATAAGTTAAGCAGCTTTCAGAAAGACCTATCAAGTACTTTCAACTGGCCACTCACTAAAACTAAAACAGGTATTACAAAGCAAATCAAGGAAAGTTTTGCACAAACAAACCATATCATCCCTTTCCATTCCTTTATTTTCAACACCCTGAAGAACATGAATTCTAGGCCAGCTATGGTCCATGCTTTTGGGGTGAAGATGAGGACATGTTCTAGTCAGCTCAGACTCTGCTAACAAGTAAACAATTGGCAAACAGATACACACCTAATAGCAGCAAAGAAGTTACTGAAGGAAAGTCACATCGCCATTCATACTGGTTTTGCTGGTGCATTTATTTCTACATTCATTCTCCAAAGATTTACTGCAATACCACGGGAACAGACAGCCCTCACCATCCTGAGCTTTGCAATAAGGAAGCTGCTTGCCTCAGGCATAATGTTATTAGCCACATTTGTTTAGCCTAAAATTTCAGGCTTTTGGGAACACACTGGCTGGAGCCTCTCAGCACTTAGACTAGAGGTTGGTGCCAGGGAAGAAGATGGCAACTCTCTTGGAATTAAAGATCACCCTTGCCTTCTCCCTGTGGAGTCAGGGAGGTCCACGGTTAAGGGCTCCTTTCTGCAGGACGGAGTACAGTCAGAATTACATAGCGGGGTATTTGCAAACGGGCCTCATGCTGGCACTTCGATTATTGCATGAAATGTTTCTTTAATTACTCACATGCATAGAGAAAATACTTTAGATGCTCCTAGCAATTCCATTAGACAGCTGCACCAACGAAAGATTGCTCTGTAGGACTGAATATGATTGACTGTAGGTGGATAAACAGAAGCTGTTTTAAAAACCTGGCTTAACTGTTCTTTTGCCTAGACTTCACATTAGTTACAAGAACACGAGGTTGTAAACTAGCTCATCCTAAAACCTGAAAAGACATCTAAAACAGATTTTTGAGGTCTAAAACACTCTTCTAATAGATCGGATGGGATTCTCAGAAGCACCCAGCATTTGTCAAAAACTCTGCCTGAAGTCTGTGTTATAATGCCTGAGAGGGGACTTCAGTCAGTGCCGAGAGTTTCTGATGATCCCACCCCAACAGCAGCAGCACCACTGAAATGCTAAATGACAATGAAGGCTTCAGTCAACAAGTTCTATGAAAACTTCTACAACTACATTTTTTCTTCAGAACAAGTCTATTTTTCAGAACTACGCGATGCTCAAATCTGCGAGATGGAAGAGCAAACACTGCCTATTCTATACAGACTGCCCTCTGCATGCATAGAGGGTGGGTAGGGATCACCTAAGCATCCACAGTGCTGTCCTTCCCTCAATATCTGCACTGTGTTCCATGTCACATCTATACACATGAATGGGAAGGCTTTGACTGGGACAACATATTATTCATTCTGCAAATCCCCCAGGGGGTTAATTCCATAGGCAATATTACTTTTGCCTACATGACTGGGCTGGAATCACACTAACTGAGCTGGAACTGAAATCTGGATTTCTTCAAAGTTACTATCCCTCCTGTGGACTCCCAGGCTTTGCTTCACCACACCACACCGGAACAACCCAGGAATCCTTTTCTCCTTCTACTGTACTTACTTCTTCCTCCCAAACCAGATGAGTGATACGGCTCATTTTAGGCAGACATCTATGCAAAACAAACTCAAATACATGAATTTCAAGTCCTAGCTTGACTTTCTACATCAGAAATTTGTTCCTATGTGTTAAGTAACAGCTTATCAAGTGACCTGGTTATCTCCCTGAAACAGGAGAAATGGGAAGATTTTGAGATCCTGAAGAAAAGAGATGCCTCTGAAGAAGACCACAGGAGCTCTGACTGAGCAGAATTCAGTTCTCACCAGTAGCTGGTGATAAATGTTGATGATTTTGAAAGACACCAGAAGATTTCCACAAATAACAATCATACAAGTATAAAACTTGCAAAAAGTACTGGACCTGGACAATTTATCTTAATATTGAACCCAATACGGTAATAAAAATACAGTATATGTAGCCAATAAACAGTTTTATATTTTCACAAGGACAGAGAACAAGACTGTTGAACCAGAAATATCAGTTTGGACTCATCTATTTGGTAACTGGTAATTCTACTTAAATAAGGCACAATTATTAGCCTTTTTAAAAGATCACTCATAGTAAGTGGAAAGATTCTGTATATTACAGAGTAAAAAATGTACCTACAGTTAAAAATCAATATACATATAAAACTAAGTTATTTCTGAACCCATACAAGGTTCAAAACCAAAAAGACACACTAGTTAATGATTGCAAACACACTAAGGGCTTTGTAAATAGTAAGAAAAAAAAGTAGCATAAGCACAGAACCATTTTGACTGAAATAAAAATAATTTTAAGTTGAATTTTACCTTCCACCTCTTGCTTCATCTGTTTACTTCTTTTTAGCCCACATTTTCACTCAATGTAACACTGAATTATTGCTACAATGCCTCAATTTTCAAAGATTCCACTACCAAACTTTTGATTTTATGATCCTTATAACAACTGTAAGAATACTGGCAGCCTTACATGGCTTCCATATTTATTTCACCAAGCTGAGGATGGGACAACGTATGTGATTATTTGTTCAGTGTCTAACCCTCATGTAAAGTCAGTAAGATTTATGCCTCTACCAGAGATTAATTTTTAAAAATAATTTTCTGGCAGCATTCCTGAACTTAGATTTTTGACAGTTTTGAAAGCAATGATGGCCATAATTTCTGATTTTTTTTTCTATTTTCATCCTTAAGACATTAATACTGTTTACTGTCTTTAATAATTGAAGAAAATAAAACAACTTAGATGGAACCATGGCCTGAAACATCCTATCAGATGCAGAGGAAAATAAAAGGTGAATCTTGAAATTCTCATCTACACAATGTAAGGACATGAATGAGAATGAGTGAGAAGTAAGTGCGACAAAACCTTTTCTTGTTTTCTCTTAGACACAATTGCAGCACTGTGTTTGGGCAATGTTTAGTACCAGCAAAGCAGAAGAATGCCCTCTACCAAGTCATTAATAACAGCTCTAAACAAGGTTGCTTTGCAGTTTTGTCATCCAAATAGCACCTGAGCCACCTGGAAAGTTTAGAGTCAAGATTTTAATTATTTTTATGATACTTTCGATTTATAATAGTGCAAAATATTTTGCTAAATAACATTTGTTGTTGCTTACCAAAAATCTACAAAGTACCATGTTGATACACAAGAGGAAACCAAAGTATAAACAAATACTTTGGAGTACAGACCTCTGGATGTACAACTTCTAACTCTGGAATACTGAGATTCTCCAGCAATGCAGATTACAGATGTCCTCTGGAATGCTCATGTTCTAATCAGAAACAGGTATTTCTGTAATAGTTGCACTTTTACAACCTCTCAACTTTGTTGCACTGATTAAAAATATTAATTCTGGAGGCTCATTCTCAAGGAAAGTACTGGCCCAAACCATCTCATTCTGGAACCGGGTGAAACTTATGCACTAACAAATCCCAGGTCTCACTCTACTGCATCTTTGGTAGAGTTTCAAACACTGACTTTTTAATGATATGGAGCAATTACCTTAGGTCAGCTGCGTTGTAATAAAGCAGCCAAAAAAACCCCTTTCCATTTGTATTAGCTAGAAGGAAAATTAATTCCTAAATCTCAATGAGGCAACTGATATTAAACTTTGCTACAAATTACTATTAAGGTACTAAAGCACAATCTGATCCAAACACTGACCCCATGAACAAGCTCACTCAGGACTATGTTGAGATTAAGATGAAGAGCAGGAGAACATTCTTCTTAAGCAGAGTTCACTTCATACCTGTGTGCTATTTCTACCACAAATATCCTTCAAAGCTGACAATTCCAATCTGCTGAAACTGATTGAAAGTCTTTTCTGTCCTGAGCTATTGTGGAGGCCAAGGTATGTATGGTGAGGTGGAAAAAGAAAAGAGAGAGAAAATTAAAGACCTGCTCCATATGGCATAAAAAAATTTCATACATTTAAAATATCCTAATATTCCTCAGGAACACTGCCAGAAGGAGGAAAATTGCTCATTCTAAATGCAATATACATCAAGTCCATTTATTCTCCTTCACTGAATTTAGAAAAAGAGATTTTTGGTTGTTCAACTGGCTAAAATGAGAGTTGGATGTGTGCAGTCTCAAACTGAACCTGTAATTTTAGTTTTCTAGTGTTACAAATTAGGCACAAATTAGTTTTCCAACTATTAAACTGTAGAAAATAAAAAATAATAGAAATCTATCAATTCCACTTACACTTTCCTTTCTGAAAATTTTTAGGTGAAATAGTCTATCTAGGGAAACCGGATAATATGTGTTTAAAGTGTCTTAGTTGTAAACAGAAGTCAATAAACATCACATTATAATTCAGCGCTTCATGAACTTTGTAGAGGAGAGAAAACCATGTGCTACCTTTTTGAAGTCTGGAAGACAGAGCCACAGTTTTAGTTTGGAGTTAAGTTCCAAGTTAAATTCATGAGAAATTCCTTAATCTTAAAAAAGTCTCCTTCCCCCCTACCTTTGCTGAGGCAAATTCCTGCCATGGAAAATTATTATTGCTGTTTTGTAGATTTGCATTCATCTTCTAAGACAGTTAAACCTCTTCTCAAAAGATTAAGGCAATTATTATTCATTACAAATATTAACATTTGTACATTTCAGACAAATCAGGTTGCTTGGTTCATTTCATGCTTACTGGGAATAACATAGTACCTTCAAAACCTGGTTACCTGTTAGACGACACCTTTCCTGTTGCTTAGAGGAAGCAAATGCTAAGAAGCACCATAATACACTTGCTGTATTTTTAACACAGAGATTAACTAGTACCTGATTTAAGAGTGCATTCATACATTTAGTTCCATTTTGTGGACCTAACTACAGCCAACAAATAAACTGAGTAATGTAGAAGCGGATGTCCCAATGGCAGAAAATGCATATTCAACTGAAGAGAATTATTTTATAACTGAAGATCTCTTATTCCTTTTTCATCTTTTGGTTATCATGTTATACAGAGTTATATGGAGTCCTGAGTAGTCTCCCTTTAACTTCTGATGGGAGTCAAGTTTCTCTTCTGATAGTTTTCTTACGTTTTATTTCCACTGCTACTGCTGGATAAGCTATCCTTTGAAATATTTAAACCATAGTGAAAAGCTGAACTCAGTTTACATAATGACACCACTTCTTGAAGAAGACTACCCTCTTCTGCTGTTTCATCTCCTTCCTTCCCATCTTTCTCCCAAGGGACCAGAATGGATGGATGTTGAGCAAGACTTGCTGGGAGCTGATCTTCTGAGGTATTGCTTAGTGTTTCATGCTGCTTTGCATACTTACAGGAAGAATAGCCTGTTTTGAAACTTTCTGGGGAAGTAAACTGAGCGCTTTGCCATATTGGAGATGGGGATGTCATACTAGTGGTGTCCATTCTGTCATCAATAAAGGTTTTGTCACTCGTCTCTTTTTCCAGCCTTGAGAGAGATTCTCTCTGGCCACCAGAAGAAACTTGCTTCCTTGGTGATGGAGGGAGCTGCTTCCCATGGAGGACACTGTCATCCTGGCCTAGGTTCCACTCTGCTTGATCATTAGCACTGCTGCAGAGCAAGGTAAGGTTGCTCTCACTGGGTGCATTTGACTTGTTCTGAAAGAGAAGATGCGTTTATAGTTAATGTCACAAGAAATGTCTCTACACTGGCATTTTTGAAACAAAAATACTCTAAGGGATTTTATGTGTTCCTACGTCACAGATAACCTTTAGGCTTCGATGTTACAAACCAACAATTGCAGACACAATGCAGGAGCAAGTGGTTTTACACTTCCCTGCCAGAACCCTGTCTCATCCTAAGGATCACCTTCAGTACAGAGGAGGGATTTCTGTCTCCCCTGTCCATTCAGTCTTCACACAGGCAGTTTTGACAGTGAACAAAGACACACTTTTCTGGTTTGTACCCATAATATGAGAAGGAAGGGACCTAAAACTAAAACCAGATGGCATTTCCTCTTTGCTTCAGTAATTAATTATACCAACTTTCAATATTAAAGTTCTTTGGCCAAACAAAAATGGGCATTTTATTAATCTAACCCCTGTGTGACACTCGTAATATAAAATTTTACAAGCTTTATAAACATTTGCATCAGTATTTGCTGCTCCAGTAACAAATCTTCTACTATAGGATCCCTTTCAGCAAAAGTAAATGTTGGACAGCTGATATGTGCTGGAATTCAAAAACACTAATATTTTCTTGGCTAGTATCACAGCAGTGACTTGGTGAGGGTTTTAAAATTGTAGGCAAGCAGTTTGTTTATGCTAAAGGACCTATGCAATCCTACCTAAAACAGGAACAAGGAGCCCTCTTAGAAAGCTCTGGACTACTATTCTAGAAGTGTTTCAGGTGCAATTACCACATGGATCCCACGACTTAAATCAAGATGAAAAGATCACCATATCACTATGACTAGTTAAAGGCTGCAAAGTGAAATTAGAAATGCCTTCTAAACTGCATAAAAAAAAGACTAAAACCATCTCTAGGTACATCAGTTTGAACACACAGATATAATATTAAGCTATTCAATTAAGTATATTATTACACAATTCACAGGTATATATGTGGTTACTGTTTTAAGGGAAAAATACTGTTCCAAGGCGACTTAATAAACTGGACAAAGGGTAACTAATTTCTTGGCTGGTGAAAAACCATCATGCAGTGACCAGCATGAGTGTACGGTTATGTAGCTCTGGGAAGGCACACTAGCAATTCTAAGGACTGTGCTGCAGTGTCTGATCTACATGTTGTTGATTCCACAAGTACAGTATTCCACTATAAATGGACTTGGCTTGCTTTTTTCAAATGAAAGCAGAAAACTAACCGCAGTCTTGTAATCAATGTCATCCATTGACCTAAAGAAATCCAAGCTCTTTGCTCCTGAGAGTTTTCCTTGATCTGAACTGTGTGTGCTTAGCGTGTCCAGGATCTCCCCAAGCAAGTCCATTTCTCCTTGATGCTGAGGAATTATTCCAGTTTCACCAGAATCATCACTATCATAAAAGCAAGCAGAAGCTTCTTCACTGTCTTCTGATGACAACCTGAAAACAAAAACTTTTTCATCAGATAGGAACCTAAAAATAATTTCATTACAGCCACTTCTGAAAGAAGGACTTTTGAAAGGGAACATAAACCTGGAATGTCTTTCTGCTCAAGGATTTTCCTAAACATAGATGTGTGGTATCAGTGGAGATGCAGCTGCCATTTGCTGTCTCCTGGCCTAGCCACACACTTTGTTTTAGTAGCAAGACACTCATACTGAAACCCTTCTTCCATCACATGAGCAGATTTACTGGAGTACTCTCTCTGCAAGGAGGACTGGTGCTTTTGTCTCTTACTTTCTCTCTTGTTCACTGCAATACCCTTAACTCAGACCCGTATTTGACCCAGTCTTTTCCAATCTCTGTCTATCCGGAATACTGCTACAAGAGGTATTTCCCATAGCTCACTGTTTGGATTAAATTCTTTCAACACTACAGTAGCTCCCTCTTCCTTACTACATCACAGCTTAAGCTGCTTGATTTTGCTTTCAGTGTCCTTCCTGGTTTATATCAAAATCCATCTGGTTCAGTATCAAAAATCATCTGAATTCAGAAAATGCCTCAAATGCAGCCTAAGCCTCAACTTAGGACTTTCCTTTAGTTCTCATATAAGAAGATCTTGATATAGAATGCTAAAGGCATTATTTCTCTTTCATACCCTCCAAAAACCTTCCCATTGTCATGACCACAACACAAGTCCTAAAGAATTGATTATCTGAGGTCACTGCCCACCATGTTGATGAATATTATTTCGCTGTTTTTTTGTGTATGTAGTCTTTTTAGCTGGAGTCTGTGGAGACTGAGGATTACATCAAGCTCTTCTAGACACTATAAATAATGAAAATATATTAATAGCCTGTCCCTCTTTTAAAGCAGATTTAAATCCTAAATACTTGACATCATTTAGATCAACAATCAAGCTAGCAGCCTGGACAGGAGAAATATGTGGCACTTGAACTCGACCTTGCTGAATAGCACTAGTTACCCTCTCTCCTATACATGCATACACATCCAAACAGGCTTCTTACTTGCTTGTTCTCTCCACTTCATCATTGTCATCTTCATCCAAGGCAAGATCCTGGTTACTGAGACGCTGGTTGAAACGAGTCTGGAGAACAGAAAATTAGCATTATAATTTTGTTTATTTTTTCTATTTCAGCATGACTTATTCGGAGACTAGCTGCCACTTCACTCATTAAGACTTCCTGAGCACTTGATAAGGAAAAACACGTATCGATCAAGTCTTGTAAAGGTTGTTACAAGAGGATGTGAAGTCCTCAAGCACCACCAATTAAAGAGAACAATCTTTCTTCATGGCCTACAGAGTGCCTTATTATTTATGCAAAGCCTGGCATGCCTTATTATTTATGCAAAGCACTGATTAGCAGAAAACTGGCAACTGAAGGAAAAGCATCACTCAAGTCTACTAGCTACCCTTTCTTGAAGGGATACCACAGAAAGCACTGTGGTTTAGTACTTTCTGATAGGAATACTTGCCAAGCTTTAGTTGATGTGGTCTACTGAGCATGAAGAAAAATGGTTTTTTGAAGAAGCAAATACAAAAGAAGTCAGGAGTCTCTTTACATAAGTATGTTTATGTTAAGGTGTTATACAGGACTGCAGAGTAAGTAATATGCCAGCTCAAAAATTTGGCACTAAACTTGCCTTTGTGCAGGATAATTTACCGTAGATTACAGTCAACTCAAAAATCCACGTACACTCAGAGCATCCTGTGGGGACTTTGCATGGACTAGCTACTGTGTTGCAAATTCAGACTCTACTATATGGAGTACTCACTAGCCTGTTATATCCCATTATTATTTAGCAAACAAAATTAGGCTAAAGAATTCTACAGTAATTGGAAAAAAAGTCTCTATCTTGACCACAACATCTAAGTCAGGAATTTTAGTCACTTGGGCTTCACAAATTACTGCCTTAAGGACTATACTTGTTTTGCATCAAAACCCTGTAAAAAATAACTATACAAGCAACCAATCCACTGAAGAAATTCTGAACCTTGGATAACCACCCATAATTTAAAGACATATGGATAGACTTTGTGCGAAGGGAAAACAGCACAAGCTAACTTTGAGAAGAATCAAGCAAGTAAAAAGAAGTGCTACGGCCCACATCTCATCATGCAGTTCACCAAATGCCTAAACCTGCAACAAGCCCATGATAGGGAAGAAATACAGCCCTAATTTCAAACTACAAGGAGTTTGAAAGCCTTGTACTGTGAGGATTTCAGTACGTTACCTATTACAGATGCTGTCAGTGTTCTACATATATCAGGATGCTCTCTGTAACTCCCCTCCCTCCCCATTATTTTCAGGAATGTCTCAGCGATCACTTTTTACAGACAGACATTTGTTCTTTTTCAACAAGAGATGATTTAATTAAAGCAGCAAGTTTTGATAACACTTTCCATAGTTCTTCACCCTCGAAGAGGAAACATATGGTTCTTAATGTGTTAAATCAAGTAATAGTTGATAGCAAATGAGAGAATTATTAGCATATTAAAACCCAGGAAAGAGCCCTACGATTCATACTGAGCAACAGGTATCGGATGGAAGGCAGAGAAACCAACTATTTCTAACTTTTTCAGTTTTGTGAATTCTTTGCGTCATTCCCATCACTGTTGCAATCCATCACCTTCTTGCTTGTAACTAAAGAGACGTTAACCACTCTGTCTTAACTGATACTCCCAATCAGCTTTCTTACTGATCACTGTCACAACTACAGTCACTGTTTACAGTTTGTAAGTTGCTGCTTTAAGTATTTATCTTCACTGGGACAACCAAAATACTTTGTTTCTGTAGCACTGGAAATTAACTATTTCCCGAAGAAAATTCTGACATGGCATTCATTGTAATTGAAGCTCTAACCTGGAACTAGCTCTTGGAGGGCAAACCCCTGCAAATTACACCAAAATTAGATGCTGCCATCACATTTACTGCTACTAATATAAATGTGAGATTTTGTAGGGAAGAAGACTCTTTAAAAACATTGAGAAATTTCAGAAAACAAAATGAAAACCAACACTACTTCATCTGTATATGAATTAACTCTGTCAATGTAATAAAATCCTACAAGATAACACCTGTCAATTGGTTGAAATAATAATGTTTCAAATAGATATCAAGCTTCAAGAAAAAAAGCAAAAAAAAAGGGGGAAAAAAAGGTAAAACAAAAAAGTTGTGTCTTTGAGAAACAGGAACTGAATAAAATTAATTAGCACCAGCAAACACCGCAGGCATAGCAGTGGCCCCTCAGAACACCTACAGACAGTACTATGCAAGTGTGTTAGTGAAATTAAGAACAATATTATTTAAGGGAATATAACAGAGCAGGTTGATAAACCTAAAACTTTCCTCTAAAACAAGAGCTTCTAGTTCCTGATGGTCAGAATCTGTATTTGAAAAAATATTTTTGGTACCAATTTAAATTTTTTGGGCTGTATTATAAAATTATACAGGGAGACTTTCAAGAACTAAATCAAATAAAATGGGATTTACATACAAAGAAAAAAAACGTGGGGAAGGAAAGGAAAATATCTGGCTGTAAATAACAACCTTCTCCAGCATTTACAGCTCTGTGAGCTAGCCATGGAGACAACAAGCAACATATGTTTTTGAATAGGTGACTTTCCTCTAGGAGCTGTAATAAAAATGACTGCAAGGGAGGGGTATGTCCAGACTACTTTGCAAAGAAAGAAAAAGAAAGAAAGAGACCCTTAATAAATTCCAAAGGAGAGCCATAAAACTTTTTCAGTGTTCCACTAGGCAAAGTGACAGAGTACGTGCACCTGCAAAAGCTGTCAGAGCCATTTAAGAAGTCCTTCCATTACTGACGTACCCTGCTGTTTGCAGTTATTTAAGCTTTTAATTTCTGTCTTTTCTACATTTTGAAGTGTGTAACCTTTTTTATACTTCTTTATGAAAAAAGGACAGACTTCTGCTTCCTTCCTGATTAGCATTCTAATAACAACCAGACCATTTAAATTTATTACCACAAGAAATGATATGGCAACACTCCTTTCTTGCTGCACCAGAACTTTATAAAGTCTTAATAGACTGCTGTCATGCTTTCTTCTATAAAATAAAGGAAAAAACTTCTTTAAAGTACTCAATTGTTTTGCTTTTTCCAATAGTTCTGCTCAGATAACGAATCTATTATTTAATGTATTTACTTCATACCAAAACATGAACAGGAATTCAGCTTTTCCTGTTTCAAATTTTTCTCATCTTCAGGCACACTGCACCCTAAGATCCCATCTCTCATCTTATCCTTATGTATTCGTTTTGCATACACCATATACATCCTCTTTGGTTTCTGCCCTGCTTCAAAATCTCCTTCTGCAAGAGACCTGGAACCTACACAGAGCTGAGCAAATGCTGATTGCTGAAAAAAGAAAAAGAAGGGGCTGACAGGTAGAACCAAAGTGAGAAAAAGTCCTTAAACTGCTCTCTTCTGCTTGCCGGTAGCCTCACAAAATGTACTGTTTTGGCATAAAAATGCCAAAATACATGAATGCAAAAGGATTTAAACGTAAGATGGTTACATTCTTGATTGGGCATGAAAGTCAATCTTTGAAATGTCAGCTTTTTATAAAATGCTAGACCTTTCAGAAGTCCAGCTTTTGGGAATGAGTGCTTATTGATTGATACTAAGGCTGGAAGTTTAACAAGGCTGCTCCTATTAATTGTCCTCAAAGTGAAAAACAAATAATCTTTTGATAAATGGCAGCACACATACAATTTCACATTTACTGGCTACTCAATACATCAACACATATAAATTTTTTTGAAAAGAAAACTATATACAATAATTTAAATCTATGAAGTGCTGTTTCCTTTTTCTTGAAAATTTAGAGATTATTAATTCAGTACGAGTAAGCAAAATAAATATGTCTGCTATTATTTATGATTTAGTATTTTATTTTATCCATTCTCCTCTACAACCGAATCACAGAAATAATTATGGCTTCGTCCAGTGGGGAAGCAAAAGATCTCTCAGTCAAACTTTCTAGTTAAGCACAACCTGTCACCCTCCTTTCCAGTTAAACACTGTGACCTGAAGTGAGGAATCACAGGAAGGTACTTCACATTACACTCCACAAGAGCTGAGACTGATGAGAGATAAAAAAAAAAGTACAATTTCTAAACAATAATGCTCTGATATGTACTATCTAAGATGTCATATTTGTTTATATAGATAAATATAACTATTATAGCACAGGACTCACAGACAATTTAAAAACTATTAATGTTAAATAAAAACAACCCAAAAACTTCATCCTTCCTAGAAGAGAGACCACCTCTGCTTTAACAGATACAGAAATATTGAGAATACATTTGAAAGAACATCAAGTAGTTGAAAACATCCACAGCTGTGTGCCATGAAAATGCCATCAATTCCGAGATCCTGTTAAAATTATAGGAAAACAGATAAAAAAGGTAGCTTCCCAACAACAGAGAAAAGTCCTTTCCTGTGACAATAAAGAGCCTGCAAGAGCAGAAAAACCAAAAAAATCTGCTCAGAGGCGCAGACAACCAGAAATACAGGTACAGGCACAATACTCTGAAATGACAAGTACACTGCAATGCCACAGAGATCTGCACCGACTGTGGTAAAGTTAAAGGAAATACAAATATCTGCGCTGAGGTAGGATTTATTATAAGGATGATAAATTTGTTGAGATACTTAGTCATGGATAGCACACTGTAATTATTTATGTTCTGAATTGCTGCATAGAAAAAATGAACAAACTCTAAGCTCCCCACCTTTTATGCATGCTAGACTCCCGAACACAGGTATCAGGGGACAATTTTGTACCACTGCTTTTTGCTTTTAAGCATTAACCATGTTTCTGCAAATATTTTTCAGAAATGGGTATGTTTTTCACCAAAACAACAAGTAAACTTCCACTTTCCCTGACGAATTGTTTTTCCCTCAGGAAGCTGAGCCCCCCGAATCAGCTCGAGGCCCCACAGTGCCCACAGTCAGGCATCACCTCCCAAGAGCCAGATCCCACTCATTCTCCTCGATGGCACAGAGGCTATTCTTAGCTAAAGTGCCTGTTTTCAGCTGATGATGCACCGTGGCACCGTGCCACACATCATTCTAGCTGCAAAGAGTGCACCATCCGAAGGCAGCCTGGCTCCACTTTAATTGGCAACAAGCACAAGTGTTAGTCTTTTAAAATAGGACGTGGAGATTTGCAGTGCCATTTGCAACAACTAAAGCCAGCAGCTCATTTTTTTTGTGGATGGTTTTAAGAATCAGATTCACCAGGCAGAATTTACAGTTACAAAAACTGAGAACAATACCACCTATTTTCCCTTTTTGCTGGCTTTTAATGTCCTGGGTACACTCTGATTAGATGGAAGGAAGAGTGGAGAGTTGAGGGGGTCACACTGGAGAGGAACAAGGAGATAAAGGAGAATGTGTGTCGGAAAAGAAACACTAATCAGTGTCCATATGCACAAAGCCACATATGCACAAAGGTAGAAAAGGGAACATGGGTTTGAGGCAATAGGAAAGTCAAAAGACCTGGAATTAACTCAAGTGAACAGTGTGTGACTTTAGTGAAGCAGAACAGCTGTAAACCCAGTTTGTATGGCTGGAACATACAATTCCTAAGCAGGTAAAATAGAGATTACTAGTTAAATTGATCTTTCAGTCAAAATGGGCATCATATCCTTTTATCAACAGAACTATCACATGGTAAAATCACTGCTGGGAATCCTGTTTGCTGATCATGTGTGACTTCCTCAGAGGAAAACTTATCAAAAATACTGAAGTTAAAATGTACAGTGTGGATATAATTGTAAAGACAAACATTCTACACCCACAGACTTCAGGAAACTGAACGCTGTCCGTCAGACCCATGGACAGTGGATGAACCTATCTGAGGGAAGCGCTGTATCAAGTTCGAACACAGACTAATCACATTAGAAAGGAAAAAAAATTATTACGCCTTGGCAACAGAAATATTGACTCCAAGCACATTTCTAGACTCTCTAAGGCTCCCAACCAGAAGAATTAACAAAGAGGAGTCCCTCCTCCTGTTTGACACCAGTAGGAGTCTTCTGCTCAACAAAGAAGGTCTTTCTCTGCAAGGCACTATGAAATATGGCTGGCACTTGAATTTTGATGCTACTCACTAATTTCAGACATTTTAGGGCCAAAATTAAACAATTAACAGCAGGACAGGGACATCATCAGGATGCAGTCTAGATTCCAGGTGGGCTGAGCTGCCCTTTGGTCAGGCCCCTCTCTCTCCATTTATTGCAGAAAGAGCCTAGGGCAGCACTGCTAATAACTTCAGCATTTCAGAAGTGTCTAAAATTAGATGGGTCGAATCCAGGCTCTCACACTCAGAGATGCTGAGATCCCCGCAGGAAAGGCTTTTCCTGTCTCTTCTAATTGTCTCTCCTTTTGCCCCCAGCCAAACTTTTCCTTTAATTGAACTTCTTTATTATTTTTTTTTCCCTGTTCATAGGTACAGGATTATAGAGAGAAAGAAAAGGTTAGGGAACATACAGTACTAGAGCTGAAGTTTTAGATGTAAAGTGGTGCTTCAGGCCAGAAGGCAAAGGTAACATGAAGCTGGGATACAGGTCCCAAACATTGTCTGATGGCTCTTCTGGCTCCCTGCTTTGGGGGAACCAAAACATGACATGCAGAAGAGAGAAGATAGACAGCAAAGGAAAGAAGAAGATATCACTGTTACATTAAGATGTCAATAAATTCTCCTGATGAAAAAATTAATCTGATGATTTCAATTAACTCCTAAGGACAGAAATGTTCATCTAGTTTTGATGGTACTTTGCAGAACAGTATTTTCCTTGCAGATACTTCAGGAAAAGGAAACACTGGTAACATACCAGTATGGTTTATTTGTTTGTAGAAGAAAGGCTCTCAGAAAGGCTGCCTTTTTATTTCTTAGAAAACTTAAGGACAGGGAAATAATAGTAAGGAAAAGCCTCTGCAAACTTTATGATTGCATAAATTTTTCTTTGATCCAACAAATCAATACACTGATGACTTTGCCTTGTAAAAAGAAACATTTCGCAAAATGCTTACAGGGCAACAAAAAATTCCAGAGCAATTTCCTGGCCATTACCCTATCTTCACGTTTCTTTTTTGTTTGTTTGCTTGTTTTTTTGTTTTGTTTTAACTGGAAGCATGGCAATTAGTGCAGAGATTTCTCAGGTAATGTTTACTGCAAACCTGGGGGACAAGTAACCATAAGGTTTACACCAGTTTATGGGTGCAGAACGAGGAGCAGAACTCTCCTCCAGAGAATCACTGTCTCTGTTTAGCAGGCAGGGTGGGGGGAAGTGTGAGCTATTTTATAATTATGCCTCTACTTGGTAATTTATATTCCCTATTCCTGAAAATAACATTATGCATGATACATAAAAGCATCTAAAAGCTTGATTTGCACAAAACCCAGGTACTGTTTCACTTAACAAAAATAAAGGAACAGCTGATTTCTAAGAGGTTTTCCATTGTAGGAAGCCAGGCTTGCACGAGGCAGAGGATACATGTGCCTCCACTACTTCGGAAAGGTGCCGGAGCCACAAGAGGGCACTCTCGTAATCTGCAATTTGAATTTTGGCTGCCCAGCTTTTTCATTTTTAATTAAAAGGAAATCTGACTGTTTTGCAGAATGAATAGATCGTACTTGACACACCAAGACAAAAGATTTTTCTACAAATTAAAGGAAGCTAATGATATCTACAATATTTTCAAATTACACCACATTAGCTAAAGAAACAGAATTTACAGATCAACCAAAGCTTACTTCAAAACTGTATTTTACTTTGTATTTACAAAACGTGATTTACATTAAAAGCTAGCTCTTACTTAATGACATCTGTCAATTTATAATATTTTACTCAATGAGAGTAGAAGAGATCTCCAGTAACATAATCAGCATTATCTGTGGATGGCAAGCATAGATGTGATCTCAGGCAGATAATCTGAATACAAATACAGGTAAATGCCCTTAATCAGAGCTTTTATGTTTCTGAAATCATTGTGGAGCTGTTTGTGGATTTTTTTTTTTTACCTAAAAAAATTCAGTTATCTTATACAGAATATTCAGTATATTCAATACTGCATTATCACAAGTATGTACTATCCTCTCTTATGCTTCTGGGGAAAAAAAAGTCTTCAGAATAGCCCACTCTCACCACCTTTTTCAGGTTAGGAGGGTAATCACTTACTGGGACCCCTTTGTAGCTAATGATTATGTCATTTATTTTACTGGCCATTGTAGGGATATTGATAAATGGGGCACTCCTGATGGTAAGATTATTCTGAACACATCTTCCTGCCTGACACTTGCTATCCTTGTTGAACAGATGCCAAGTATACCTACTGCAGGCTGAATATTTATTGTATAGTTACTAGGATATACTTCAATAAAAGTGAAAAATCTCCATTTGCACTATGCTTTAAAGAAAAAAAAAGGTAATTCTCTTCTATTTGAGCATATGAAGAAAAAAGTTTAGTCTAACTTGGCTTTTATTACCTTAAGCAAAAGTGTTTTTAAAACCTTCTCAGACACTCCTGCAAAGTCATGGCGAGTAGTTCACTGGGTATCTTTGATACAGGAACATTTGAAGTAGTGTTGACACGCGGGGATTCCTGGTAAATCCACACTTAGAGTCCAAATGCCCACTTCCATTACAGATGCAAAATACCTGCAGTACCTTTAGGCACGTACTATTACATACATTTCCTTAGAGACAAGGGGGCATTGCTAATTTACTTATTGCAAAGTGAACTGGTAGTTCTTATTTGGTATTCTGCAAATCTTCAAAAGTGTTTTATTAGCCATGAAATACATTAGGACTATTGATATCCTGAAATGCTCTGTTTTCAATAAGCTCCCTAACACCTAATATAACAGCAAAATTACAAAGATCATATTCATGAAATCAAACAGATCTTCCTGGCATTCTAACCGGGATCATAATAAACACGCTTTCTTTTTAATTATATATCAATTTGGAACAGTTTTACAGAGCTCCTACTCTGCATTTAGGCCCCCGTGTACCCAGAAATCTGCATTACCTGGGAGCATACAATGAAACAGAATTAAAACAGATTATGCAAAAACCAAATGCACCGCAGTCTAATACATGCCCTACTGTGCCCTTCTCACCAATAGTTAAAGGAACTCATCAATATTGCTGGCAAGACACTGAAAATGGTGTTGAAGCAATCTCATGCGTGTAATAATTTCTATCTCAAAAATTCTAGCTGGTGATTTCTTGTATCTTCTATACCTAACTACTGTAAGAGATAAAACATACCAGAGACATATTATTACCTCTAGGCATGAAACAGTTAACAGCAGTGCACATGCCAAGGTTTTAATAAGGCTTAACAATAAAAAGCTTCAATCCTCCACTTTCACTAGATTTTGTTGTTGTGGTTTTCCCTTGCTTAGGGCAATCCATCTGTTAATGTTGACTTGCAATATAGTTAAGCTCACACACGTATAAAAAACCTCGAACAGCGAACCTAAGCAAGAGGAAGCTCAAATGAATATTACAGAGATAGAACGATTGATCTTAGGCAAAGATTAATTGTGTGCACACACGCGCATGCACATGGGCACGTACGAGTGCACTCCCCTCAGTTCTTTTCTTTTAGGAAAGACTTTCAAAATGCAAATTATAGGAGGGCAGGCTGATACCTACAGTTTGCAAAAGCGCATTTAATTATTTATCCTCTGATTAGGTTTTGACAGCTCTTTTACCTGCTATACTTTTTTTTTATTTACTGCTAAATTTTTTAAAGTCTACTGCCTATCTGAAAAAAGAAAAAATACAATAAAGCCACTATGACAGCAGTGATAAAGCTTAGTAAATATTCATTGTTAAAAATGGCTCTGCACTGTGACCAGTGCTGGTATTCTCCCTGGGCCAAACTGGCCTTGTTTTCAATAAAACCAGAGAAGTATCCTTTCCCTTGAGCCCTGTTAGGCTGAGGCTGCAGTTGGAACTGTCATCTTCACACAAAAGCAAAGGGGTTGGGTTTTACAAACGCAAAGCCTAATTGGGAGATCTTCATGGCTGTATCCTTGACATTTATTAAAGCCTCATCAACAAAACAGGAAATAACCGTACTAATTAGCAGACCCATATACAAACTACTATTTGTTGGGGTAAAAGCAGATTCACTTTTTATTGTAAAGGAAACATCCTCTCAGACCCCAAAATCCTGCTATGACCCAATTTTTAAAATAATCTTTCTCAGTGAAGCAAACTTCCATATCATACATAACTTCTCAAAGTAAATACGTTTTACAGTATCTCAAGTAACTATTAGTATTTTACTGTTTCCAAGAGATGGAAACAAAGCTCAATGTATGCATCTAATATGACATAAGATATAACACCAAAGTCTCTATATTTACAATTTTCTAAATGTTTCAGTATGGAAGAGCTAGTAATAAAGTGCAGAGGTGCCTCTTGTTTGGAAGCAAGATGTCTGTTTCAAGCAATCACTCTTTTGTTCCTTGTTTATTTAGGTTTTGGAGGGACATTCAAGTACACTGACATAACAACTGAATCCATATCTGGTCCTTACTTTAAATATGTATCAAATTTCATGAATCCCATTTTAGCACTATCCTTATACTGATACAGACACTCATGGACATCTTTTTAGAAATCTGGGTGGAGAGGCTCATTTGCAGGATAAAGAGAAAAAGGATTAAACCTGACAACAATAGCACTCTGAAATTCACTTCTTTTAAACAGCAGATTCAGTACTAGATCAGAGTCTCTCTCATACACATGCACTGTGAATACAAATATATACTTTTAGTTGGATATAAAGTTTAAAATCATCACCTACTAATAAAGAACTTGTATTTATGTTATCTTATTCAAACATAAAGAAAAAATATAAACACAAGAGTAGCAACAGCAGACTATTATTTTGTAGAAATCTTTTTGCTTGTTTGCTTTTGGAGGAGGAGGAAAAAGAGGGAATAGCGTGAGTGAGGGGTGAAGGAGTTCTTGGAGAGCCGTCCCCATGTGCTCCTTCCTGCCTACTGGGTTCATGTGACATTGGGGACAGGAGCCGTGGAGAAGATATAGGACCTTCATTTGCAGCAGGGTTAAAACTGTGGGGCTGTTGCTTTCATGATTTTTCTAGTAAATAAACCCTATTTATGTAGATGGCTATGTACCTGTGTATACATTAACGTTAACATGCACGTGTATATGCACATACCAAACAAAGCTACACACAGATATGCACTCCTGTCTTGCTTTCAAAGCTAAAAGACAACTGGTAGGAACAGCAATGATTATAAGATTTAGCACTATACAGCTGTATGAACATAAAAACATACAGAAGTTAAATTGTTCTGTCTGAACACATGCATTCAAAAGAAATGTTTAATTGTACCAAGGTAAATTATATCCCTTTGTGTCCCTAGACTCCTGTACATAACAGTAGGCAGCACTGCCATATCAATGAAGCAGAAAGTCTTTCCATTATTTATAGCCCTACTAAAAATGTACTTAATACTCATGTACAATTCCATCAACATTTAGCAGTAACCTGCACCAGTTCTATGGCAAATTTCACAAACTTTACATTTATTATTGATAAAAACTAATTCAAAACCAAACTGATTCAACAGACAACCCGGATTTTTATTACTGCAATATCTAAAGCAAAAAAATAAATGTTGCTAGATCAGTTGAACTGAATTTCTATACTTAATTCTCATATAAGGAAGACATAGGCATTAAAAAGCCACATATAACTTATTAAAAACATGTAATAACAATGTAATGTAAAAATAAGCACCCGTATATTAAAAATAAGCAGGTAATAATTTGCAGGAAAAAGCGTTACAAAAACTCATTTGTTGACATCTTTGAAATAAAACTGTCAAAATGAATCCAGAAACATTAATACACTTGCCAAAGTTGAGACACTACACCTGTTACTTCAAACTAGACTAGAAACGATTAGAGAACAAAAGCCAAGACAATGTCACTGTATTAACTAGCTGACTTATTAATAAAATAATAAATCATAAAGATCTGAGCAAGGTTAAAGGCCGTATGGCTGCCAAAACAATTTATTAGAAACACAAAATTCATGTCTTACCATAAGAAACTCAAAAAGATAGTTTAATAGAGATGTGTGAACAGACCAGAATGTGTTTTCTGTGAGACGCTTTTATCAAAAACAGTATTTAAGAATTAAATCTAAAATCCATACTTATAAATCTCACATTCTTTACTCTCTCAACAGGGATGAAATACAAACAGCATTTTTCTCCATACAAGCAGTGCAGCAGTATTTCTACACACACAGCCTTTTAATCACACTATCTCAACACAGACAGTAAAATAATCTTAGAGATTCATCAACACACTACTGTAAGTGGCAAAAAATTCCCCATATGCGTGTGAATACGAACAGAAGTTTCAGGTGTCTTACCTGTGCCAGTCTTCGTTTTTCTGAGCTTGTTCTTTTCTCATAATGTGATGTGTAGGTGGGAGCAGTCTGTACTGCAGCAGCACTGCAACTTCCATACTCTTCCTCATTCTCCTATGCAACAAAACAGATTTAAATCCCTTTATTTATAATCATTATCTGCAAACATACCCTCCATATTATGCATGCAGAATGCATTCAAAATTATCTTGCCACAATCTATTACTGTCATGAAAATACCATCTGTAGTAAGAAAATCAGATGTAGCTTTTCAAGACACTGGACTACCAACATTGTCATTTATCAGTTGAATTGTTCAAATATTTCTGAAATTTTTCTTAAAATAGTACAAAAGACGTCTAAGAAATGGTTCCTTCTCCATACAGAAAAATATTAAGTGGAAACAAAATTTTGAATGGGAAAAGCGCTGCAAAATGCCTAAAACATCTTTTCTAATGAAACTATTCACTTGTCTCTAAACATTGCTGTTGTTCACAAATCTTATGAAACTAACACTGGACAACCACACCTTCTGAAATACATTGTACTGCAAGACTCTCCCATCTCAAATTCTCTGCTAGAAGCAAAGGCTTCGATTGTGATATCAAAGCAATCAACTTTATGAAAACATACATCCTCTTAATGTATCTTTGAAGACCTCTGTTGTTCTATGATAAAATATGCAAACAATAAAGAGATTATTCAGTGGATGCACAGAATGACAGATAGTTGCCAGAGGGCTCGTTATGAAAAATGTATTGTTGAACAAAGGGCTAAGCATATTTCAAAAGTCATTAAAAACACAAATCTCATGTGATTTGTAAAGTATAAGCTTCAAACCGACACAAGAAGCAATGCAAGAAAGTAAAAAGTGCACTACGTACCTTGTGTTTTAACTTACTCTTCACTTCTTTTATTCCTTGCCTTGCCTGGTTTTTTGCCTAGAGAAATAAAAGGACTTAAGTAGCTCTGCAAGACATTGGCTGTAGTCACAAAACATGCTTTATGATGCCATACCTATTTTACCTTTTTTTTAAACACCTAGTGATAAAAAGAAAAGAAATAACCTTTGTGACAGGTTTCACACATGCACTGTCACTGTATTTTTTATATTCATGCTTTCTCTGTATATTTCAGGATTTTTTTCAGTACATGCTTGCCAATGCTGTGAATATCTACACACTCAAGATCTCTCCATTACTACTAGAGGCACATATACATCAGTCTTTTATTTGAAATGCTCCTTTAAATTTGAAAGGGCATTTTAGCAGTAAAGCATGTTGAAAAAACGCTAAGATTTTTAAGATGACTGCTACAGTGTTCCAGTCTGGCAACTTGCAGGGCAACATCAATCTTAAGAGAAATGAAGTGATTTCATATGCAGATGGAGACTTTGCCCAGTGTTGCTGAACAGCGTAGTGCTGCTATTTAGGGGAGAATTCTGTATGCATTAAAAGAGGTAGACAAGGACCACTGTTGCATAGAAAACAGCCAAGAATATTCCTCAATACAGAAATGAATTATCAATACAGAATACTATGTTTTTATGCTAAAAACCATTTGAGAGAGAGAGAAAGGAGGAGTAGGGAAGAAAGATAAAAGATGGGGGCATGACACCAAAAACCCTAACCCTAAGAAAAGGTATCATTCTTAAATTAATATAGCAAAAAGTGCAAAAGTTTTCAAGGTTATCTTGAAAACAGGACTTTAAAAAAATATATTCAAGGGCATAAATATCTAGAAACCACCTATTTTTCTATGGTTTTCTGTACATGGCAATTCAGAAAATAATTTTCTTGAATCAAGAGGTCAGAGAGTCTTTTTGATCCTTAAATCATACATCCATAAGCTCAGCAACAGCACGATGGGGTGCCATGTAGCAGATGCTAACCTGAAAGCCACTTTAAACTTTCCAGATCATGCTCACAGCATTTGGATGAATTCTGGAGTGCTTTGTTCTAAATCTGAGGGATGGCACCAAGAACATTACTCAAAGCTAACAACTAAGAAATGCATATTTCATTTCCCTAGTAGCAGGCTCCATAAAGGGCAACAACGTATGACATTAAGTGGGGTATAAATACAAATACCATATACACACAGATCCTCAAAAATTTACTAGTGTCTCCTGGCATATACAGAAGTTCACTTTGAAGAACTTTTACTATCAAGGACATAATTATCAAAATTGAAGGCTGGGAGAAGATCATGTAACCACAGTCTAAGATAGTGTAAATTAAGAAGAATAATTTGCAGATAACCTGTTAATGAACTGTTTTTTAAATTATGAGTCCATGAGCATGAAGTATATTTAATTTATTTACCTTTTTCTATCCATGGCTGCTGTATTTTTTAAGTGATGTAAAATTAAAAATTCTGTTTGAAAACTTTACTTAAAATACACTAACAGACTAATTTACTGAGTTATTCAGGACCACTCATTATGCACCCAACTAGTGAAACAATTAGAAAAGCAAAAAGGAAAGCAGAAGTCTTTTCCCATATATTAAAAATGCAACCTTAAAATACTTCCCGCTTCATTTTATACTATTGCAGTTTTACCATACTGCATAATACCATATAATCTCACACGCTTTATTGGTTAGGCAGTCTTTGAAAACAAGATCTTTTAAGATCAAAAGTATAAGCATTAAATCCAGATAAACATGAGTATTCCAATATCATCTTTAAAAGAGCAGATGATTTGCTGCACATATTACTGATGCTTTACCATATCTTTTTAATAGTGCAGCACTTAGTGCCAAAATGAAATTGCAGCTGTGTATCAAATAGCTAAATGATATTCACATAAGCTTCTAGCGTATATTAAAACTGAAACAAAACTAGCACACTAAGGCTTTGAAAAAGTCTAATTTTATGTACAAGCTATCGGGAAGACTCTGAATCAACTCTAAATCCTAGAGCTAGATGAGAAAACAAATGAAGCTAGACACATTCTACTGGTTGAAGTGCTTTTCTGCAATACATTTCTAAAATGCCTAGGTTTTTAAGCAATCAGGAGGAACGAGGGGCTGTAGGAAGTTGCGTTATTTTTCTATATTATTTGAAATAGATGATCTTACAAATTTATACGCTGTTTTCACAGCCGGAGTGGCTTTGGTCATTGCTGTGTTGATCAGTGCACCGCCTTTCTGAAATACACAAAAACCACATTTTAGCAACATTGTAACACAAGTCAAACCTTAAGACAGGAGCAAGGAAAAATAAATAGTGCGCTGTAAAGAACTAACAATCTTCCTTTAAAGTGGGTAAGAGCAAGCGCAGCTGTGTTTCCTCTCCAACCTGCTGTCTGCAGCCACACAAGGGTTACAGTACGTCATCCCCCAGCTGACACTTTTATCAATGCATTCTAACAGAATGATGTATTTTCGCTCTTCATTCACTGTTACCATTGCAAAATCGATTCAGAAGTTAATACTATTTTTCATCTGTTACTATCATATTTATTATGCAACTAAAAAATACTTGGACCCCACGGAAAGAACTATCTCATTTAATCACGCAAGAATTCTCTTAATCTAAAATAATATATTTTACTAATCCTGCAGAATAACAAGGTTATACCAAGGGTCTTCTGCAAGCCAAACTGCACAAATCCATATTAACAGAATTGGATTTACTAGAAGTGATAAATTTCATATCAAATTGTATTGTCACACCTAATTCACAGTTATGGAATGTAACATGATGCAGAAAGTAGTGAAATCTTTAACTGTACAGGCAGCAAAACCTGGTGCATTTTGCCACTTTTTTGTATGGGATTTTTTTTGAATAATTAAGAAGAAAACCCACAAAATATTGCATATACCATAGACATGCTATTTATTATAGAACACACATTTTCCTCGCAGATAAACAAACTTTTACCATTACACAGATGTAAAAAAAAGGATAAAGACTTAAAGGACAGGGCAGCCAGTATCATTACTTATCCAAGTTTATACCTTCACTGTATGCATCCACTGTTGATACGATCTTGAATTTCCTAAAATAGAAATGCAAAATATAACACAACTGGATCACTGTAAAAGGTATTCCAAAGTTTCTCAATCAAGTGAAAAAAATGAGCTACTTATATCAGGCACCTTCACACATTCCACTAAACCTTGGAGACAGCCAGGCTCTCGGGAATGATGGCACAAGTGAAAACAATGCTCGCTTAGAAAGGAGAGAACCTGACAGTCATTATGATCCTATCCCCACTAAGCACATCAAAGTAAGCAAAAATAACTCATTTTTCACTTATTTGATCGGGCTCCCTAGACCTGCCCCAGAAGGAAGCATGCAAATAACATGTAATAAGGTGACATTTAACCAGTGCTAGTGTGTTACAGAAACTGCATGAACCATAGGTACTTTCTTTAACATGATATTTCATAACTTCAGTTCTTATTCATACATCATCTGGATTATGGTGTTGTAAACAGTGCCTCTTTCCACATCTGAGCTGTCTCTGTCACAGCCTGACTTAAACAACAGAAACAGTAAATGAGATCACAGCAAATGACCAAGTTGAATGGTCATCTAGTTGTGTAGAGAGATTTCAGAGAAGACAATCAAAAAAACAGATAAATACTCATCTGCAGATATGGCCATGCTAACACTGCATACTCTCAGTTACAGCTGAACCTCTCAAAACCCTAGCAAGATAACACTGAGTCCTTAAAACAAATTATTATTAAAGGGTACTTTCAAATGTTTTCACTTTTTCAGTTTTCTTTATTCTACCACCATTGATATTAGACCAATGGGGGGAAAAAAAGACTAGAGTAAAATTCTTGTCATTAAAAGTTACTTTAATTAATATATTCTACAAGAAATCCAAGTGCTAAGGCAATCCATCACTGTATTCTTATACTGAGAGTTACTTAAAACTCTTGAGAACTAATACTTCCATAGAATAATACATGTAAGAGAAAATAAAATAAAGGACAAAGTGCAAACTACAATGAAGATGGCTAACAAATTTATTTTCAGATGTAAACACACAGAAGCAGGTTTTGCTTCTTTTGTAAAAAAGAACATTGTTAAAAAAAATTTAAGTTTTCATCTTCAATTTCCAGTTTAATTTTCTTTTCTGGTTTAGTTACACTTGCATATGGGGGAAATTGCCAATTTAAAGAGAGATTACTTAAAGAATCACTTTCAATTTGATTCAAGTAGTTTTTAAATGATACTCTCTACAGCTAAAAATGTGTTCACCTGCCCTTGTAATAGCTTGCAGCTCACACTAACTTTCTGTGACTTTTCTGAAATCTGAGTTTCACCTGTTTTTTTAAAACTTTGGGCTTCCTGATCAAGTTGATGGGAGTTAACTCTGCAAAGAGATCATAGTTCTACCCCATTAGCATCACAAAATGTCACCTTCCATTGCATCCATATTGTTAGCCCTGCACTTCATAACAATAATGAGACAGCAGTTATGTAAATACTGAATATGTGCCCTAAGCAATTTGTCCACAGCCTGGCAATATTCAGCTTGCCTGACGTGAAAAGTACACACGCAGTGCAATCTACCCGAGAACTGATAGCAAAGCTGAGCAGTCCCTGCAGAGCAGAGCCAGGTGAGACATGGTTCACAGGCTGCCAGAGCACAGCCAAGGAACAAGCTTTATCTAACTTCTATTGCAGTTTTATTGCAGCCTCCTGACCCCTAACCGCAGCCAGCAAACGAGCTCTGAATACTGACATCACCTATCTGAATAATGGATGCTCAATGCCTCAAATCTGTTTACAGAGCAGCATAAGTTACCCTAAAAAGGCAGGAAAGAAGTAAATCTGTATAACTAACCACACTTTAATCAAGTAAAAAACCCACAAATTATATGGTAGATCCTAGCACAAGACACAGAGGGCAGGAGAAGGCAGCGAAAACCTTGAACAAAAGCAATTATATACTCTGAGTATATAAAAGGTATTTTGCAAGAAGTACAGATGGCTCTGCACCACTTGATAGTTTCTCTGTGGGTGCCAAGTTCTCTCTCTACATGTGCCCATTCAAGGGTAGTCTTGCAAAGGAAGTTGCCATATGCAACTTTGCGGATTTGCTCAAATCACATAACCTCCATCCACTGAGGAAGCTTCCGCACCACTTTCAAGATTGACCATAAAATAGTATTTGTGCTGTCATGAATATTTTGATCCACTATTTTGATACCATCTATTATATCTGTGCTGGTTTTGGCTGGGGTAGTGAGCAGCTGTGTGGTATTTAGTTGCCAGCTGGGGTTAAAATGTGACAACACCTCAAATAACAACAGACCTGTACTAAATGTTTAAAAGGAAACCATTCAATAATCCTGTAATAATCAGGATTGGATTCAGCATGCACTCTTCCATATGGGTTAGTTAATGTGAAAAGCACTGTAACAATTGTCAGGGAACACAAGTAAGGCAAACAATGTGAGGACTAATATTTTGTTTATGAGGAAGGCAAACTGCCATGTCACTTCTCAAATCATATACAAAAGTTAAAAAAACCTTTCCCTTTCTTAGAGAAACACATTTTCTTAAGACACCAAATTTCTCTTAACATTCAGGAAGTCACTCTGATTTCTACGCTGCAGAAATAATTAGATGTGAAAAAGATAAGTGTTTATGGAAAACAACTATCTAGAAGTTACGGAGCACAAGTATTCAAATTATTTTAAAAGTAGTTTACACAGATTGTACCATATTATAGAAATGTGCTGTTAAAAATGTAAACATTATAGTGATATCCCATCCTATGCTGAAATCTAAGTATTATTTTACTGGATTAAACAAAAATAATCTTCATTTAGTATACTGACATAACTAGATACATAATAGTATGTGTCACAGCAGTGATTTGTTAAAGAGTAAAACCTTTCCAAGAACAAATGGAAACAATGAAGCAGTAACAAGATTAATGACTTCTAAAATTTACAGGACATCATGAGGACACCATGTTGAACAGTTCCCAAAGAAGAAGTGTCAATGAGTACACACAAATTAATTCTGTACCTCCACAAAAGCCTCCTGCTGTGATTTCTTCTTCAAAAACATCAGAGAATCCTCTTCCTGCATTTAATTTTGATAGTCGACCATCAATAAACTGGAGGTGAAAAAAAAAAGGGTCACACTTTGTTGTCTCTTCTACTGCTTTACAGTGTTATAGTTTTAATGTGTTCATTGTAATGAATATGTATGTTCAAGGCAACATATGGATTAAGGATAATAAGGCTTTCAGATGGACTTTGCAAGAGCAGTTGTAACTACGAACACTAGGTATATATAGTATTTTACATAGATCAAGTAAATTATCTGTATTTTCTATATTTTTAATGGCATGAAAAGAAATTAATTAATTTCCTTACAAATGGTAACTTTGGATTTGTAAACATAACCATATAAAGGTCACTGAGACAACCCCTGATGTTCTGTTGTGAAATTGTAAGTTTACTTCACATCATCAGGAAAACAACATAAACAAACCTCCCTATTGGCATCCCTTTCTGGGTAGGCATCAGTAGATCTGAAGTAGAACTCGCTGTACATAAAGTCCCTTTAGAAAAACTCGAACTATTTCCCCACACCCAGTTCAAAAAGAAAATAGATGCTGATGATGATGCCCACTCAAGGTCTCTTAAAAGCACATGTGCTCTACATGAAAAATGGCCCTACAGAGGCAGTAGGTGACAGAAATTGTAGCAGGAGCATCCAGAGAACAGCAGAGGAAGGCTGTGGCTTTGCTCCAGACATGGTGGCAGCAGCAGGTTGGATTTGATGGGCAGAGTTCAAGCTGCCTTGAAGGGCATTTCATTTAACTCTACAGGAATGTGACACAAAGGGCCAAAACAAAGCAAGGCATAATGCCAAGGCAGACCCCTAAGACCCTCTGCACCTGACTGAGCACAGTTCAGGACTGACACCACTGTATTCTCAAGTTCTAATACACTTCTTTGTCCTTTGAAGTCTTTTTAAGCACTAACCCTTATTTAGATGCATTTACAGATGCATACTGCAGCACTTGTCCTTATGCAGAGGTTACAGCTGCATGACCACATGGATTTGCATCTACACACAAGTTATATACAAAGACTGAAATGATCCAAATGTGTCAGAAAAACTCAAAATTATATAATTAAGGATTAAACCTCTCAGAAGGGATGAATACATTCTTCTCAAGAATTATCAGGCTTCAACAAAGTACAACAAGCACATTCTTATAGGTTTAAAATTCTTTCAAGAAGCAACCCCTCCCTTTTTGTTTTGAAAAGGCTGAATCAAGTCTGACAGGTAAAGTGAGAAAGTATTTATCCAATTATACACAGCTCATCTTTTAGCAAGAATTGTGAGTTATTCGCTGGTACTAAACAGTACAGAGGAACTAACCAAATTAATTATTTGGCTCTATCATTTCTTACGACAGATTATCCAAACAGTGTCAGTGACAATCTGATGCTTGTCAATGAACAGACTAGTGACATGAAAAAACTAATTTCTCCGAGTACAAAAATTCCAGCAGCAAGAATAAGGCAAACACAAAGATAATTTCTCTCTCTTCCTTGTCTAAATTCCTTCTTATTTTTTCATTTTACTCCAAGTTGGCTTTTTTCCAAATAGGTTGGTTCATGGTCAGACCACTGTGGGATCACTGGATTATTTCACAGTAAGAAAAAGAGATAAGAGCACCTTTAGCTACTGCTGTGAAAAAAAAACCCCAAACAACGACCCCCCTGCCACCCCAGCCTTTGAACTGTAACACATTATCTCTTTGGGGAAAGTTATGAATTCATTCCATACTATAAACTACTGTAAGATTTATGGACATAGTCATCATTTGGTAAAATCCTATCAACAGAAGACGGAGACACTGACTGAATTTGAGTACTGAATATAAATACTGACAAAGAGAACTGTTAGGAAAAAGATATTGAAGACACTATTTAAAGGAAATGATAAGTGTTAGTAGCGCTAGTAGTAATTATTACTTTTGAGTAATTTACTGTTAATGGTTGCCCTTAAACTGCTACATGAAAAGAATAGCATGTGGTTTATGGTTTTCTCCTTTCATTTTTCAGACCCATACTCTCTTGAAAAATCTGAGCCTGCTATTTCAAAAAATGTAGTCACTTGAGATCCAGAGAGCTCTTGAGTGCCTACTGCTTCCAGTGAAAAACTAGTAATTCTAGTGTTACACTTGGATTTTAAGGCAACTAAAGACACAACTACCATAATCCTTAAATAACTTTGAATTCTAAAACTAAAATAGAGACCACAACCATTTCAGGATATCTTGTTGCACAGTCCTTCCTTCAGGCAGCAGTAAAAGTTCCTAGTCAATTTATCTACTATTAAAACCAAAAAGTTCTTGGAAGCAAAGAAAACATGAGTGTGATTTCCACAAAATAACAGCTTGTAAAATGAGAGCTCAACTCAAAGTTTGTAAAAGAAATTTGAATAATTTTCAAAGACTTATGATTTCTCAAGTCCTTGTCTTGCATTCATTACTTATTTTTCTAACTAACGCTTTCCAACATTTTAGGAACAAATCCCAATAAATGTTGCAGATTACATTACTGATAAAATTACCCTATTTAAGGAGATAGTCTGGCACTAGGGCTTTATGCTAGTCCTAAAAATAAATTCATATTTTCCCTGGACACCCATCAAAACCATTTTCTGCAGCTTGAAATAAAGATTAGTTACCTTCCATGTTACCCTAATTAAAGGAGAGCCTTGCTAAGGCTCAGAAAAAGCTAACAAATCAATAGCATACATAGTACAAATACCAAAGATGTGGAAAAAAAGATTGAGAAAAGTAGCAACATAGTTACACAATTTAAGAGAAGAAGCATCTCATCTGAAGAGAAACTGTCATATGCAGCACATTTAATCAGGAAATAAGAATATTTAATGACATAAATTACAGTTATTTTCTTTTTAAGAAAAATATTGCTTATACAATTAAATATCCTAATAGTTTAAGAATAATGATAACCAGGGCTTAATATTAAATCTATTCAATCTAAAAAATGCAAAATGCAATAAACTGAAGTTCACACATCCCTATAGCTGTGATCCATTTCAGCATATTTATCATGAATTACTTCTATGAATTCCTGGAAAAATGTATGTTTTCCATAACCAGTTTGGTGTATTCTCTTTCAGGAAAATATAAACAGCCCTTTCAACTTCCCAAATATGTGAAGTCATTAGCATGATGCAAAAGTTGACTCCTTGCTTTGTAAGTCCAAGAGAATGGTTGGAGGCTAAAAGATATGAGTTATCAAAACACTGATTCTCACAGATTCTTTGGCAATTAATTTCCTACACAACGGAAATGTAATTTATCTAGACCACAGAAAAGACTCTTGCATTTCAAAATACTAGTTAGACAAAATAAAAGCAGAGTACGTGAAGAGTACACCTGAACTTTAGGTGGGATGAGGACTGGCCCAAGAAGGAGATAAGAGCTTGTAATGACAGGAAAGGTGTCAGGCTGAGCTGTGGCCGTGGTAAAGGTTAAGTGCTGGGACTGATTTTATTTACAGGTTAATTAATGATTTGGGTAGAAAAGACTGGCATGTGCTAATACATTTGGGAATACCACTAAACAGAAAGCACATCCAAAATGCAATACAAAGTAAAAAGAGATGATGTTGGAGATGAAAATAATTTGAATGGGAGTAACACAAAAAATTAATTTCACAATTTATTCTGATAGAGAATTCCTGGTACTTTGGTGAAAATATATTACAACTTCTAAATTTAAAAGAGTGGGTAAATTAGAGGAATTAATATGTTTTAATGTGGGAGAGAGAAGATTAAAAACCTAAAAAGAAAAAAGGACAGAGGAGGGATTTCATAAAATGGCACAAATAAAACTCACTTGTCAATCATGGCAAAAAGAGTCTTTTTAAACTACCAACTTTCTGCTTGATCTCGGTTTAAGGCTGCCTCTAAGAACGATTTTCTGCTTAAAAGACTTTCCAGAACAGAATAAAATACAGTCTGGTCTCTGAACACAAACAACTTTGAAATCAGCTCATTTGTCAGTGGGAAAACTGGAGAAGATGCAGCTGGGCTGAGGATTAGCCGAAAAAGGAGGACTAACCTTTGCAACAAAAACTAGAGGAATGAAAAAAACCTACTACTACTACTACCACTATTAAACCCCATACCTCATCAGAATTGTTACTATTTCCTAATCCTCTAAAAGACATTATTTCCTTTGGTTGAAATAAAATCAAAACAAACTATAAACAAACTGTAAACTGATTCTATTTAATTGAACACTTTAAAAATAATAACTTAGTACAGAACCATGCTAACAAGCCCATTCATTTCAGTGGAATAAAATGTATTTCTTACAGCTGAAGATGGTGCTTTAGTATTTGTAGTGTGACAAAACTTTAGAAACACTGCTTGTAAGCACCTTTCTATTAGGAAAGTTTCATGCCACCTTATCTCACTGAGATACACAAAATGAAAACAACACTTCAATCCATGACTTCTTTCTGTTTCAGCCCAATCAATCATACTTCGAAACGTTTCAGATTTCTTATTTCTTATTTTATACTTTGATTTACATTTTTTAATTGTATAACACACATGACAGTAAAATTAAAGGGGCCCAGTTCTGTGATCGTATTTTCACAAGATTTCTATACAGTATCATCCTTGCACAAATCTTTACTTCAGACACTACTCTGTGATTAACACCAAATCTTTTTTGAAAATTAGACGATTCTACATATAATGCATTTCCCTTATCTATAAGGGTAGTATATCTTCAAAGAAGTCCCCCAGATTATTTAAACATGAACTCCCAGGAATCAATCATTCCAGGTATTTGCAGGCAAATATATACTTTGATGAAACTTCTGATTTCATTCAGATTTGCCTTGATTTTCCTAAAAATCTAGTTACAAGTTTAACACCCTTCTGATGCAATGGGGTCATCTGACAAAAAGGGAGAAAAAAGGAGTTAGGGAACAAAATCAAAGGACAGAAGTAATTTCAAAGTCTGTAATCAAACTAT
Organism: Sclerurus mexicanus; assembly: GCA_013396755.1. Classification (NCBI taxonomy): domain Eukaryota; kingdom Metazoa; phylum Chordata; class Aves; order Passeriformes; family Furnariidae; genus Sclerurus; species Sclerurus mexicanus. Next base: position 168,258 of record VWZF01006575.1, read on the forward strand.
AACTGAGCTGTGGCAGATATTCAACAATTTGTTGTCTATTAATCCCAAAACTGCATTAACAGATCAGCTAGAATACTGTTCAGGCCACCCCTATGGCTCAGGCTTGTAACATTCTCAGTGTGCATACTTCAAAGAGCCTAGCAAACAAAACTGCAATTGCAGTATGAATCCCGTTTTGAAATAAAATGCCACTGAAGTCCAATTTAAGTAAGCACTATGTTGTTTAAGCTCTTTGGTCATGAGCCAAGAGAGCTGAAAATGAAGTTCAACCATCAAGCTGGGATACCCATGATTCTTCTTGTTTAGATGGGCTGCTGACTGGCTCTGAAGAGATGCTGAACTGGCTCTGCACTCTGGGGTTATTTTTTTGTTTAGTTTTACCACCGCTCTTTTTAACTATAAGTGAAGATTTAAAAATACAAAACTGGGATGACTGTACACAAAGTACTTCTACTTATATTTCATCCCAGAAATTCACAACCTGACAGAAAAGAAAATGTACTTAAATACAGGTATGTTTTAACAGAAAATCATTAAACATGGATCATTTACCCTCTCATACCTGTTTAAACAGCTGAAGATTAACAGCAGTTTCCAAGAACTGCTTAGTTGTACTGGAACGATGCTTCACAAAACTATTCTCACAGAAAGTTATAGGCTCTCCCTAAGAAATGGAAATAGAAAAAGTTAGATGAGTATACATACATGCTGATTTATATTAAATTCTCCATCACAAATGTATCTATTTTTTAGTGGTTGATACATATAAATATTCCCTTTTGAGCAGTCTTGATAAATATGCATACAATTAAACAGATGTAGACAACCATAAAAAAGCCCTCAATTCTCATAAAATATTTAAATAGTTCTCAAAATACACATTGCAATTGAACCTCAGGTTTATGAAGTCAGTCAACAAAATACACATTGCAAGGGGAAAGTAAAGTGGTTTATGTTTGCTTCATGTTGCCTTTACAGCACGCTCTTAATTAAATATTCCAAGGAAGTGGTTCAAATTTTGAGGGAAAGCAGGTCCAGTGCTTCAAATAATTTACCAAGCATTATTGTCCAATATAACACTGATTCCCTGGCATGTTAAACCAGCAATACTAGTAAATCAAAACTGTAATCCAGACCAAAAATAAGTCTTTGCACCAAATTAATTTTATCTTTATCTATCAAAACATGGTAGGTAAATGTTGATAAACATATTGCTGATTTAAAAGGAAATTATTGAAGCACAATCTATTTTATTTTTACACAAAAGCTACAAAATTTTTGAAACATGGTTGGTTAGAGAAAAAGTTTGAACACTTAGTACAACAAAATGTATTTTCCCACATGGGTAAAGTGTGCAGCCTGTAGACACCAAAAACCCTGCACCAAAACATCTGGATGATGAAAGAAGATAAGCAAGTATTCACTGCAAAGTCAGTGCTTGTTGGGAAAAAACCGCTACTGAAAACAACATTTAAAAGTCAGAGGTAAACAAGCAAATTCACTCCTATGTTACTCTCTAATTTCATTTAAATTTTTTTTATATTCAGTCTGCACAGACTACTGGACATTCCTGAGGATCGTTCCCTTCATCTTGTTATTCTTGTCAATACTTTGTGATAAACACTTGAAGCTGTTCAGCATAACTGGATAAATAATAAGAAACATTAAGAAGTTTGTGTGGTAATCACGGTACATAAATGGATTTCACCAAAAAGCCAAAAGGCCGCTCGCCTAAGTTTATAAAACCAAAATTACTAGGTTAGAAACACTTACCAAAGATCACAAAGACAGAAAACCTGGAACACAACAAAGTGCAACACCTAAATGTAGCATAGAAAATTGTACTACCCAAAAACTACATCTACAGTGCAGTCCCACAACAGAATACAAGACACCTCAGCCATTCAAAAGAAGAAAAATCAAAGGCAGCTGCTATACTGATCTTTACAGCAGCTCTGACTGGCAGACACTTTAAAGACAAATTTGTTCATGCCCACGATCACTACAGCTTTGTGCTCCTAACCCCATTTAACTCGGATGGCACGTCACTTCATGCAGTTCCCCATCGTTCTGGTCCGTCCACAACGTCACAAAGCATTTTCTCCATGTAACCTGGATGAGTTTGGTGGAGAAGCTCTAAATCATTTCCAGCTGTTCTTTGCACTTTACACTTTGTTTTTAAATGGTCCACATGTGACCCAAGGGAATGTTGCAGAGGAAACACTGTGATGACACTTTAAAATCCTATTCTTATACATCCAAAAACTTCCCTCTTCTGAGTTTCTCTTTTAAGAGGTCCAATCCTACTCAGCAAAGTACTTAAGTTCATGTTTAACTTGTTTTTTAAGTTCTATATCCTTACTTCTTTATGGAACCTCTGGTATTAGAAAAGATCTCTCCCTGGAGAACTGGAAGACTTATATTTACCCAGCACACCCCTTCCCCCATGGCAGGGTAGCTGGAGTGCTCTGATACAAACCCACCTCAGTAAAATATGCAGCACCGTGTCAGTGGAGGCTCCAGGAGAAGCACCCAAGTTACTCCCCCTATTTATCCCAAGATAACTGGTGAACACTGTACACATCCAGGACATGCTGGATCTGCCAAAGAGCTTGAAATGTTTGTGGTACTTTAAATAGCACTGCCTTCCTGACCCACTTTGCATTAGCTATTCTTGAGCTCCTAAAGACTCATGTCTTAAGAAGATGACCCCAAGCTACTTAGCAAATCAAAGTGCATCAAAACGAATGGAACAGTCTCCAGTGAGACATGGTGGTAGAAGACATAGTGCTCCTCAGGGCAGACTCTCTCCTCAGTTCTGTTGCTCTTCCAAAAAATTTCAAGGCAGCAAATTAAAACAACTCCTTATACATACATATATTATATATTTTATATATAAAGTTGTTACACAAAGAAGCAATTTCTAGAAATACGGGCTTTCTGGGAGTGCAGCTCTGAATAGATGATGGCTCATGACATAGTAGGAAACATTAAATTTAGACAATAAAATTAAATTAAAATTAAATTTATTTTCAAAATATATCATTTAGAAAAACAGAAACTAAGCTCCGCTTCCCATTGCCACTTTCCCAATTGTCTGAGAAAGATGACAGAGAAAAAGGAGAGGTTATCTTCCAGCAGGAGAGAAAACAGGCATGCTTGCTCTCCCTTTCCCATCAGCCAGGAAGAGGGAGCAGTCAGATAGTCTCCCGATGGCACTTCTCCTGCCCAAGTCATCTAACAGAACACCAGGATATGGTAGTTCAACACACATTTTTAGTGCATGGGTGTAATATTTTCCCAAATATTTTCCTTTAATCACGGAATGCTTCAGATACCTGATAAGCACTTACGCATTTGTAGGTCTATTCCCTTATCAGTACAGTTCAGAGACAAAATAACCAAAGCTATTTCTTTGCTGAAAATTTATTTAGTTCTATAAAGAGTTCACATCCAAAAATCACCCACGTTATCTGAACCTGCTCATTGTGAGACTGCTTTAAAAATGTGAGTAGGTTTAAAGCTCCTACCTATTCAGCATATAAAAATGAGAAAATCTGTTGAAACCTGTAGAAATTCCACACTGAAGTTTTCTCAGGCTGTCTGTGGTAACTTTGATGAAACTGCATTAAATAACACAATTAACTCTGAGCTATTTATTTGTCCAAGGCTCTGGTCAACAAAACTGTTTTCTAAACAAAACTTATACAAATCTTCAAGATTATTACTGTAAACACAAAGCCTTTTGAAGTGCTATTTAACAAGTAAATTATTGAATCAATATAAACAAAACCAGCTCTAGATGTTTTCATATATAAAGCTTATAACATTCCTGTTTCTGCAAATACAGCCTACTACCTTTAGAAACTGAGTTTTGGAGGAATGCTTCTCTGATATTTAACTACCAGACCATCAACTGGCCCGTTGTATTGATCTATGATGTACTTTCAAAACAAGTTCGATCAAAACCCAGTGGGGACTCTGCACTGAAAAGCAGACAGCTAATACTCAGACCAAACAATCTATGCCCAAACATGATATCTGTCCTTTTAACAACAGTTGCTATAGAATTTTCTTCCCTTTCATAGCTTGCCACACACAGCAGGAATTTCTTACTCTAAGCTACATTCACATTTTAAGTAAGCTATTTATACAGACCTCAACGGAACATGAGAACTGAACTAAAGCAGTGTGATCATTTTAAAAGGAAAAATAACCTAGATTAGAGGTACGTTTGTGCTTTCTAAATCTAGTGATATTTAACTTGAACAAGAAGAACAAATATTTTCATTTTTTATTTCAGACAACGTTGCTTTGCTCTAGCATGAGACAACTCATGCCAACTATTAATTCTATTGCAACGATTAATATAATTTCATATGGCAGCTCTCGCTTATTACATGAGGAGTAGGTAGGTATGGCCATAACGTTGTTGATGTTTTGTAATTTATTTTTAGAAAACACCACAATTTTAAACATCATTTTAGTTATGATATTAACATCTCTCTGTTTAAAATCAAGGAAGTACAAAGTTGAAATTTCATCTGCTGTCATGACATTCAGAGATAAAGGCCAAAGGATAACTGAGTATGCACAATGATTCTACACAGGAAGGCACCATTTACACATTTCTCCCACATTTTTAAGTGTTTTGCAATCTGTCAAAAAAAATTTTGATATGCTGATATTTCTTATAGTAACAATTATACCCTACAACTCCTAGTAATACCATATATTCAAAAAAGGACCACTACAGTACATAAGACAATAAAACAACATGGTTTTCAACACGTAAAACAGAATTCTTATGGAAGTCACAGCAAATAGTCACAATCAATACTACACAAGGTGGTTCTGGATTTAAACACAGACTATATTCTGGCATTTCATTACTCTGTTTCTGTACTCTGCTGTACTTCCTATACCTCACTTTTGGGAGAAAGGTAAACAAGCCAGTGGTCATTTCAAGAGATACCTGTCCTCAAAAGGTTTCATTTTCAAACTCAGTTATAACCCATCATTATTTATGCATTGCCAAGTGATGCAGGTGCATTCTGAATCCCAAAACAGTTTTATTTCCAACATAACATTTTATTGTATTATTTTGTTTTATTGCATATTGAGTGCAATACCTGCATCTGCTGGACAGCTGATGTCACTAACATAGTGTCAATATTGGCCCAAAGCACTCCAGTTACCATTCAATTAACGTGAGGTCTGACAGGCTGTGCTACCTTCGGCATGGAAGTTATCTCAGCCCCCTGGCGTGATGATGAGACCACGAACTCCTACTGCTGAGCATTCCAGAGCAAGCCATTAGCCTTTGCTCTTTGTTTCTTAATTTCTGATGAGTGATGTTACAATCATCATAACTTAAAACAAGACTATTCTGGGTTTCTTTTGTTTAAACATTGAGAGCTTTTAGGACTTTTCCCCCGAAAGAGGTGATCTTTTTCAAGAATTTCATCTTTTGTTAGATAATTACTGAAGAAAAGCTAACTTTTCAAAGGCAGAAAATAAGTAACTGTTGCTTATTTTTCATTTTTTTAATAGATGTGTCAAAGTAAAAGTCTTTATTTGAAGTACACTTGAAATTTGTTCTTGCAGTTTTTTAAAAATAAAAAATGAAATATCACACTTTAATTTCCTCCTGATGTTTGCTGCTTTGAAACATACAACTTTTCTTCTTTGCCTATTTTTTCTGATGATGTTAAAATTAATCTCTGTCAGAGTGAATACTTTAATATTCACTATTTCTCAACTCCTTCTTCATTCTATTACCTACCTCTCCCTTTCTAGACAGACTGGGAATATTGCCTTTTTAAGAATTCTTTATATCATATATTGTCTTATTAACTGAAAACACTGCATATGATTAATGGAAAAAAATCACTAGCCTTTGATTTCATCTGCAAGGTTTGCCCATGTACATGCAAGGAAGAATGTGTACAGTAAAATAGGTAGGAAAAACACAATGCCACACATTCAGACAACAAAATGACACAAACTGCACAAATTGCCACATCTGTATCTATGTCATACCTACACATGCAATTCTGAAACAGGAAACATGCATTATCCACGATAAAACCCCAAATGCTGAACTACCTAAAGAAATTAGAAGCAACAGAAGGTTCAAGGCCAAGTTGTAAGCAACCAAAGCAGACATTATTTGAATGTATATATGCTACCATGATGCACACTGCAATGCCTCAGCAGGGTTAGACTCTAGTGATCAAAACTGTTTGTGACCACTGATCTTGCACAATGGCTCCCACTGCAGCCGCTGGCTGGGTGAGAATAACACACTGACCACTTGTCTTCCTATATTCCAGGGCTCCTTATGGAAAAATAATTCCAACAGCCTCACTGCCACTTTTGCACACCCCCCTTGCCCCACTGGGCTACGCACATTCCCCTGTCAGAGCATGTCACCCAAGGTCTCAAAATGGATTGCAGTTCTCTACATGAATGAATGAGAGCATACGCAAAACCATTATAATTCACCATTCCACTGATAATACTTTTTTCTGGTTTTTTTTTTGGTCATTTATCAAATTACACTGAAGCAATTTTTTCAATCATTTCAACCTACTATGCACAAAGTGGATTCCTTCTGGATTAAACTAAAGCAGAGCTCCAGCTAGTCACGGATATTCAGCATTCAACACCAGACTTAAATTAGAACCACAGTAAAGCTAGAAATGCACACTGTGTGGATGTCAGGTCCTTAGCACGAGCTGGGCTCTACAGAGCCACTCCTATTATGCAATATTTGCTAATGTAAAGCGTCCATATTAAAAAAATACTCTTGGCAGTTATAATAATTTGAAGGATTTCTTTAATTTATATAATGATTAAATCAGGAAAAAACAAGTATTTCTACTTTTCTTGGAAACTTTTACTGGATTAAGTTTTTTATTATAATCTAATACACACAAAAAATAGTATCACCTTTATCTATTACATGTCATATTTCCTGTCTGTATTAGAGTAGTCAGATTTTCCATATGGTCTTTTAAAGTCCCATGAACTCCTTCCAAGACCCCTGAAGATTCCCATTTTCCCTTTCACCAATCATTTTTTTCAATAATTGCTAGACGTTTGTTCAAGACATATTGCTATACCAAGGAGAATCTGTCCTGTGCTGAAAACAAACAGTTGCACAGAATGAGTGTTCAGTGTGATGAACAGCGTTTGGAGTGAAGAGAAGTGTTGGATGAGTACAGACACTATTAAAGCTGTTCTTTACTCAAAGTGAATATTAATGACAGTTGTTTCATGTTTCAAGTTAAAATCATACGGGACACAGTTGCAAGCAAAGTAGTTCATCTGAACATATTTTTCACCCTTCGAGCAATCGATAACTTTCCAAACACAGTATTTTATTTTTCATCAGGATGTTTGCAATCCTCAATATAGTACCCCCAAATGCTCCCAGTTCTTGATTTTGAAAATATGACAAGCTTATTTATAGTAAAAGTATTTCAAATCTGTACAGAAAATATTCTCATTTAAGTATCGCTCCTACAAATTTTCTCCATGAATACTACTTGAACTCCTGAAAGAACGTAAATAAAGCCCAGATTACCTTATTAGACCTAGCACTACAGACTCCAAACCAAAGACAAGTACTTTCTTTGCAATAGCAGTTCTCAAGTCTGAGACTCCTTACAGATAGTCCTAACACATGATATTCTAAGATATTCTGAAATAACATGCCCTTAAAAAAAAAAAATTCAGGCCACAATGGTTTCAAAAACATCTTCTCTTACATGGCAATCAGCAAAGCCAAAAAAAGATAAATCTGCAAAAGAAAATAATGCAGAAAGAAAGACTTCAAAGGTCACTTTGACAAATGTTTGCCAGTCGAAATGATGCATAGTGCAGTACTTCCAGTATAGTGCAAATGTAGATATCTCAGATATACCAACTGCTAAACTGAAAGGAAATGGAAATCAGTTAAAAGGAGAGCTCATTTCAACAGAGATGAAAACCAGGATGCTAAAGAACTTGCACATTCAGTTCAACAGTTACCAAAAACAAAGGACTGACTGAAGCTTATTCCTGGTCAGAACAGAGCTAAGGACAACAACCAGACATCGTTCTGTTGGCATGAATTGAATGTAGATTGACTTAATAGCTCTTACTGCAGGCTGCCATGAGCTGACATGGACTAGTGTCCTCACTGTTAGACTAAGGAACAAATTAGATAACCCTTCCTGAAGCAAGGCCAGGTAATGCCACCACGGAATACACAACAACTATCTGTTATGTTGAAATTATTCATTCTACAGAAACAAGTCGTGTGCTGAAATACGGCAATTTTTAAAACAGGTGCAGCCATTTTCATATGGCACGGAAATAACCTTACCATATCATAAGAAAACTGCCAAACACAAATACTTGAACTAACCCCTTGAATGTGGTTTCATTTCTGCATGGGTTACTTTCCACCTCCATAACCAAGGCCATCAGTGACCAGACAGCTAGTGTGCAAAACACTCACAGCAGAAAAGAGTACTTGTAAGAGAACCATCTGGGCAGAAGGAAGACCCTGCCAATATTCCCTCCAGTAAAAGATCTCATCTGGAACTATCCTATCCATTTCCATCAAGGAATACCATATAGTTCCTTATCCAAGAACAGAATACATTGCCCTGCTCAAGCCCAGACAAACATCCACCCATGTACCCCACACACCAATCAGCTTTACAAACTTAACTCCTCAAGTGAGGATGATTTTCTCCTATCAAATCTCCATATTTATCTGAATCCATCAAACAAACATCATATCCGTGGAACCGATTTAGCCAATGTCATCTCAGTACATTTCAACAAATGGAACTACTACCAGCAGTGTACAAGTATCATAAGCAAATAATTTGGACTGATAGGCTCGATATGTGCCACACATAAATGAGAAGTGATGAAAGCCTGTAACACATTAATCGACTGAGTACCAGTAAAACATCAGAAAAAAGTTCTGATGGGATGAAACAGATTTCCATTTCTCCCAACTTGTAAGTGTAATCAAGATAAATGTATAATAAGAGAGATACATCTTCGACTCATATCTGGTGTCTGCTAAGAAATAAGATTCTGGCCTCAAACACAGCAAAGTCTCTGGACTGGTACAGTGAAAAATGATGGAGTTTGAAAGGCACAGCCTCTTCGGTTCTTCACCACATTAAACCAGGCGAGCTGTGTGTAAGCAGTTTCATTAATACAACCTGATTCCATACTAAATAAATTATAAAACTGATACAAATAAGAAAATAGCTGGCTTTGGATGACTACTTATTCTCCAGTACAATTCACTGTCAGGATATGGTAGTGCCTTCTAAATTGCCAATGCATCCTTAGCATAGATTAAGATTTAAAACGGACTGTTTCAGACTGGGATAAAACACGCTATATTTTCCTTGCAAAGAATGAGACCACATTCTTACAAATTAAGGGGGAAATGTAATAAAGAAGCCATCTTACTGGTTTGTATCTTAGTGCATCTCTGTAGGATCCAAACAGTGCTGCCTGTGCCCGAAGAAAGGCCTTGGCTACTCCATCGCCCGTAGCTGTAGACTGCTTTTTCAGTTTATTTTTCAAGGCCGAGACCTGCACGACAGAGTGGAACAGTTAAATTAACACCTCTGAAATTGGTACAGCGAGGTACGAACCCAATCAGCAGGCAAACCATGGTGTCTATAGGTCAGCCAAAAATTCATCCTCCTCCTTGATAGCTTATCTTTTTAACTGCAAAGAGCACCTGCTGGTCTGTTAATTGAAATGAAAGCAGGGGATGATGGTAGAGTGCTAATGCAAATTGGTTTATGCTCTCTTTTTTTTTCCAAGGCCTCTTGACATAAATAAGCTTAATTATTTTAAAGTAAAATGCATGTGAGCCACTTTACTGCAGATTATTTTTTCATCATAACATGTACTTACTTGTTTGAATTAAGACAATTGTATATGTTTTATTTACACTATGAAGGTTTATTTTCAGGACTCAATGTTCACTTACTATTCAGTTTCAGGGAATATCTCTTATTTTAAGTCAAATTACTATCTTACATCATTTCTCATGCACCACGAGAGTACTTGCTATCACTGTCAAACAGTTGAGAAAAGTTTGTGTAAATTCAAGCTTTAGAATTGTTCTCAAAGATAAAACATGTGAAAGGGAAAAAAATAAGAACAAAAATTAGAAAGTGCCTCTAGTTTAAAAAAAAAACAAAAACAAAAAACAAAACTACCATGTACTTATAGTGGTTCACTTTTTTTTAAGCAGGTCTGTCTTTTTTCAGCTGGTAGATGACAACCACTGATCATATAGAATTACAGAAAAAAAGGGACATTTTAATTTAAATGACCCTTACTTGGACATACTTTGAAGGAAAATCAAGTAATTCTTGAACTGTTACAGCATTCTTGAAAGATATGTGGAATTGCACCTACATATATTCTATACTCTCCTAATTTCCACCATGAGAGATACATGGAGATATAAGGCAACTCCAGTTACACAGAGTACATGTTCTATATCCATTTATATTGCAATATAATACGCAACAGAGCATTATTTAAGCCCCTAAACAAAGTAACATACAGAGCTACTCTTTAAACAGAACATTATAAATACAACCTTATCATCACCTAAACTGCTTTCATTCTTTTGGAAATATAGGACAGAATGAGTATCTTTTTGTTTCTTTATGCAAGCAGTCCTGACTGCTCTTGTAGATGATGATTGTAATTGAAGTGTCAACCTAATTAACAACTAAACTTTGAATAATGCTAATGAGAACTGAACATGGCATCAGAGAAAAGACCAGCTCTACAGGTGATAAACCTTCACAGTAGTGACATTTTCCAGTGTAAAGTCACAGTTACTGTGATCTGATCAAAGAGAGAGACCCCCATTGGGTCCAATTATAACTATAGTTTTGAAAAAAAAAATTATTGAGTTATGATGTTCATAATCTATGCAGAAAGGCCTTTACAGTATAGGTCTTTTCCCCATAGCTGTGATCTTTTCAATTTATATCCGAGCTCCACAGATCTAGATAAAAGTTTAGAGCTGGATTCGTTTAGCCCATGGAAAGCATACACCAAGGCTCATTTACGTTTTTTCCTTATACCTCAAAAGGAAAAAAAAAAAAAAGTACAAGTCTGAGTACAAAAACCAGTTAAGAAGTTCAAGGTTGAAGAAATAAATGCATGTCTTGGGTTTGTGGGGTTTTTTTGGTTCTGTACTGTAGGATTACTCTATAGGTATTAAAAATAAGGTTTATTTTGCTCTCTCTGGGAAAAAAAAAGCATATATCTTGTGTACAAGAAAAATCTACACATCGATGTTAGCTCAGTTCAACTAAAATAAATGCAGTAACATGAGGTCAAAAAAAGAATTGTCAACATTAAAATTTTGTCTCTTTCAGAGCAGGCAAAGCATCTTCTAAACATAAAGCAGGGAAAATGCAGAAAATTCTCTAAATTCTTCTCAATCTACATTCTTCTAAATCATACTTTGTGAGTATGGGGAAATTAGGGCAGATGATAAGACAGGATAAGAGAAAAAGAGGGGTAAAGATGATGAAGAGCAGAGGCATTACATGACAAAGTGGGGAATGTGAAAGAAAATGGTATTTTCTAATTTTCTCAGTTCTGGCAAGCCCTGTGCACCCTTACTTAAGTTCAATTAATAGGATACTTTAGAAAAAAAATGTGTTAAAACACAATAGAAAGCCACAAATCACCCATGCCACTGCCATATTAGTATGCTATTATTTAGCAATATTAAGAATGCCCCAATGGGCTGGCAGTTTGGAGGTGGGTTCTCCAGGCAGATGCACATTTCTGTGTTGCTGTTCTGGAGGGAGTTTGAGCTTCAGAAAGGCTACACTGGAGTTCAAAGAAAGCTCCTCCAATTTCTGCTTCTCTCAGGAGGCAATGCTTAAAGGCTCCATCAGATCGTTCTGCAGGAAAAACCAGGAGCACAGTGCTCTTAAGAAAAAGCATGCAGAGATAATGTGAGCCACAACCCTGACTCCTCAGCTGTCCCAGCTGGAACCCTGGCTGCAGCACGCCTCAAGTATCCTTGGGACCTGCCTTGGTTTCTTTCAAGCTGAGGTCAGCAAACATGCAAGCAGAGGGACAGTGTTACTCAGTGCTCATCCTACCGCTGGGGGATGGCAGAGCCAAGCTGTGCACTTGGGTAGGTTAATGTCAAATTCTCCCAGCTCCATTTAATCAAAGATGGAATGATAAAGCTGTTATTACAGTAAATATAGTAGGTATAGATGAGAGACTGGGTGCTTTGCACTACTTGGAAGGACTAGGTGCACAGCAAGATTGTGATTGCTTGGATCCATGCACCTCAAACCAACTGAGATCCCTTTGGTTGACATCATTAATAGCGCTTAAAATTACAAAAAAATAGTAAAGTTACACAACCCTGGTACCAAGCCAAAAAAAGAGCAAGCGGCATCTGTATCAAAATCCTTTCCTCATATATATTTTAATTCATCTACCTATCTATGATTAAAAATGTCAAACTTTTTCTTCCCTTCTTTGCAAGTCTTAAGCAGAAACAGCTTTTCACAAAGTTTAAAAATAAAGACCGGCAAACAAACAAACCACAGGAGTTAGAATGCTGTTAAAATTTATTTCTGGAAGACACTGGTGATCCACATCAGAAATGGTATTATTTAATTTACAATAGAAGCAAACTGTTTTTATCTTCTCCTAGCAACGGCTTCTTACAGGAAGGTGACTTCACTGGACTGCTAAACACTGCCAATGACGAGCAATCAGAGCTTCAGGAAGGTTTAAATCAATAGAATAGCTTTTCAGAGATACAGAAAGTCATGAGACTGACATGTAACTAAGTGTATCTAAAAATGTAGAAACATCTTGTGTTGGTCATTAAAACAAAAAGCATCATTTATTTATGTCCTTTCTAAGATTCCTAAAATACAACCATTTGAACAGAAAGAAACTATGACTAATAGTTGTTCAATATCCATGTGAGTAGAATTACATAAAATGAAAAAGTTATAAGATCACGTAACTATTATTGAAGCCTTTGTTTCTGCAAAAACTTAAGTACACACATAAATTTAAGCATTAAAAATGTGTGTTGTCTGAGAAATAAACCACCATGCACTGCGGTTCCCAAAGACCTGCACCTCTCTGAAAGTAACATATCCAGGTATTCCTCTGGTAGCAGAAAGAGTTGTTATATTTTAAACTATTTTTTGGTGTTCCACATTAGATGACACCACTATAAAAGTTAGCCCACCCTCAACAGAGAGAAAATGAGAGAAGACAGCAGAGAAGATGAACAAATCAAAAACCTTAAAAAAAACCCCTAGAATCTGATATTATCTAAATCAATATTGCTAATTAAAGGGCTTCTACATAGTTGATATCATCTACAGGATGATATCACACAGGATTTAGGCATCTCAGTGAGCCCTCCAGCATGTAATCACAAATACTGATGAAAACAAGTACTTAAATGCAAATGTTTTCAATAGGGCTTGCACTTTTCAATCTCACATTGTGGCTTTTAAAGCTGTATCAGGGCTGAACAGAATCACAACTCTCAGAATTTGTGCACAATAAACAGTTGCCCCATAACACTGCAAACACTGTTGACTGCTCTGAGATTCTAGAATATATTAGCAATATTTTTGGCTATTTTCTGATGGAAAAAGCATCATAAATTATGCTATTTATACTTTACAAAAAGTCTTTCTAGTTGTGATATTATACAGTGACCTTAATTTCTTTATAATACGATTAATCATCATATTTTCTGAAATAATTTGCACTCTCAGTAACTGCTTTATAAAGTAACCAGTTTGCTACATGAATTACAGCCTACTTCTCAAATGCTACTTTTAGAACAGTAATGTCCCAATTTATGGCGTTAAAATGCTCTGACTTTAGGAATCTCAAACGTAAAACTCTAAACCCCAGTTTAAATTCTGTATTGCATCACAGTGTGTAGGCACCATGCGCTACAAAGGCTGCGCCTTTCAACAGCTCTGTAGCTTTTACAGTTGACAACATTTAACAACCACAGAAGAAGCTAAAAACCTATAAAGTCCATTGTTTTCTGAAGATCGTATTTATAAAAGTCCTGCTCAGTCTAGGATTCTAAGTCAGTAAGACTTGGCTGCTACAACTGCTGCTGTCAGTCCTCCAAGCTGTTTTGGAAAGTGTTCAAATTTGAGTGAAGGAGCAATCTTTTTATCAGAGTTAACTGCAAGCAAGTATTGCAGGATCAGGCCGAAAAGTTTATAAATCTCAGTCGATGGTCACAAATGTTCTTTTTTCTAACATCTTAAATTATTAAAGTGGTGATCTCAGCATTATTGTATTAGGAAATTTACTCCCACAGAAGTAGCTACTTATTTTCATTTTTTTTAAATTAAAAAATAATAGACAAATTCACAGTGAAATGATGAAATTTAAAAACAAGTGTTCTTGTCAGAAGAGAGGAAAAAGAGGGTTTTTCCCCCCTCTAAGAAAACAAAGGATTCCTGAAAGCCTTGCCCTGATTTATTCTTCCAATTTTAAATACCTTAGGAGTAGCGGAACTGCTACTGGCATGGTAGTATTTCTAACAGTCAATAAATCTAAAATATTATGTGTGAATATTGGAATGAAGCCATTAAGAAGATTACAGCATGCAACGCAGCAGAGGGTCCTCATGAAAAAAGGACTGGTAATTCAGGACAACTGTGACCACTGACCTTTGCACAGTCAAGACCACTGGTCAGTCTGACAGAATAATAGAGTTCACATGCACAGAAAGTCATCCAGCCTGTAACTATAATTTAAATGCTTGAGTGAATGATTTAAAAATGCCTTTAAATCTCAGTTAATTTATTATAGAGTTTATTAGACAATGCCACATAATATTGTTTCTTTCAATCTTAAATTTATCATGAAAAAATTCACAATCAGAGCATTTTAGTAGACACACTACTTATAGGTGCGTAACCCATTAAATACCTACGCTGTGAGGACATGATCAGGTTTATTGATCAAGAAAGTAAGTACTGTTCCCTTTGGACATAAGAAAAAGTTCTAGAAAACTCTGAAAATACTGCATTTCTTTTGTTAGGATGTTAACCAACCTGGAATTGATTTGTGAAAGGGACAGTAAGGCTACAGCTTCTTTTATATTTTCAGTTCTTCGTTCTATTTTCATGCCCTTCAGAGGCACTCATTATGTTTTTTTCAGCAGTTTTACTGCTTTTTGTATGCATGCTTATGAGGTTTGTCTATGTAAGTTAAAATGCTTCACACATGTATCTTTGACATTCATTTTAACGTTTTAAGTCTAACTTACCATTTTGATTCTACACTCCTGTGTCTTATACTTTGTACCCAAAATGTTAGCAGCTGCACTGCCCCTTATGAATGCAAAAGAAAGACAAGCATCTTGCAATCTTATGAGCCAAACAGAGACTTATGCCTTTCGTTTCCAGGTTTTCCAACTATAATTGTACATGTATTCCATTAAATAGTTTTAATTAAAGTGCTTTACAGGCTGAAGTGGAGTAAGAGATGGGATTATTCAAATTAAAAGCTTCAATCTAATACTTGCAGAATTTGAGGATTTATTTTGCATGGAGCATAGTTGTTCTGTTTTGTCCTATATTACACATGGAACAAAATATTTTAAGTCTATAGTCCGTTCATTTGGATAACCTACATTAAAATTTATAATAACAACATGCATATACTCTGGGGGAAAATACACTTCCGAAAGTATGAAGATATGTGCCCCTATTTTCTCCATGCTGGTCTACTTATTTAGAGACCATTTTGATACGCACCTGTAAGATACATGAGCGGTGCCTCTCATTGCACAAATACCCATTTCGACTGTTTGAAGGACCTCCATCTAAAACTTCAGTATCTCATGGAATATGATGCCCAATACTCAGTTCTGTATCTAGCAGTTATTTGGCAAGAGGTACAGACCTTTATGACATTATAACCTCAACATTATTCACAGACTGCAAGGTCAGTTAAAATTACTGACACACCACAAAATGACTCATTTTTTTCTTAACTTGTAATACTCGTGTACAATAGAGTACAGTCAAAATTATTGTATACACATCTGTGCATGTATATACTTCTCCATACTTACTAATGTAAATCACAAAACATCACCAGAATTTCTTCAGTCTTTTACATTTCTGAACTATAGCTAATATTGAGTCCAAAGACTGACCCAATGATCTATAAAAAGTCTAGATTTTAACATCATTAAAATCAAAGGGAACAGTCACGAACATAATCATGAAGAGATTGATTTCTATTGTAGCAAATACATACAAATTACCAAAAATAACAAAAGACACAGTGTGTCACTATAGTACCTTGCTTGGATTACATGGGGTTTTTTTATGATTTGCAATTTCAGAAAATGTAACACTGATTTCACATTTCAATATAGAATTCTTTGTCTTGACAACTATTTGTGATAGCTTCAGCATCGATAACTAAATAATGAAAACAGTGGTTTCACAATTATACTCTTTTAGAGCTCTACTGGGAAAAGCAAGGTAAGTGAATTTTGTGGCTATTTAAAGTGATATACAGAGTATGTTCCCCTATAGGCAATAAAAAAAAAAAAAGCGGGGAGTGGGGGGGCACCCTCTGCAAGATCAAAGTCCAGAAAGAACTGGCACTTAATTTATCATCCTTTACAGACAAAAGACAGCTTTCGTCATTTCAAAAGGATCAGATGTCTTTTATGACAAACTGGGTTTGCAGTTTAATTTACAAATAGAATTCTAAGTAAGCAGTCTTTACTCTGCCAAAGCAAATGACAAACAGTATAGGTTTTCATTCACGCAGCCCTCAGCAGGATAGAAGAGATTAAAATAAAACTGAAATAATTTAGAGAAAACAAATAAATGTTTCAGAAAGTTGAAGAAGATCAAAGCCTGAATTTTCTGACCCCAACTGTACAAGCATTTCTTATTATATTGACCAGTGCCATCAGATCATTAATTAAAAGGAAAGCGCTGGCAGGTGGCAGAGAAGCAGAAGCCGATAATTGGCCCCCTTCTTCTTTTTGCCTTCAAAAACTCTCTCGTTCTTTTGCAAGACATGCCACTAGGCAGACAGAAATGCCTACTTTGTAATATAATGATTAAGATGAGATGAAGAGGCTCTTGCGTTTAAAGCAGCCATGCCTAATGAATGCAGCTAGCTTTATAATTATGATCCTACTTCTACAATAAGGAATATGATGTTCCATTCAACATCTCTGCAACTGTCAAAAAGGTAAAAATCTCAAATACAGGGATCTACACTTAGTGCTTTTCACTCCCCTTATTCCTTTTATAGCAGTTAGCAAAATGAGGCAAAAATAACTACTGGTAATTCAAGCACCTATATAAGAAAGAAAGAACGAAATGTCTCAGACTCACCACTTCACCAGGTAGGTTGTTCAGGTCATTAAAAGGGGTTTCTAGAGTGTTTGTGTCAACATTTAGCAAAACCACATCCTCCAGTGATCTATTTTTGACTCTCTGTAAAGAAGAAAAAAAAGAGTGGAAAAGCAATTTACTGTGGCATCCTCCTGAAATACATTTTTATAACAATGTGCTAGATTACAAATGTTGATATTACAAAGGACAATACTGGCAAAAACAACAGTTGGAGCTTTAGAAGCAGGATTTGTGAATTAGATGTAGCATTCCGAGTAGCTTTTAAAAATATTTCCTATTCTTCAAACACTAAGGTTATATTAATAATCTCTGAAATACATATTTAAGAAATGAATTCTCGAAACCCAAGATTTACACAGAACACAGTTAAATATATTGGAACTATACATATCTTATGACATTTCGTTCTCTCGTCTTTGTGAAAACCAGATAGGATGTTAATCGTATAATCAGATGAAACCCAGAAAAAAATAAGTAATTATCTGCAGATGTATTTAAGTCCCAGGCATGTGATGTCTCCTTATTACAGAAGAATGGATGAAACAGTGTACTTGGCTACCGCCTAAGAGCTAAACAATTTGCTCCTTTCAGGAAAAAGAGAGAGAACTCTTTTCTACACGGTTCACAATAATACATAATAATGGAGTACGGGAAATCATTCCAGAAGGAATTGAGTGACTTTGTTTTCAGAGCAAGTCCTTCTGTTCCATTATTTTCTGACTGAATAAGAAAAAACATCCTAGTCAAGATATTACAATTGATGCATGCAGGTCATATGAATTTGATTTGAGAGCACAGGAGGCTATGACTAGAGTTAAGAAGTGTAGATGATAAAAGGCCTTTTTTGGGAAATACAAAAGTATTGGTGGCGCAGGCTAGGGCAGAACTCAACTCATCAGCTTAGCAAATGTGGATTGATCCTTAGAAATTGTTTTAGCAGAAGTGTAAATCAAATAATGTTCTCAAATCAATTATCCGCTCTGCACGATAATCAGATGATACATGTACCCTCAATGGTGGCATCAAATGCTTATAAAAAAAGGCAAAACTGTTTATTACTTACCACTCAGGTGTGTATTGTTTTGCTCTATGTTCACATCTGACAAGGCCACTTCTTGGTTTTTTTGGCAAAATTACTCATTTCTAAACTAATAGTTATGAATGGAGGTTAGACTCAAAATTTTAGAGGGTCAGGAACGTAAATTATCTGGGAGATCACACTAATGCTGAAATCTGATGGATGGTGACCCCAAAATAAATTTTAGCTGTTCTCATTATTGGGAAAATCTGTTGTTGAACCACTAAAAAGTCAAGAAAATAACTATCACTGAGCTTTAATAGACAGACAAATCATCATGTAGAGTTTACATATTTCCATAAAACACTTCAAAAGTAAGATTTCAAAGAGAGACATTTTTTAATTAGTAAAGCCTCTGAAGCTTAAATTTTGTAATTCTGTACGCTAAAACACAGGGATTTTTTTCTGAAGTTTTTCCATTAATATTCTCTCTTATAGTACACACAGCTCATGCTTACCAGTACACTGAAGCGTTTAGCAAACTTACCTCTATTAAGCTTAAGTGGACGCCAATTAGATAAGGCATCGGTGCACTGAAGAAAAAAAGTCAAAAAGATCAACTTTTAAGTACTAGCTACTACAACATTTGTGAAGAAAAAAGGTATTTTAAATCCTGGCACATAAGTCCCTAGTAAACATTCACTGTTTAAGCCAGTATTAGATGAAAAATTTTATTTTACTCTGCACAAAATAAAGGATGCTGCTCCAAACTATGAGGTATGAGCAAGGAGACCCCACGGCTTACCATCCACCTTGCCAGACCTGGTTTCAACAACTGACCATACTGTATGGCAGAGCTAACCCAGTAGATATTCCCCAAGTGGTCTATCTACAGAACTACAATGGTTTTAAACCACCACTCTGGAGAACATGGTACCTGTTAACATCACCACACTGCAACACAAACATCATTAACACCAGTTTTGATTCTGAATGTGGTTTGAATTCCTTCCTTGGCAGGCATTTGGAAGCTGTGTAATATCCTATTTAACTCAAGATAATAAACTTCTTTCTAATTTGCATAAGACAAGGAACTATATTTTCCAAACAAGACAAATATCCACACAAAGTCTCTGAATTAAGACCTCCTGCAGTACATAAGCAAGGAACTATATCAGTCACGCTAATTTATCTTGGTTTCCTAACATCATCTGTTTCTGCCACTAGCGCATATGATCTGGCAATATCTGACCAAGAATATACTCAGTATCCAGTGCTGAAGGAACAAACCACCCAACAATCAGCACCACACTTTTGGGTACTGTGAGGTTACTAACAATATTCACTACAGAGAAGTGAGCAATAGACAGGCTCATTTTAAGAACTCAGTGGGAAATCAATCATTAAACAGACCACAGAGAAAAAAAACTAAATCTCTGAAAAATAAATGGAAGGTAAGATGACTTATACAAAGTTACACAAATAGCTCACATACAATAACTTCTCTCATTGCACTAATTTAATCACAGATTTGAGCCACTGGCACTGACTCATTGGCAACTGACTTCCTGAGGATGGGGGAGAAGCTTCACTGCATCAGTTCACACAGTCTCATCCATTTGGTCCCACTTCTGGGAGCTAAAGAAGCAATTCTCACCTGCCTGTGACTGCAGTCCATTTCAGAAAAAATCTGTACACCCTATGGATTAGCCAATTGCTCTCATTAACAATGTCCTGTGGGAAAGGATCAATGCAGAAAAAAAACCCAAACAAAAAACACAACAAAAAACCCTCCCCAAAAAAACCCCCTCAAAACAAAACCATCAAAAAACCCAAACCAAACAAACCCAGAAAATAAAACCCCAGCCTGACTGAGGCCCAAACAAGATTTCATCATGATTATGCTATCAAAATACAGGTTTGCTGAAACTGCAAACTGTAATGGCTAAAGGTTTCTTGGCGATAGGTCTTCGAAAAAGGAAAATAGAGACCCCTATTTTCCCGCACATCTTTTTCTTAGCCTAATGCTGACAAATATCAGTACTTCCTGATGACTTCATCCAAGCTAATCTTTATGCCTTTGTGAACTAAACCCAAATTACATGGAGTTGTAAATGACTGTCATTCCAGAGCAGACACACATTTATATTCAGAGAGGATTTAACCAGCTTTAAAACACTCTATCATTTTAAGAATGCTTTATACTATGTAACATATTGAACCAAGCCAATAAAAGTGACTATGAATGACATGTAACTGAGGATTCTGCTGCTGAGTATGAGCAAAATAGATCCTCACGCTGCTCATATCAGAGTATCTCAGAGTTACAAACAGCACGAACTGGAGAAACTACAGCAAAAACAAGTGCTATATCATGTATGGATTTTGTGCACACTTGTTTTCTTGTACGCCGACACGGCTCTAGCAGCTTCACCAAGCCTGTACTGACTTAAAATAGCTGATGATTTGCTCCATTAATAAATCTGTCATTAAAAAGGATAGCGTGCAGCTCTTTTCTGTAGAACAAAGCAACAGCTACATCATTTCAATTTTGAAGTTAGCAGAATAAAGGCAGAAAGCACATCTTGAAAATACATGAAATAAAAACTGCAGGTATGGAAAGTCAATTTGATCATTTTCAGCAAAAAATAAATTTTATTACTGCTGGATTCTGAAGCCTTAACAGCAGAGGACTTTAATATGTACATGAAATTGCTTACTATGATGCTACTGGGAGCTGCTATATGGTTTTTCTCTTGCTTATGCATGTTATTACCAAAAATGTCATTAATCTATGGTATCACTGCCTAAAATAATTACTATGTTATGCAAAACATGCAAGTTAATCGGAAAATAATTGTCCCATTCTCACGAAAACAGGCGAATGTATATCCCAATTCAGAAGAAACCAAATCTCACAGACGTATTGCAATTGTAACTTGAATTTTCTAATTGCATTATATTCTTAACAGAGCATCGGTATAACAGATGATTTATCATCCACAGACAAAACTGTCATACATTCTAATATCACTGATTTAGTTTGCTAAGAAATTACACAGAAATTTGATGAAATTAGCTTTCTCCTTTACAAAAATTAATTTTATTCAAATATAATTACTATATCTATGTTCAAACTTAATTTTTATAAGAGGTTTCTTGAAAGCCAGCCACCCACCCCTCTGAGTGCAAGTTTGTTTTTTTTTACTTACTCAGATGCAGAAGACAAATCAATTCTTTATAAAGAATTAAGAAAACACATTTTTTTTGGAACTCTGCTCTGGTTTTTTTCCTCTACAGCTCCAATGAATATTACTGTCACAGCATAGTATTTTGCTATCCTTTAGATAAAGAAGTTTATTATCTCTCTTTTTTGAATGGTTGTTCTAATTCTCACACTGGAGTCCTCATAATGGAATTCAGAGCTGAGATAAGCTATACAGGGGTAAAAAACCATCCTGAAGTAAATAAACAGAGAGTAAGTTCACACACTGGACCTTGCCAACAACATGGCCAGTCCGAGGGTGCTGCAGTTCATACTGATGGTCAGCTCCATGGGTTTGGGCTATGGAACATGTTACAATAGATCTAAAACCAGCCTGTAAATCAGGCAGCATGAAGGAACCCAAGAGATTTTCTGATTAAGGGGAGAAATTTAAATAATTTTTAATATAGAGCTGTTTTACTCAAAGATATTTTTTTTTCATGCTCACAAAATGTACCAGCTAAGGAGTTCATGTAATTTACCAAATTCTAACCACCGTGGAATTACATAATTTATTTTTATTGAATTTTGAAGATACATAGTCCAATTCATACCAAAAAAGTGGATTTTTTTTCCAAATATGCTGTGATTAACATGCAAAAAAAGTTTTAGAATCAGGGCCTATATTTAAATTAGTAGTTTTAAATGTATTTTATCTTTGTTTTGAAAAAGCCTTACTACCTTGGAATCAGAAAAATTTTCAAATTGATATTCAACTACTTCATATATTTGAATACCATTTCAGAAAATCACCAAGAAAATGAAAGGCCATGGGAGACATCCCAACAATGTCAAGTGAAGCACTGACAATGTAGTTTCAAGGTATGAAAACCCATGTTGAGCTAAAAGGAAGAAAAGGTACTTTTATAAAAAGAACTTTGCTTATAAAAATGACAAAAAATGGCAAATAAAAAATAATTTTAAGATTCTTTTATTAATCTTAAATTGGCATGATCCCATTGGACTGCAAACTAGGTCTGGCCTAACAAAAACTTTGACCTTAAAAATTCATCAAGGTTTTTTAACTTGATATATTATATACTTATGAGGAGAACATTTATTTACTGTTAATACACCAGAACATGAGGAAAGCTAAGTAATTTATGTGTTTTTACTTTTCCAACCCATCTCACAAAAGAACCATTTAAACCAGGCACGATCAGAAAGAAATGTAAATGCACAAAAATCTGAGTTAAAAGGTCTGAATTACAGTTACTGTGGTAAATTCATCAATTGTGCATTTCCTTTCATGAACTTTATGTTTCCATTTGAACATGACTAAAAAAGGGAAACTTTCTTCTCCACTCTATTGTAGTACTGTGGAAAATAAAAAGGGATATAAATGAATTTTACAAGTTTAAGAAACTCCATGCCTCTTTTTAATGAGTAAAAAAAATTCTCAGGTCATGCCACAATGACCTAGAATCTCAGCTATTATCATCATCACAAGGAGCTGTGTACAGCATCTAACATTATTATTTCTGGAAACTTTATCTGTGCTTAGAAAAGGAAATAAAAAAATCTTCTAGTATTCAGGATGCACTCTACAGAGTATAGCTTGAATAAAAGTGTTGATCTCCCTTTTGAGAACAGCATTTATGGAAGATACTGAAAAATGAGAAAGCTTCTGGCAGTAAGCTCAAGTAATACAAAAGCTAAACAAATACATCCAAGCTCTACTCCATCTTGGTGCATTTTATCAAAGCTAGGAGTTAAAAACAATTAGGACAGAGTTTCTTCAAAAGAAAACTATCACTAAAGATGAAAGGCTTAGCTATAGTCAAAAGAAAAGGGAGGAGCTGGAGAAGAATAGATTTCCTTTTTAAAACAATAAATCACACACACATGAAGAGTAATAACTACCATGGAAAAAATATACCATGGGCAAATATTGTAAACTTGAGGAAAAACTATCAAAGAGACTTAAGGAAACATAGTGAGAATTTGTTTGAAAACAGAAGATCAATAGACTGGGTGGAGTTCAGTGGAACAACAATATATTTATAGATTCGAGGGATTAGAAAACCAAACCAAAAATCAACAATCGAAAGGCCAACAAACATACAAGTATAACTTATTTCTGTGAAGAAAACAGACTTATGTTGGTAAGCATCTGGCTTGGTCTCAATTTTTATATATAATAATATGAATTCCTGATCTCTAAAATTGTTTGAAATTATTTATTTTTCCAGAACAGACCCATTAGGTTTAGTTCAAGTGAACATCTCCAGGGATTCCTGTTGTAGATGCTTTAATGGCAACTCTCACTTGGTATGTCTGCCACTACTATCAATAAAAGAAAGTAGGTCTTTTAGCCCAAAATTGTGAAACACGGGCATGTGGAAACATCACCTCCTTGAAGGACCAGAAGTGACTCAAAAAGTGACTTGTTCAACTTAAAAACTTGCCAAAGCCCCAAAATCTGTCATGTGAACAGAAGTCAGGAGAACAGAATTCTTACAATGACAATTTTGGAAGTACCAAAAGGAGTTTTCAGCTCATTTGGGAAAGTGCTGGCTAGAATCCTGAGCCTGGCTGAGTCTAAAATACAAATACTAAATCACTGTATAGACCCAAGGGAAACACTGATGCCTACTAACATTTGATTCTGGAAAAGCTGATCAGTTTTTTTTCTGAAAGCTTCGGTAAGTACCATTTATCTCGGGTTAAAATAAATGCCAAATAAAAGAAAACTAAAACACGTTTAAATTATTGAATGAATTCCCTAACAACAGAACAGAAACAGTTATTACAAACATGATTCTAAATGCTGCATTGATAGTAATCAGCACTGTAATTCAAGGTACCAACTCAAACCTCACGTCAAGGCATGCCAGAATACCTCTATTCAAGTCATCATTTAAGCATTGGTTTACGTGCTTTCACAAACTGGATCCTGTATATTCAGTCAGATAAATAGTTAGCGTTTTCATCAGTTACTTAGAATTACAAGACAGGTCAGAATCTCAGAAACGGGGATAACAGGTTAGCTGTCTTACCAGCAGTAGTCCAGAAGGTGTGGAGGAAGCACTGGGATGTAAATATGTTGCCAATACATTGGATATAACAATGCAGCTGACGCATGAACACAAGCAGTTAACTAAAAATAAAAATACACACACAGAATTGGCAACAAAAAAACATGAATAAAAAGAAAATACAAAATCTTAACTTTTAAACATGCAAGAATCTTAACCTCCCCAAACCACTTAGTATATAACTTTTAAAATTATTTTTAATTGCCAAAACACATCTACAAAGAACTCTGATGTATGCATACAAGTACAACACTTGCAAGAAGTCAGGCTAACAAGTCAAGTTAGCCCTCCCTGCTCAGCTATTTTCTTGAAAAAGGAAATAATCATTAATTACCTGATGCAGTCATGGTCAAACATGAGTACAGCCGTGGATACACAAGACTAGAGTGTACCCCAGCTGCACTCAGCTCTGCTGAGTGGGAAAGACTCAGGAGAGCTTTTTGGTCCCCATTTCTGCTATTTTAACAACTGGAATTGATCTGAACCTGCATGAAACTACAGAATAGCAGAAAACTCGGAAGCATGATTAAATGCTCTTTGTGTCACTATCTTGATTTCCAAACTACCTTAAAAAAAATCTGAAATTAATATTCCTTGTGACAGAAAAGCAACTTTATTACAATTTTCCAAAACTCCTTTCCCAAAGCAGAGACTGCCAGGCCTGGTATGAGCATCACTGGAAAATTAAGGACTCCTTGACCAAGAAAGAAAGTGCTACAATCTGTTTACCATTCAAAATGAATATCCCCTGGTTTTCTACAATAAACAAAAATGCACCACAATCACCACCCTCCCCTCAAAACAACCAACCAACCATGGAATTCATTAGAAATATGAGCAAGTTCATTCCACAAGTGAACAAAATAATCTGCAAGACAAAGAATTCATATTTATAGACCAAAAACTACCAAAAACTACCTTGCTATCAGAGCGTCTTTCTAATTTAGTTATTTTATTATGCAGGCACAAAGTTACAGAGTGAGGAAACATCAAGACTATGTTCAAAATAAGGTAGCCTATATCCAGTACATAAACCATTACAAGCCTTGTAAATAAAATAAAAAAAGGAAAAAAAATTATTTTTAAACGAGAATGCCCCACACAGAAGACACCAAGCTAAGGAAAAGGACGAAGCTGTCCTAATGTTTTATATCACAACAAAATTACTACCTGAGTTTAACTCGATAATAATGCTGTTCATTAGACATGTACTTTGGCAGTAACAAACAAAGACCTAAAAATAAAACATAAATCCTGTCCATACAGCAAGTGCTAAAACATTACGGATTTTAGAGGGGAAAACCACCCCCCTCTATGTGGAACAGATCAGCAGTTAAAGCTTTCACACCCTGGCTGTCTTGGACATTTAGACTTTTAAATAAAAATTATAGTGCAATTTTGTGCATGCATTTTTACAGTAAAAATGAAAAAAGTACTTATAAGACCATTGCAGCAGAAATCACAGACAATTACAATTGGTGCAGCATAGTTTGCTCAGCACTCAGATTAATATAACACGATTAAATATGGAAAAGAAGAGGGTCTGAAAGCTCCTGAGGGATATCATTAGGGCAAATTGCCAAAGAATGAAACATGAGCCAGTCAGGAGAGTCTGGAAGCTGCAGTGGTACCAAGGGACTTGAATGTTCGACAGTTGGAGCTTCAGTAATGTGTGAACTGCAGGTTAAGGTATCAGGAGACTCTGTTCACTGACACACAGAATGTCACTATTGACCAGCGAACTGCCCCAGCCTGACAGCTACACTACAGAAAGCCAAGTATATCATAATTCTGTATTTAAACTCTTTGTTTCAGATTAACATCTCCTTTCTTAGCTTTATATCAAACCTCCACAATTACTCTCATTTTAGACTTCTAATAATGGCTATTTTAATAATTACTGTGCGGTTACTAAGATGGATTTGGGAGAAGAAATAAATTAGTATCTTATCCCTCCTCTACATAGTGGGATTTATAAGGTTTATTTCCATATTATCTCTCTCTGTAGTTTAACTAACACTACCGATAGCACAGTCATGCTCAGCATCACCTTTTTCGCTCTTTTACTCAAAACGGATATGGAATTAGTTATTAGTATATTCACAGAGTATAGAAATTTAAAATCTCAACTACCTATAGAAAAATTAGGATCTCATGTTTTTCAATCACTGAAATGCAGCTGAGCATACAGGATATCCCTGATGTATAGAGTCCCCTCCTCCTCTTCTTAATAGGCATTCTTAAATTATGAATTAAGATGACTATAGTATTTGCATGAAGAAATTTTCCTATCTTATGCATATGTCTGTGTTATATTTTAAACCTCGCTTGAACAGAGGAAGTGCTTAATTCCTTAAAAACATTTGAAGTTTTAATAACTTGTTTTATAATCTGTGTTTCAGTGTGGCACTCACATTAGCATCTATTTAAAATTTATAATTGTTTAAATCTATTTTTTTTTATTTCTAGCAGGAAAGGTAAAGATTTGATTACTTACACATCAAGCTTTTGTTGTACTGTTCCTTGCTTTTCTATTTAATAACACCTTCATGTAACATCTTATTTAAACATTTCTATCTATGCTGCTGCAGGAGGTTTCCAAACGTTTTAGTATGCCATGAATATGTTTTATAGTTTCCTGTTGTATACAGCCTGTAATATAGGCAGCTATGGGATTCTGTTGCTCTTCAAACTGTGTGACATTTTAATATTCTGCCAACTCTGCCTTTAAGCAAATACTGATAATTATGGATTTCATATTAAAATTTGCACATTTTCCAGAAAAACCTCTTTTTTGCCTTTTTTACTGTTTCGAGTGTTACTGCATTTCTCAAATCCATTAGCCTATTTAAATAACCTTCCTCTTTAACTGACACATCCACTCCTCTGAATAGAATGGGAGTTGCTATAAATCTTGGAATAATGCTGCATGTTTTAAGGACCAGGTAGAGCCTGATCCCTTACATCAGAACTCAGAGGTCTATAAAGGTGACACCAGATTTGGGGGTGTCCGATGGCATCTGATGCTTGACCAAGTGGGGATATCTTTTGCAGAAAATAAAACCTTACACTATTTAGGGACAAAGGCATCTGTATGGAATCTGTCAATTGATTGCTACCTATTCCAAGTGGACTTATCAAGGTCCACCTTTTTTTAAAAAAAATTGCAAGAAAAGGTATGTCATAAATCAAAAAATTCTTTTTCAAGACAGGTAGACATCCTAAATCATCTTGAACTTGTCTTCAGGAATGTGTAAAACCCTACCTATTTTGCCAGTCACAACTGGAGATAACATCAACTGTGAACTGTGATTCTCTTTACAGGTGAGTTTTATATAAAGGCAAAATTTGCTATATGTCCACACCTATGTCATGGCTCAACTCTGCAGGTTGCTAAAAAAATCTTAAATAAGAGCAGAACAGTGCTGCAGAACCTCATTTCTGCAAATCTGATAATTTATTACCTGTTTTGAGGCAACAAATGATGTTGAGACATCCTTCTGTAGCTCACTGCACTAGAAAAGCCTAGAGCTGTGTTTCTATCCATAACAAAAAGGTTGGGCAGTTTTTAAGTAAAGTTTTCATCTGCTGAACGCCATTTGTCAATATTGAACAGAACTTTTAATATTTTTGCTTTCCTAAATTTTGATTTTTTCAGACTGTTTTTCTCCATTTCAAAGAATATACCCTAGTTTAAACAATTTATATTTTCAAAAATAAATCTAACTATTGTTTTAAAATTGGTTTAAATAATGTGATTTTAAACTATATAAACAGCATGAGTCAATTGACTTGAATTAGTTAAAAGCAACTCTTACCAAAAATTTAAATGTTCAACTCTCTAAAAAATAAACAAATCTGTTTTGAAAACTCTAGCATTTACTGGACATGAGAAGCTCTCTGTCCCATTCTATGAGTCCTGAATTTACTAACATTACTGACTACAATTGAAAGTTTCAGCCTGTTTCTGATCTCTTCTGATAAGATACTGCAGCCAGAATCAACACGTAAGCTTTCATCATCCTGCAAGGAAAGTATCTGGTGTTTGCTCCAGAGTATTACAGTGATTCTGGTACCATAATTTTATGTTTGTCTCAAGTAAAAAAATGCTGGAATTACATGCCTCACGATTACATAGTCTCTCCAAATAGTGGGAGACCACATTACAAAGTTTGTTGGCAAAATTCATTATTGGGTGACAGTAAATTGATTACTACCAAACCTCTACAGAACTGAAATAATGCACAAATTCCAGACAATGACGAGTTACTTTCCAACTTATGGCAATAAGCAGCCACTTGGGAAGACTGTTGTTCAAAATCTATGCAATGCTGAACAGAAACAGCCAGGAGAAGTTTTAGTTGAAGATTTGATCAAAGCAGGTTTACCTGCTCCTGGGAACATAAAGAGTGCAGCTCCTCCCATCCTTCACATGGATGCAGCAATTCTGATGTATCTGTTACCCCCATGCTCACTTCTATCAATGAATCTTTCTACTCTGTATTTCAAAGGGACTGCTCCCCCTTACTGTTCTTTTTTTCTTTTTCTAATTTCAGTTTTTGCTAAAACACTGTGACATGTCTAGAGCCACACTACTTCAGCTGGAAGATTTTTTTCTGTAGACTCATAGATTATGCTTATCTGATACTTATCATTCACATAATTTCAAGGAGTAGCATGAAAACATCTCTATGTTGCACAAAACTTACCTAGCACTTTCTATGTATATAAATTATTTTCTTCAAAGCCTTTTCTATAACCAAAGGTAAAATAAGAGGAAGAACATAGGTAGCAAGCTTTGCACACATTGCAATGCACAAACTAGAAAGACAAACTGATTAGCAGAATCTTGTCAGCAAGCCAAAAACAGCAACAGAAGTTAAGCAAATGCTAAAGTAAAATTAACCTGTGATTCCATACAACCTTTCAAAATCTACTGTAAGCAACTAAAGAACTACTGTGATAAAACCATTTCCTGAAAAATCATCAAACACTGTCAATCTCTGTCAACACCATGTCCAGAAATGGGTACTGGTGTGCTCTCTCCCTCCCCCCTCACAGTCCCAATGGGCCAAAGCACTGCTTCCCTCCCACTGCCTTGACCACACATATGTTGAAAGATGCCCAGGATTCTGTTTAGTTATCTCATCTACTTATATTAATACCTATAGCAATAAATTATAGTGGATGGGTCACCGTTTTACCCCCATTTCAGTATTTACCATCAGGCTGGACCAACTTATTGCTGTTACCCCAATACTCCCAGTTCATGAGAACTACTGAGAAACCACTTTCTGCTTCCTAAAAGGGGAACAGTCGTACAGGTGAAAGGAAGCCTCTGCTCTACCTCATTACAACTCATAAGACAATCAAGTTTGTTAGCAGGGCAACCGCACCTAAATCCTGTTTGATTGGGAATGAGATCAGGCCCCAAACTCCTAGCAGATACTAAACACTTGTGGAGACCTACCTTCCCATCTGTTTCTGGAATGGGAAACAGGGCAGAGGGAACACTGCTGGGGAGTAAAAGTGGAAAGGGAGCTCTTGCTTTTGCCAGTTTACAGCAGAACAGAAACATCTCCCCAGCTCTAAAGATTAGACAGTTGGACTAAATGATAAACTTAGTCCATTCTGCTAGCGTTGGTGAGAAATCACTAAGGAAAAAAAATTTAGCAACAAAAGAGAACAGAATATACTGTCCAAGCCATGATATGCCAAGCCACTTCTACGCATTTCTTTAATTTAGCTCCGAGCTAATCATTTTCCATCTGCCATTCCCATAATCTTTAAGAAGAAGAAGAGGGAGGGCCTCAAATGAGCCACAATGCATTTTCCTCCTGTTGGCAGAATGAGACCCCCAGCTCTCCTCTCTCACAGAAGGGAAAGAGAGGAAGGGAAAAATACTTCTAGTTCACAGATGAAAATTTTAAATTTTTCCATTGTGAAAATTAAATACGTAAAAGAAAACACATGCAAAAAACTTATTTTCTCCTGAAAATGCTGGGGTTTGGGTTTGTGGGTTTTTTGGTTTTTTTTCATATTATTCACTTCTTTTTACCATTCTTTCTGAGGGAAGGAAAGGGAAGACACGAGTATTATTCATGAATTTGACAGCACTTCATGTACAATCAATTTCATTCTTTTTTTGCAATTCTTGATTCACAAAGCAGCATTATGGCATCACTCTTGTGCATTAGTTTGGAAGGGAAAAGAGAACACTGCAGACACGGCTTGTTCCTTGCCTATGGCTCCAGAAGTGACATGTTTCCCAATAATCAAAGCTGAGCAGAAAATAAAACTGAAGTGGTAGTAGACAGGTGAGCATTCAAGAAGGAATACCACTGACAAACTGTACCTACACCACGGACCTACAGGCACTTTTATAGCTAATCAGAGGTATCTATGTAACAACATAGGCATGGGTGCACAGAAAAAAAAACCTCGTAACTCCATTCAATTACTCAGTACGTTCATACCACAAAGGTTTGTTTGTATTTTTCACAGGTTTAAATGAAACTTCTGGAAGTTAGTCATCAGTTTTTATCCCTATGGATTAGGCTAACATGTCTCATCTGATATTCATTTATCCTATGACTAACTATGCTTCTTTATATCATCTGTTCAATAATTGCGGTTTCCTCATATTTTTTCATTTCATCTCTGGAGGTTCTTGGTAATTTGTTTATTCTCATTTTGGCATTCATTTATTCCCTAACTCCATTATCTCTTCCTCTCTCACAAAAACACAGAGCACCACAAACATGTATCTTTGTGCCCCTTTTCCTGTTCATCTCCTGATGCCTCCTTTCCTTCCTCCTTTATTTTATGACCTCCCTTCAGAGAGGAAGAGCTACCCTCCTGTAAAATAAGGGATTTCTGCAAACATTTCTCGCCTCTGAAAGGAGAGCTCCCAGGAAAATAATTTTTATTAACATTTCCTCCCCCAGAGTAACTCCATTGCATGTTCTTCTGCCATTCACTAATTAAGAAGCAGTAGGGAACAACTTCCTTGCGAATAGGTGTCAGACAACTTACTGTGAGCAGGAGTAGAGATAACTACCGACTACATTATAGCTCATCTTGTCACTGGTGAATTTTGGAAAAAAAAGACTGATAAAGCAGAAGCAACTGTGAAAAGGGAAAATTTTGCCATAGCAGCAACACCAGAAGGAAGGCTGATATTACACTCATGCACCCTTCAGCAACCCTTCACTTCTTTTGCTTCACCAAATTACTTCAGTGGTACTTTTAGCAGAGGGTGAGACAGTTCTGCTCAAGAGAATACGGACTCTTTCCCTTTCAGTTCTCATACAGCCCAGCCACAAAGGACTTAGTACTCAAAGGCCTCTCTTAGACTGCACATGCCCACAGCAGCACTCACACTGGCTCTACATAGCATTTTGTTCTGCCAGTTTCTACTGAATTGCCAAAGGTTCTACGAATTAGAAAAAGAAATAACTTTTGCCCCAGCTTAACTCAATCTCAGAGTTTTCTTTCTCCTGAAAGTGCTAATAAAGGAAAAGTTAAATTTTGAAATAAATTTGTAGATTTGTCTTTCTATGTCCTTTTCTTTGACAGCGTGGATTTTCAGGGGGTTGTGATTTTATTTTTTTTTTTTAATAAAACCCAGTGGTAACATTCTTTATATTCTACAGAGATGGCAGGTAATAGCAATCTGCAACTTTTTATTGGTTTCCCCTCCCTGCTTAAAAGGAAAACAATTTTAAATAAGATAATTTATTTTAACAAATTCTTTCAACAATTATTTATCCTAATATTATCCTGTGGTAATGGGAAAACTATTCTAAACTTCAAGACTGACAGAGCTTTCCAGATCTGGCTGTATATCTTAATCACATTTTGTTCTACATTGACATCCTGCACCCTACAGGTGTCCCAATGGGACCCTAACTGCACATACAATACACACCTCTGCTCAGTTTATCTTTGTCTGCTTACACCTGAACTATGAAAAAATTACTAAATGCTACTTCTCATTTACTTCCAGACTAAATGGTCTAATTGAGGTTATATTCCAAAATTAATTCTAATTATGCTTCTGGGAGCACAGTATCATCAGAAGATCCATTCTGCCTTGCAAGTTAATGATAAATTCCCATCCATTTCTTAATTTTAAGAAGTAAATTTAGCTCTTGAAGAACATTTCCAAATAACACAAATTTGAGATATGAATCAAATTTTAAAACTATATTTTTTAAGTTATTTAAACAGTATTATTTAAAAAGGATCTGCCATACACTTCACAATTTAATTTCTAGAGGGTGACCTCACTACAGTGCACAATTAAAATAAATTAGATGCTGCAGTTTGTTTAATCAGAACTAGGAGCCTCACTCCAGCATAAGGCAATGTGAGGACATGACTAAGTTGTATGACAGCTCCCAATTCCACTATTTTCTGCAACATGGAAGTCCTGTACAAAACCAATTGTTCCATCATCTTGGATCCTTAGTTTGCACCAGAGAAGTAGCTCCATAAATACCCACCTTTGTTTTCAGAAACACAAAGACACAAAAGAGGAGCTTTGTTGTCTTTCCAAGCTCTACACTAACATGGACTGTGCTCCAACACCACAACCCAGTGGTTTGAGATGCAGGAGGAGAGAGGTGATTCACAAAGTCAATGTGTCTGGAGTAAGAGGTGTCTTGCTTTCTCTAGCAGTTGGTATCACATTCTCCAGGGAGCCTCTGTGTCCTCCCAGTGCTTGAGCCACCGTGGATATTGTGACCCAAACAAGATCAATGAGGCAAGGAGTACAAAACCACTGCTCAGTCTCAGCTCACTGTGGCAACTGAGAGCAACTGCAGAAAACTCTCTGCATGCAAACAATAAAAGTGATTTCACAAATGCATGTTTGTGTGTAAATTTATGTTCAATGTTCCTTCACCAAAAAAACCCACAAAAACCCTAAACAAAAAAACCCTGTATCCTTTACTGACGTATCTGTCTGTTTCTGCAGGGCTCACCAAAGAAACCTACAGCCAGCACAAAGCAGAACTTGTAACCACAATGCTCTCAGACACATCAGGCTTGTATTACCTGAAACAAATACTGGTCAAAGTGGAGATAACATTTAGACATTTGCTTTAAAGTGTAGCATCCTTTCCACCTGCCAGTGCAGGCCGCAGAAGATACAATCTAGTTAGCATATTACTGACAGGATGATGAGAAAGCTCCTGTCAGACACTGGCCAGCCGGGTGTTTGAGACGAAATGCACAGCCCCAGCTGACTAGTTAGGGAAAGACTGGTGAGGTACAATTACAGAGGCATATGACAAGCTTTCATGCTTGAGTGACTTGAGAACCGATGACATGGCTTTAAACAGCAATCCTTCCTACCTCCGGTCACAAAACAGCAATAAGTCAACTGATGCACTGTTGTAAAATCATGATTTATTCCTTTGCTTTGAATACATAAGAGTGTGGTATGATGTTCTGGTAGACTACCACAGCAGGTGCACTTGGGGCCGAAACATCTAGGGCCTGCCTCCAGCATGCATAAAATCAATGCTGCAGTTCAGCCTTCCTGGAAAAGCCAACCCCAGCACTTTAATAATTTATAGAAAGAATGAATTAAAAAATTATTTGTACTGAAAGTCACACAGCCCCATGCAACTAATAAGAATACATGCAGATGCAGTGACATGTGAGAAAACAGTGCTGTGTAAGAACATAGAGCATGACATTAGGAAAGGTCTTCCTTTTACTGCTAAAGTGAAATAACTAACAGCCACCTCTGCGAATAGATCAATCCCTTTGTTCCATTCATCCTTTCACTTAATCCAAAACCACATAATTTGTTTCTCTTTCATAGTTTACCTGTTCAAAAGACAGAAATGGTAATTTTTGCTACAAACAGATCTTACAGAGCATAATCCTCAGGTTATAGCTGAATCCATCTCACTCTAATGCTAAGACTGAAGCAAGCTGTGAGGTTGGTGATAATCACATTATTAAGGCAGCTGGAAAGTCAAGCTAATAAAAGAAGCAACAGTTAGGCCAAATAATGACCAAGAAGCTACGACAGAATGGAGTGGTGGGAAGTTTCCACTTACATCTTTGTAGTAATTGGAAAGGCTAGCAGACAAATACCTTCATCAAAGGAGTTTTTAAAGGGGATAAAACCACAGAAAATCAACTTAAAGGAAGATGCAAAGAATACCCAACAACTGCAAACATCTGAAGAGGCACATAAAACAAAACTTGCTTGTCTGAAATAAAATATAAGCTCAAACACACCCTTAAGATAAGGCAGTACTTACTTTTTAGTTTTTTCATTAAAAAACACTACTCAGTGCAGCTTAAAATAAGCAACCTTCTTTTCTGTTTTCTTTTTTTTCCTTAAAAGGAAACATTTTTAAATATAGTATAATTTTTCCACCCTTTTTCCATAACAGGACTGATCCTTTACTTGAGTATAATGAAAGTATATTGGGGCAGAAATGCTAGACAAAGAATTCCTGTACGTAAGTGCAGTATTCCATTCCTGGCCCCCACAAGAAAGGTAAGGAGAAAGCGAGCAAGGCCTTGAATTATGCCTTTTGTTATCAGTCACTGCCCTGAGATAGTGAACCAAAACAGAGCTGATAACTTAAAGGTGACATCACAACCCAGTCTTCATGAACTGACATAAACACTTGATATTCACTTAACCCCTAAGATAAGGCACAACTCCCTTAACAGAAAGTTGTACTTGATAGCACTGTTTTTGAACAAACAATCTTTTCAAGTATCCAGCTGTAATATAGGAATATTAAAACATGACCTTTGCAACACAAAGTACCAGTGCAAGTGAAAATTAACCCAATCCTATATCAAAAGTGGATCCAACATGCTATGGTAGTAATTTTGACTTAAGTAATGCTAATACACTGAAAAAATAACCAGAACAAAGTGAAACATCTCTTTCTTTATGAGCAATCTATTTACATGCACAGTTTGGGGACACTCCAGGACACCTAAGTGTCACTAAAAATTTCAGGAATGTAATATAAACTATTTTCAAGTGAGGACACCAGAAAGACTATGATTAATTTGTTAAAAGTTTTGGAATAAACAGCTAAACTGTAAACAAAGTGCAAGTTTCTCAAAACCAGAATATTATATCTGTTGTTCTGTAGCGACATCCACAGAGACTGGAATCTGAACATATAAATAAGGTGGTCTAGATCAGCACAGACTAATTCTGATACTTCATCTTCTCTTGTCACATCCTAGCAATAGAGACCAGTTGAGATGTTCAGCCTAACAAAAACAAGTCTTAAATGGACCCAAATGTAGGCTGAGAGTACGATTCTAGACCGTGTCAAGCAGATGGACACGTACCCACCTGCAGAATGAATTTTCCACAGGCACAGAGCTGCCATCATGATTCCTATCTCCTCTTCACTGGAGCAGTAAAAGAGACTTGACTGGGGTATCATTGGAAATGAGTTTTTTTAATGGTATATTTCTTTTCTCTTTTTACCTTTTTTTTTTCTTAAATATAGCAAGCTCTGTTCCAGACTGGCAAACTGGGAAAAAAAAAAAAATCTGACTCCACAGTTTTGCTACATCATGTGCGCTTCTACTAAGACAGGTTCTTTGAAAGGACTTTCTCTTCAAATTCTACTTGCCCATTTAGGTGGTCTTGTTACTGGGTTGTAATGCCCAGCTCTTCTCCTAGCCATTTTGAGAAGGGGACGGGAGAAAACCCCTGTAATAGAATATGGAAATTTCTTTGGTGGTTAAAAAAACACATCCCAGACTAGTAACTTGAAGATTGCCTAAATTTACTATTTATTTTTCTGGTTTTCAGCTGTTCCTGTGGCCTCTGCTTATATGACCCCACATTTGGTTTACTCCAATGGCCATGGACCGACTTAGCTCCACATCCTGCAGACCACTGGTAAAGTGCTGTCTTTGTGCATTTCCTAACTGCAACGGTGAAACCTGTCAGACTTTTATGACAATTCTGAATCCTCTCTATCTTCAATTTACTTCTGACTCAAAAAATTTAAAGGCATTTTATCCACTATTTAGAATCCAAAAATTCTCATCCTTACATGCGCACTTATGTATTGGAAATCAGCACCTGCAAATCTTTGAAAATAGTAATGTTTAGCACTGTGTCCAACCTTGTAATTGTGTGTTCATTTATTTAGGAGTATAGATAGCAGTGTTCAGAAATATAAAGTGTATTTTCCACCACAGAAAACATATTAAACAAAATGTTTTAGGCAGTACTGTTGAAAAAAAAAATAAGGTAACTGTGCTTAATAGGCGAAAGGTTATGCATAATAATTACACTCCATGATTAAAGTTGGTCATAAAGTGACAGTCTTGTACTGATGCAAAATAGGATATTTTAAAAGTCTATAAGATTCTGTGAAGAGTAAAACAAAATAACATCTGAATATTTAGATAAACTTTCAAAGCAAAACAAAACATTATTTTATTCAGCGGTCTAAGCAGGCATAAAGGGGGGGGAACATTTTAATGTGGGCAGTAGCCTAAAACCTATAATTAAAAAAGCTGCTATTTTCAGTTGTATGTTATTGACAGTCTGAAGAGCTGCTCCAAATCACAGATATTACAGTGTGCACTTCCAAACCACTCTAACAAAGATGAATCTACCTATTACCAGGTTAGGATAGCAGCTATTATTATGGACCCTTGATTTCTTTCAAGTAGCTCCAATGGAATAAGCCACAAGTGAATAATAAAGATCTTATAATAGCCCTTAAGAATTCTTTTTAGGTTAGAAGGCACAGAAATGAACTCGGGAGAGTTAAAGAACTCTCATCTCCTGATAAGAAAAATAATTAACCTGACTTAATGTATCTGAGTAGGTCTTATATAAATCAGACTTTTGTACTTCAAGAGCCAGACTAAAGCCATATATTAGAAGAGTATGTAGATATTGTCTTCTAAGTACACATGGAACATATCTAAAACCACAAAGGTCTGCAGGTCATTTTGTGAAATGTTCAATATATCCTACTTAAAAGGAGATGTGTGAAGTACTTACAGTGCTTAGTTTGCTCGAGGTAATAATGATTCGTCTCTCATGCAACATACTGGCATAAAGTTGCAGCATGTTGTTCACATCCACAGCAACAAAATATTCAGTGAGGTTTCTCTGTTTAAATAAATAAATTATTTACAATATAGCAACAGTAGTACCTAAGTGGAACATTTTATATATAACTTGTGAAAACTTTTGTACAATTAGTAGGTGGGGGAAAAAAAACCCACCTAAAACTATGAAACAAATGCCTTTGGATTAAATTTTTTATGCTTTAAAAATAATTAATTGGGTTTTAAAGCCAAAGAAAAACTAACTTTGGTGTAAGCTATTACTATTTTGCTCATTTCATTATGCTTGCGACTTAAATGTGGTCTTTTGCTTTTTCAAATCTGAAAAAATATGAAATTGGTATTATATCAATGGCACCATATACTTTTAAGGTGACCATTACTCCCAACCCAGGAACAGATCTTCCACCACTGTGGCAACTGTTCTGTCATAGCTACAGTAATGAAACTTCTACTTTGCCAGACCCTCACAAAGTCAACACATTTTACTCCATTTCAAGTACAGCAAAACTGCTTGTTGAAAAACATCAAGCTTTTGCTTGAGCTATATGTGCCAGGACATCAAACATCCAGAAATGCTGGCAGGTACTGGGCCCCTTCTGCAGCCCCCCTTTTCACGCCTGATAAGAACACCACTGTGGCATTTAATAAAAAGAAAAGTCACCAGCACCTTCCATTTATATATAGTTCAGACAACAGAAAGGTGAGGGAAAAGAGGAAAAAGATGGAGTGGATCTCTCTGTTCCAGCTGAACTTAGCAGCATTTCTGCAGGGCACAGTGCCAGAGACAGACAAGTTCTCAATAAGCTAAAACAGCTACCACCAAAAATGCCAAGGAAAAGAGCATATTTCTGTAAACACCAGAGAACATGTATGAAAATACACTAATACCCCCCTCAATATGCAAAATATTTAATTTCACATATTTACTATTAATATCTACAACCAGAACTCTTATTCATCTCAGGGGTAACATTACTGAACATTCATGTAGGAGGTCTATCAAGGACAGGCCCAGCCCAAGGACAGACATCAACAGTGGAATTTTAAGACTAACAGTCTGTTCTGGATGTGTTCAACACACAGCAGCAAGATCATGCAGACCGGAAAAAACAGCCAGGGAAAAACAAGGAGTAAAAACTTCTGAGTGAGGTGACTTCCTGTATGGATATATTGCAATATTAAATTTCAGAAAAGGCACTGAAAAGATAAAAGATCAAATGGACAATCCAGTTTCATGTAAATTCAGAAATGCGGTGTTAATTTGAACACATGGAGCATTAGAGTTATTCTTGGTCCATGCTGCATAGAATTTTGGAAGAGATAAAAACTAGAGCATTAAGGCTATAAACACTCCATTTAAAAAAGAATCTGGTCTTTCAAGTGCTATTTTTAAGTGTTTGTAAGAGGCTGATGCACCACAAGAACGTGAGTCCACCCTTTAACACTGCAATTGACAAAGGTGTGCTGATTTTGTGTTGCAAAAGCTGTAGTAAAAAACAGATCACAATCTTGTACAGACCAATTTACCTTTGGAAGACAGTCACAGTTATTTCTCTGTTACATGTGAGAAGTGACTGCCCCTGAAACATGTGAACTTTACAAAAATAAAAAAGAAAATTAATTTTATTGCTAATTTATTGTAATTACCTCATCTCTTCACTCTCTGTATGTTCTAACCCTCCCCTAGTACCATACTATTTTGATTCAAACTGAAAGGATAAGACTTTTACTTATGGAGTAAAAAATAATTACAGAAAGGCACCTTGAAATTGTTTTGCCTTTCTCCCACAGAACCAGAAAAATAAAACCACAGTGGTACTATTGCAAGATCTTCCATCAGCCAGAGGCTGAGAGATGCTTTCCCACATTTTCTTCAAGCTGAACCCATGGCACACTTTCTAACTTCCAAAATTACATTCTATTAAACCCCTAAATAATAAGCTAAAACAAGAGATTTCTTAAAAATAAAGACATTCAACCCATAAGGTGAAACAGGTGAAAACAGACATTTAAAAACTAAGCCCTGTCCTGCCCAATGAGAGTCCTCTGTGATCCTTCTATACAGCAATTTGCCCTAGTTTTCTGAGTTGCGGCACGGGCCACACAATCTCCTCGGAACCCTTCCCACCACCACATGCCTCCTCACCACTGCCAGCACCCTCCTGCTCCTCTCCAGCCCTGGCTCTGTGTCGCTCCCTTGCCCATCCCACCCGGCATTCCAGGATGCACCCACAGAGGGGAAGTGGGAGTGGGGGATGAAGACACCTCACTGCTGTGGACACCTTGTACAGAAACACCACATCGACAAGTTCTGTGGTGCTGTGCCATTTTGTACTGCGGGGAACCCCAATGTCTGAACTTCCAGAAGGAAGTCATTATTCAAAGCACAAAAATGCACACCTATACATCCCTATTCAATTCCAGATTTAAAGGCAACAGTGGAAAACAGAAAGCTTCGAAGCTCTTTTATTGGATGCTATCCAGCTAAACAGGTCGCACAGACTGCAGTCTGAGATTTCACGTTTGCAATCTACCCCATAGAACCATCAAGAATTTAGCATCTAAAGAATGCAAATCTGTCAAGAAAATAAAAACAAAAACAAAACAACAAAAAAACCCAAAACAAAACAGAAAACTCAATTCCTGATTCTTGGTTAGCATCCAAGTGTAAGCAGGTACACCATGTTTTCAGAAAGCCTCGAACAACAATGCCTTCCTGCACAAAAAAATGACTGTGTATCTTGGTAGCTGAATTCGCAGCTTGGCAATGCAGTCTTTAAAGGGCAAGTATTCCAATAAACAGAAAATGCAGAAGGAGAATATATTTCATATAAATAATCCAAATAAATGCAAAGAAGCCAAATAATTATGAACAAAGGGTGGATATAGCAGTGGTCAAACATGTCCTGTTAATGCTTTAAAACAGGTTAATGAATGCAAGAGTAACTACTAGCTAAAGGTTGTAATAATAGACATCAATCATATTCTAAAAACAGTCTTGTAGAAAAACATCTCCTCTTGATAAATGCAAAAGTTCAGCCCCGCCCACAAGGAGGTTAAATAAGAAACAGAACACTTACGCTTTCAGGGATTGTTGGCAATCCAGTTAAATCAGGAGTAATGAAATACGAGTGCTAATCAATGGGAAAAAAATAATTGATAATTTATGCACACAGAAAAACAAAATTCTTTTCTTAAAAACCCAGCATTTAGAATTTCCAACCCCATCTTTGTTGAAGCAAATAGTCATTTTTCCAATAACATTCTTATCACTACTAGACAAAGAATTAAGCAGATCACAACATGAAATGACAAGCTCTGGTTCA
This sequence comes from Sclerurus mexicanus, assembly GCA_013396755.1. Taxonomy (NCBI): domain Eukaryota; kingdom Metazoa; phylum Chordata; class Aves; order Passeriformes; family Furnariidae; genus Sclerurus; species Sclerurus mexicanus. The sequence continues at coordinate 209,489 of VWZF01006575.1, forward strand.
GCACAGCACACAAACTAAGGGAACAAAATGTTGGGCTGCAGTCTCGAAATAACACTGAAATTAAGCCAGCTTTAAATGTTGTCACGAGCCTGAGAACAGCACTGATTAACTTAAGCATTGAATTAAAAATTGCAAAAAAAAAAAAAGACAACAAAAAAACCCACAATCTTTAGAGGACAAAAATGTAAATTTAGAATGGAAAAATCAGTCACAAGAGAAAATTAATTAGAATAGAAATATTATTACGAGATATATATTGTCTTCTCTTTTCAAATATCTTTGAACCAAAAATGTGCTAACAGAAATGCAAGGTCTGAAGCTTGAGATTCTGCAACCATTTAGGAAATATATTAGCAATTTTATGCATCTTAGTTTGAGGCCATCTAGGGTGTAAATATAAAATGGATTAAACTAAAACCAGATGTAATTTAAATTACTCTTATTAATCCAATGCTCTTAACAGTTATCAGACACAGATTTAGATCAGTAATTTTAAGGCACTTTTGCATGTTAGTCTAAATCTTGGAAGGAGAAAAAAACTCAGTGCATACAAAGTAAATATGATAATTATTGACCTTTTAGCTTTTATCTGTTTTAACAGAGTTTTGACATTTTTAATAGACTTTGTTTTCATAGTATATTTTTAAAATTATAATTAACACAGACATAGCTTGTTTTCAAGTCAAACTTGAAAAGACATACCAAAACAAAGTCTATAAGATTAAATGTGCCTTGCATTCAAGAAAAAAAATTATTAATACCATTAAGCCTGTGTAGGAGACTTATTAAACCAGCTTGATACATTTAATAGAAAATGTTCCCCACAAATTAGGTCATTTGGCAATAGTTAAAATTTAAGGCAAAAATTGGCTTAAAAATGGCATCCCATAAACATCATACCACTTGTACAATAAATATCACAGGTTATTGTTTTGCATCAACAGCGAAAAAAAGCTGAGATTTCTTTTTCTCCAGTCAAGAACAGGAAAACATTCAGATAGAATGCATATATTCTTCAGAAGTATAGTGAGAACAGAAAATTATTTCCTCTATGTAATAAGGTCACAGAATACTTATCAAAAGACTTCTGAGTAATGAAGTTAATAACTTTGAGAAGTAATTATTTATAATTAACAAAGTAATAATATTTCATTCATTAAAGAGAAAACGAAGCCAGTACTATGAGAAGCAAATGCCATGACTGCAGTCATTAAGAGTCATAAAGCAGCAAAAATAATGTGGTATGGAGTCCTTGCACATCTTTGTGAACTCCCTTTGGAAGATGTATGACCTTGGAAGAGATACTAAATTAATAGCTGCTGTCCTGCATAAAGTTTTCTCAAAAAGGACACTAGAAAATGCAAGTTTTGTTCATCAATTCAAGGATTTGATTTTCATTGCAGTTTTTATGAAGGGATTATGATGCACACACACAGAGCTCTGAAGTTTGATTTAAACAGAAAAGGTACATTAATATTAGACTGCTCTTTTAGGTTAAAGACAACAGCAGAATTTCCCGAAGGACAGGTATACATAAGCCTGAAATCAAAAGAGGTATCCTACAGCAAATAATTATTACAATAGGCTTTAGATAGTCAGAGCCTTTTAAACTCACCGATACAAGACAAGGCTGTTTTTTCAAAACTTGCTCACTTGTAAAAATCATCTCTTGGTTCTTATGCAAGATGAGAGAAAGATTGAACAATTGACTTTTTAGTTTTCCAACAAAAAAAGGCCAAAGCTGGCTCTAATGCTTGTAAAATACCATGTTTAAAATACTGGCTGAAAATAAGTTTTATTCTTTTTATTTCTCACACATTTGAACTCAGACCACCACACCAAATCACTTTTATTAGCCCTCTATGGGTAAAATAAAAGTGACCCAAACTGTATATAAGCTCAGGTTTCATAAAACAAATGCAGACTATTCATCATTCAGCTGCAGACTATTTGTCACTAGGACCAATAGATGAGAGTAGAACTTGGTCCCTAACTGGACCAAGGCATTTTGGTGTCCTCCTAACCAAGAAATACTCGAAAGCACCATGTATCCAGATAATGGGAATCACTTACGCATAGTTATACATACGCAATCCTAAGTACTACTGAGGGTTGCCATCCAAACCCTGCTGCAATCTACCCTGCTGCAAACCTGAACGAATGAGGGAGGGATCTTTTTAATTGTGCACCATGAAATTTGAACTGGACTCATCCTGGCACAGGGAAAAGCCACCTTATGATCTCATTTCTACAGTTATTTTTCAGATTGTCATTTCTTTTGAAGTCTATTACTACTGAAAGTTCCAGTCTAGCTTCTTTACAATATATGAGGACCAAGAAAGAAACATCAATACGAAAGACCAGGCACACAGTTAGGATTGAGAAGTGGCCATATCCATTTCCCTGCTCCCTGCAGCACTAAGCGTTACAAAAACAGGGATGCCTGTAGATCCAACAGGCACTGGGTTTCCAGATAACCTATTCCTTCCTGCTCTGCACCATCTGAACCCACAATATTTGCTATGTTGTCCCTGGCAAGAGGCTTGAATTTAGATAATCATTATTCAGCTAGAAAGCTTACAAAACTCTTTGACGTAACAAAGTAGTGGGAACAAGATGTAATTGAGAAAAAAAAAACAATTCCAAAGTTAGACGATACTGAAATAAAACCAAAAAGTATCAACTTTATTGCAAGCAATTTGTCATTCCATTGTAGAAAGCTGTATTCACCACAACATTCATTTGAAGTGGGCAAGTTCTATGCAAGATGAAATGCAACACAGAGTAACACTTTGCAAAAAATGCAAGGAAAAAGTCTTAAAACTTCTTTATGTCTCTCTAAACCACAGGACTCTAGAAAGATATTTTATAAAGCATTTTGGAGTTGCCAAATTATAACTGGTTATAATACTGCAATTAATGATAGCAAAATATTATTTGATATACAGAAGTATTTTTGGCAGAGGTACGAGGAACTGAAACAGTATTCTGACAACAGAAGGAAAAAAACTTATCAATAGAAACAATTCCAACTGCAGCCTCAAAACCAGTATTGTTCTGGTGAAAAGTAAGGCTGGAAGGACTTCCAAATACAGTTTATTAGCACTGTTCAGGGTGAGAAAATATTAGGTCTCCATAGCCTAGTGAAAAAAACAAGGGATTTGAAACATGACAAATTAAAATAAAATAAAGGTAGCATTATGTTAAGCAGCAAGGGTCAATAACTGCTGGAACAGAAGTGATAGACTCTCCATTTGTCTATGCCTACATAATAGGGCCAGATGCTTTTCTAGAGTCTGTGCTTACTGTAATTAAGTACTGAACACAGTTCTAAAATAAATGAGTTGAAAGTAACAAGAAATGACACAAATAAGGTCAAGATAAATTAGTGATCTTTCAGAATGTGTGTAAGGGAAGCTTTTACAAAAATCCCTTCCTTCTGTATCCTGCAAACTGTGATGGTTCAATCATAGGGACAGCTATTTGCACACTGTTACTGACAAGTCCAGTAACTGTACAGATGCTCTGAGCATGCACAACGTCTTGGACACAGCAGAGGCTCTGTATGGGCTTTATATTGCAAGCAAGCTCTACAAGTGTATTTAAATGGGCACCCATATGCTCTTTCTGTTTAAAACTTCAGGAACTGTAGCAGTGACAGGTTCACTTTTCGATGTTTCTTGCCACACTATCAGGGTCCTGTCTTGCATTCCAGAAAGTCAGAGCACAAAAGCAAGGTAGGCCTGGACAAGTTCTTTCACTTAGATGTGCTGAAAGTTTCCTGTGCACTTTTACCAGTCTTCCTACAGCATTTTTGCACGATTAAGCAAAACTAGGAAGAAGGAGAAGGAAGATGGGAAAGCAGCCAGCTTACACAGACTTTTGTCCAGTCCTGCAAGTCTACCTACTCAGACATAAGAGGCAATAAAACTGAGTTAGTGTCTCCTGATGCACAGCAGGAGAAACCAAAATTGTCTACATGAAACAGCTGGAAGCGCAAAAAAAATAATTCTAGCACTGTCAGATCCCGCTGCAGTTTAATTTCTCATTCATAGAACAAAATTCAAATTTCTGCTTCTTTATGACTATGACTTTCAGAAAACAACATGAGACAGAGGTAAACTCTACCCAACATAGAGAAAAAAAAAAGAAAAGGAAAAAAAAAAAAGACAAGGTTGTCCAATCCAGTTAATGATGGGAAGCAACATAAATTTACTCTTTCAAAGGGTTGGGATTTCTCTTTGTTTCAACTTTACCTACTATTTCATAGTCAGTAATAGGAGTAGGAATAAAAAGAAAAAATACTTACCACACTTAAACTGACTAAAGCATTTGCCTTTGGCACAGGATGGCTATACAATGATTTTAACAAATCATTTGAGTCATTTTCCTGTAGGGAATATTTTTTAAAGGTAGTTAATTATCATATAAAAACTTATTACTATTTACTACACATCAAACTGTATGTTGACAAAGAGTATAAGAATTTAATGACAAAACCAATTCTAATTCATAGTGATGTATTTAAATATTAAGTATAAAATTCAGGCCAGCATTGTCTCTTATAAACTGATTGTATCTGCAAGTTAAGCCAATCTCCTACGTGTTTCGCAGTGCACTCCTTAAAAGAGTCACATCATTTGCAACTGAAAACTGTGAAAACATGTCTAGTTGGTCTGTGCATCCTGGACATCATCTTCCTAAAACTGTTAGCCATGGTATATGTCTATTCAAAGTTTTACTAAATATGCAGCTACATGTCTATATTGTATACTATAAAAATATTTCATCAGAACACATAAAACAAATAATATGGTTTACTATAAAGTACATGCAGATACCTGGTTTAACTGGGATCCCCCACGTAGATCTCTAGAAGAGACGTTTACTTGGGAAAGAGTTTAGGTTTAGGGTTTTCATTCAGTTTAAAGGTTTTGTTCATGGAGATTAAGTTCTTTATGTTGCCAAAGTGAAATAAAAAATACCAGTGACAAGCCAGGATCAGCTTTTAAACATACAGTATGAGTTTACAGGAAGCTTTCGCCTCTCCCTGTAAGAATGATGCTGCTACTGGACCTCATGCTAACAAACAAGACTTTGGATGTAGCTCTTGGTCAGATGAACAGTGCCTGGGCCGGGGGGAGCAACAGCCTCAGCAGAAACAGGTATGGCACCAGGCAGCATCACAAAATGCTTCCGTGCATTGCTAAAATTTTCTGACCCATCAAAACAGTTTTCTTGGTATATAAAACAACAAACTTACAACCCTGCTACTTAAATTGCTTGAAGTAATAGCTGCAATGTCAGCAATAGCGATCAAGACAGTACTTACCCCCCTTTTGTCAAATATAACCTTAATAACAACTCTTTTCTATTACAGTGAAATTGGGGCCTAAACCAAGTTCTCATTACAGCATTTGTAAGACATATATATTCTACACTTTACTGAAACACACAGCTAACACCAAACTTTCCCATTGCCTTTTCTTTTTACATAAAATATCATCATTCGCTACAGTCCCTTTACTATAATGCATAATTATTGCTTATTTTGTACTTCATATATTTTTGAAATGCCAGCTTTTCTAGTCTGCAGCATATGGCTGAATATTGATACTTTTTTTTAATTGTAATCTAGTACACTAATAGAGTTAAAGCAAAAAGGTATAGCTTTAATGTTCCCAGTAAAGACAGATGCCAGTAGTTCCTTTGCTGTGTAATCCTGGAATACATCTAATTGCTCATGAATATGCAAACTAAACTATGATGATTCTTCACCAAATGGTGCAAGTAATTTTGTCCTGCTAGCTGAGATGACAGAATTACAAGAGGTAGTTTTTAGTTAATACGAAGGGTGAAACAGTACATCATATTTTATACAGTTCTGAACAAAAGTGTTTGCAGCTGATAATCAGATAGTTCCAGAGATCTACAGTTTACAATCGATACGTCACAGCTCTCCAGTGATGTGACACTTTGCTCACACTTCGCCCAGGACTTGTTTATGCTGAGACTGACACTTTATAAAGGTATATTTTCAGCAGCTTTTTAAGATTACTGTGGCATTCAAGTGACTGTGGCAGCTGTATGTTCAGATTCTTTGTATTTCAGTAAGATGAATACAACTTGCTACTATACCCTACTAAAATTCTAAACTGTTACACAGTATAAAATCCCTTTTCAGCATTTCAAATAATGACTACTATTTCAAGGAAAATATTTTACACCAATAGCTGGAATATCTAAAATTACCTGTTCTTTAGCCAAATAGTCTGCCAGGGTATTTAGGAGCTTGTAGTACACCTCAAACCATGGTAGGTAACTAAAAGAGGAAAAAAAAAGGTCTTTTATTAAAACATCAATGTATTTTTCCAGTGCTTATAAAATAGGACAATGATTGATCTGACTTGCGTATTTTTAGAGTATTTTTACACATAAATAAAAGGCATATAAAAATTTTCCCCACAAATTTAATGGTATGTCATAGACAGACAGATTCTTTATGCTGCCTGAAGTTCCAGTAAGCACTGAATAGCACATAATACATAGACTTCTTAGTATTTTAAAGGCATTTGAAGCACTGCCAAATCTCAATTCCACTATCATTAATTGTTATAGTTTTCAGTAGTTAATTGTAATTTTGAAATTCTACATCCTCCTATACCCAGTGCCCTGCCAGAATGGCTGCTTCCCAGGAGCATGAAAAACAGCTTTACCTGGGCAGACCAGGTATCCCGTATTTGACAAGAGGTGTAATGCTATGCAAGAGTACAGATGTTGCATTATACATAACAATATTGGTCTCCCTATGAAGTAATTTTTATAGATAGAATTAACTTCCAAAAATAAAAACATTCACTGATATTGTAAACACATGGCACATTAATATGTGAATACTTATGAGAGTTTTAACACAAGTCTGCAGCCCATATGAGTGCAATACTCTCACTGAACTAACAGAAAACAAGATAAGACATAACTGAAGAGCGTGAAGAAAAACTCAAACACAGTGAAATAAGTTCCGTTTTTTGTCACCTATTTACAGAAGAATTACTTTTAACAGTGACATCATCAGTAACCACCTCCTACGGAACTTGTCATCAGCACTATTTAAACTATTAAGTCTGGTAAACGAAATAGTATCAGTATAAACTACAACTCATTTACAAATTACACATCTTTTCATGTCTGTTAGACCGCTCTGTTTGAGATTAGAAGGGGAGCTGGAAAGGAAATAAAGCCTGAAATGTTTTATTTATTTATATGCAATACTACAGACTTTGCTATTCAGTGCAGTGTAAATCTACAGAGATGCACTTCTTAAAGGCTTTAGGTTACACTGTGGACAGACCTTCAAATTTCAAATTTATATATTACAGAAAACATGCTAACTGCAACTGAAAAAGCCCAGCATGCAGAACCTAAATGTTTTCCCTGACAGGAAAACAAAAGCTGTTAGGGGAAACCCTGGCTAGTGTAGAGAAGCCAAGTCTACTTCTGTGCAGTGAGTCTACTGAAGGGTTATGTTTTCTTTGCAACACCTCTGTTCTCAGTACGCAGCTGGCAAAGCTTTACAAACAGATCCCAATTCTCAGGGAAAGAAAAGGGAACAGCAGAAATCTGAACACAGCTGTGCATTGTCTAGCAATCTTACTTTTTGCTAGCCTTATGAACTCTTAACTGTTGGTTCTTAAAATAAAAAAAAAAAACAAGAAACCACCAAACCCCATCATGAATTTACGTTTGCCAAGCCAAAGAGACACAGAGGCAATGATTTAATCATTTCCTTTAAAGCCACTGTATTAATGCCTTTATCACATTTTACCATACACTGTGCTGGCCCATTAATCAAAACTACATCAACCTCTTAATGCTCACAGACACTTTTAATGCTTGGTATTGTTGACAGTGGTTAAGGTGTGACATTATTGCATTTGCTATTCCATATATTCTCATATAGTCATAAAATTTACTTCAGTGCACCTGTGTAAGTTCACTCACTGCTTACAGGTGTGAACACTGCATGCCTTTGTAATACACCCATCATGACAGCAACCTAAAACATCTGATCTTTGAGCTTTCTTTCACCTAGCACTCCTGTTCTATTATCTTCTGAAATCATGTTAACCTGGTTTTACACGTCACTGAAACACAGCCTAGACAGGCAAACAGAATTGTTCACAGCAGCGTTCAGAGTACCTGCAAATGTCAGAGCCACTGAACAGCTTTACAGCCTCGAATTACAGCAGGGACCGAACACTGTCCTGGCATTTTGTCCAAGTCAAGGTACAAGGCAGGTATAAATTGCAAAGTATTCTTACAGTACTGGACACACAAATGGGTTAGACTATCTAAAGGCTTTACAGTCTTTTGCTATCACCTCTGCTTTAGCAGTATACATGACTAGAGCATATTTTGCTGTAGAATACTCCAGAATCTCATCAACTATCTTTCATAAAGAACATTTATTAACAGCATTCTATAAAAATAAATGCTCCCACTTCAATAAAATATTAACTATACTTCTTTCCTGTGTGAATGATCTCAATTCCTCTCTTACCGAGAAAGAAAAATTAAATGCAATTTTTTAAGTCTATGCATAAAAAGGTCAAATTCATTATTTGAAATTAATGAACCCTAGCAGAAAGCCAAGGTAAACTTTTTTTTTCATACAAGGAGGAATGCTGACCAGAGTACTTGTACAAACATTTCTTCCGTAGCAAAACTCAGGTTGATGATACACTTCCATGTCTTTATGAAACAGAAGTGCAAAGAAAAACATTATAAAAATACATTACTTCAACATAGTTTATAAAAGTCAGTTTCCTTTTGGAGTGGAAAGGTTGGAAAAAGAATTGCTTTAAGCCTTATAATCACAGACACAAGGTTAATATAAATTCAATGTGTCTCTTAAACCTGAAAAACAAGCACTCCATTACATTATATGGCATGAAACCAAAGGCTGCCAGAACCTGTCCTCTGCTCCTTTTCCACATAAACTTCAGTTCTTCAATAGTACAGTTTAACCGCAAAAGTTTTTGTCAATATTTTTAATTATCATGTTCTTACTGTAACAAAATATTACAAAGACATATTGGAAAACAAAAAAGTTCCCTGTATTTTCCCCACCTGGCTATAACCTCCTTTCCCGGAGTTGCAGAGAGTGATAAGATAAGCCCTAAGCCTCCTTTATTCCAGGCTGAGCCCCCCTAGATGCTCCTCATCAGACTTGTGCTCCAGACCCTTCACCAGTTCCGTTGCCCTTCTCTGGACTCACTCCAGCATCTCGGTGTCTCTCTTGTAGTGAGGGGCCCAAACCTGGGTACAGGATTTGAGGTGTGGCCTCACCGGTGCTGAGTACAGGGGAACAATCACTGCCCTGGTCCTGCTGGCCACACTATTTCTGACACAGGCCAGGATGCCATGCTTCTTGCCCACTTGGGCCCATGCTGGCTCATGTTCAGCTGCTGTTGACCAGCATCCCCAGGTCCTCCTTTGCTGGGGATCTTTCCAGCCACTCTGCCCCCCGACTGCAGCACTGCCTGGGGTTGTTGTGACCCATATGCAGAAGCCAGCACTTGGCCCTGATGGCTTGTATGGCACTTTTGTGTGTGATAGCCAAAAAGCAGAAGCATCACCAGTAAAAGAATCTTCTTAGCTTGTCCTGTTAGCAAATCTTGCAAAATTATTTAATCTTTGCTTTGCACAAAAAAAACTAGTCCATAAGCAGAAAAATGATCCAGCACAAAAATGTCCATCGCCATCTATTAAGTTGGGTAATGATTTTTTCTCAAGTCACTACAGAAATGCATTGTCTGAAAAACATACTTTTGAAGTGGCTGAATTTAACAGAGACCTGTAATATACTACTCCTAATTCAAAACTGTCACACCAATATGTATCTTAACAACAGATAAAATCAAAATTAAACTCCATTACTAGCAAGACCTTACCACATTTGTATTCATAAATTTATGAGTGCATTTCATAATTAATTAGCTGTCTTATGAAAACGTCAAAAGGTTATCAATAAAGCCACTTCACAGTAGATAAAGCAGAGGAAAAACAGGGCTTTAATGTTATATTTTAATGTATTTAGAATGCTAGATTTCAAATAAAAATAATTTGGGTTCTTAAACTGTGCAGCCATTACTGGTTTCTTGTTTATCTTTCTTTAATTGTACACATTATCTTTCATGCCTCGTGCTATAATCAATAGCCGATTGAGAAACAAACATACAACACAAACATAACACAGCCTCTAACAACATACAAAAATTTCTTTAAATATTTCTTCCATAATAAACAGAAACATCAAAACATACGCAATATTGTTTTAACAGATACGTATTCCCTGATTGAGAATACGAGAGTCTTTATTTAAAAGTACAGCCTCTGCCTGTCACAAAAGCAAGTGACCAAGATATTTCATGGTTAATTAAAAACGTACTTAGCATTTTCTTTTAATCCAAATGAGCCACAAAGGCAGGAGCTCAGACTTTTATTCAAAGTCATGCATAACTCTTGCCGCTGTAAGTAGACTTCCACCTCACTGGTGCTTCTACTATAGCGCTGATAAAACTTTTACATTCATGAGTCAAAGGTTAAACAAAGGAGAGGAAATGCTTTCTGTCAAATAGTCAGGTAACCACTAACAGCCCTGAACTATCAGCAGGAATCTAACTTCTAGTAATCAAATAAAACTAAGGAAACTGCCTTTCCGTAGCTAAATGTCTAATGTCTAGGGGCTACTTTTCTGTCTGGAAAATTGACACAAAATGTGTAAAATTGAAACATTCTGCTTCTAAGGGATTTGCCTAAAGGAAGAGCGAAAAAGCTTCAAGCGTGGTCTGAAGTGAAGAACTACAAAGCCTTACCACATAAACCTGTCTTCCTTATTAGAACATTTCATTTGGAAACATAAGTGACAATTTTATAGCCATAAAATTATTGAAATCTAAGACTGAGCATTTTAATGATGCATTTTGTGTTCCTCAGCATACCTAAGGTCAACCTCAGACTCCATCAATAACTTCAGGATTTTTAACAAATTATTTGTACTTAGTACTAAAACAACTCAAGTAATTCAAAAACAATTTCATGTAAACCCAGGAAGTATTATTCCTACTGCAAGCAGCAGTGGTACTTAGAAACAAGAGCCAGAAGAATTAAGTCTTCTACTATTCAAAAGTAAACACTAAGGTTTCTACTGTGCCACTTCAAATGTCAACTAGCACAACTATTGCCTAAAACCACAAAAAGTAAAATTAGGAGAAAAGATCCAGTATAGGATATGAGCACAACAAGGTATTGTACAAATCTGTTGTCTTACAGGGCTGCATTAGCTCAACAGTTCGTGGAGAGGGAGGAGGTGATACAGCAGAATTCACACTGAGAGCTTCACAAAGCAGCCGCACAGTTTAAAAAAACCCCCTAAATTAAAGAAAACTTGCAAAGGAATCACACAACATTTCTGGAGAACAACCCAACATCTATTTTCTCACCTTACTATGGTTTAGCACTTACTGGCACTTTGAATTTGGCAACTGCAGTCAAGCTATGCATTTCAGACAATACAGTATCACAATTAAGTTCTTCAAATAAAAATGCCTGAGAAAGCTACCTTGGGAGATTTTTACTCTACTTTAAAAATATAGAGAGAACTTGAACAACACATCCTGATTTGGGAGGAGATTCTGGTTTTACATAACTCATATATATGTGTAAATAAAACAAAAAAACCCCAAACCATAAAACTTACAAAAGACTTTTGCATGTACAAGTATATTTTCTGTTTCAAACTACCCAGTTTAAAGTAGGACCATGTAGCTGCAAATTCAGAGATAACTTCCTTTAGTCAGTGTTTCAGATAGAGAAGTCCCATAAACCATGACTTCACTCTTAGATGCAGCTTTAAATAGAAGATGTAAAACTTGTTTACCAGCAGCCTTTTCTTCACCTTTCAGTTAAGAATCCCATTCAGCAGTTCAAATCTTAACTCTCTGGCATCCCTGGCACAGGTTAACACAGGGCTTGGAACCATCCACAAAAGATGCACAAGGGAAAAGTTGTGTCCTGTTTCCCACTCACAGCCTACCTAAATTTCTACAGTATTTGCTTTCTCATCACTTTGACTGGCTTGTTCCTGCTCTTCTTTTCAGAGATTCTTACTTATCTTTCAGTTATTTATGATAATTTCATTTAGTTAACATTTTGTATTGGACTATCTCTAGTTGTCTTTGTAAAAGCCTCAGTCAGCAATCTTAATATATTCTTAATATATACATACATGTGCATATGGACATGGTAGTTATACACGGCATTTACGTACAACTGCACTTGTGTGTTTACATAAAAGCCCACGACTATTGTGCAAACATCTGTGATGAACAAGCAGTTTGAATTGCTCGTACATTGGTCCTCATGTGTATATACACACAGCAAATACCAGTTTATGTTATTTTGATATATGGACAAAACGGAGGGTGAACATGCACAGACCATTTATATATAAAGACAGCATCCATTCGTTAATTTGGGGTTTTACTTTGGTTAATTTAAGATCAACAAGCATGTGCAAGGGGGAAACAGATAAAATGTCAAAAGGAGTCTGCTTAGTCAGTCTTCTTTCACTTGGTCACTTCTAATGAATCTTGGATTCAGAGCGAAAACCAGACTGGATACTAGAACATATCAGGTGGAAATACAGAGGCATTCTTTCTGTTTGAGCTAAACAGAGCACACACACACACGCACTGAAGACAAACACACTACCCAGCCTGAAGTACAATGCTATGAACCTAGTGCTGTTACGCATTCAGCTGTGCATTGTAAATTTGAAATTGTCATAATAAAAGCAATAAAGGCAATGCTTTGGTTACGGTTCAGTGAAAAATTACAGCTTGCCACTTCTCATTTTCCTGGTTATTTCTACCAAGGAACAGAGCATTGACAAACCTTTTGCTGATGTATGTCCATGGGGAAATTCTAAAAGAAATATGCAGGTTTACACCAGCTGAGAGTTTACATCCTTTACTTTCCAGCAGTCCATACTGTATTAAATGTGTGTGCTTGAGTGCATGTAACTGATTAGACATTGTTACTACAGCATTAGCAGCCAGCTAGACAATGTTAGGAACACAGCGAAAAAAATTGTTGCTAGCTTGATGGGGGAAGAAAAGATTAACTCAGAGAAAAGTGCTGAAAGCACACACCCACATTATCACTCTAGGCCTTAAAAAGTTATATCTAAAAAAAGGTATCACAGTTAAGTATTATACACTACAAAGTCTAAAAACTAGGAAGTATTATCTGAAGTAGTACTAAGGATGTAGTTTCAGCATCACAGAAAGTAAATTAATTTCCAGAATAAAGTACTTTCCTTCTGCTATTTTCATGATATGGTAGTAGTTTGTTTGGGTCTTTTACAGTTTTTATAGCAAATACTTATTTTTAAATTACTTGCCAAAAATAACCAGTGTAATGGCTCTGAACATTAGTTTGGAATCTGTTAAAAGCTCACTAAAGTCTTGATGTACTATTTCCAATAATTTTAAGCTCTACTCTACAAGGTTCTATATTGTCCCCTCCAGGTGTTCATTTACTGATACTCTTTCACAACCTGATGTTGGTTTTTTTCTCCCTAATTCACATGGCCTATCCCAATGACACATTCCATGATTGCCTGTTTTCCACGTTGTCCAAATACCAGATAATTTGCTCTTCTCCATAAGTTTCCTAGCTTACTCTCCAAAGTTCTCTGTTTCCCCTTTGCTGCCAATGGGTTTGGCTCCTCTTTCATCCTGTGTTTGGGGATTCTCACTTTAAAGGCAATTACACTTCAATCTTTTTCTCATGTTCTGCTGAACTGGATATTTTCATTTCCTCCATGGGGCTTACAGGCTGCTAGGCTCTTAAGTGAAGTTGAAATTTTGCCTTTTAATCAAGGCACTCTGCCTTTTAATTATTTTAATTAAAATAGGTTTAGGACAGCTAAACAATTGGGGGTTTTTTTACCGAAACAATTATGTTACCACAGAAGAAAGAAAAAGCAGAGGGACAAAGTATTTCACTGGAGTCGCTTTGCCCAACATCAATATCTCTTCTCCAACAAAGCAGCATGCCCTTAACCTGGGAATTATCTGGATCTGAGGCTTCTTATATTAGATATAGTCCAGGCAAAGAACTTGGAAAAGACACAAAAATCTCACTTGCAAAGAGAGGAATCCTGGTTAGTGCACTTTATTGCTGAATTGACTGGGTACTTGTCAAAGACCTGATTATAAAATAAAAATATCCACATAACATTCAAGGCCTCAAAAACTGCAGTATATTGTTCTCTGCTTTTAAACAGATATTTCATGCTATTTAAATAAAATTACTTAGCCTCACACAAGAATACCATCATGGGAGGCTTAGGCCACTTTTTATATGAAAGCAATGGTAGCGCTGTTGTAGAAAAATGATACCCTGATAGAGGAAAAAAACACATTACCAGAGAATTTGCAAAAGATAATTTTTTCTTGGTTTTTTTTTTTTTTTAATATTCACATCGTGATTCAATTTTTCTGATACCAACTTACCTTAGAATACAGAGGCAGACCTTGCCTCCTGACGTCAAACGGCAAAATCCAAACCTTTGCTTACTTTCAATGTCGGTGAGCACAAAGGTGAAATGCTGTCCTACTTGGTTTTGGGACACCCTGAAAAAACAGATACAGAACATAAAACCACTAGATTGCATAAACATTAACATTTAATTCACTGGTCTCAAGTATTTTCATGCTCAATTCTCACTATCCTTCTCTCTCTCCCCACCACCTGGGCTCTCTCTTGCACCCCACTCCTTCCTTTGGGCACAGAAGAGCCCCAGTCCTTCCTTCAGCCATGCCTCCAGCTGCTGGCCCCGCTCTGTGCTCCTGCTGACGTGCTCCACTACACCTGGCTCCTACTCTGAATGGACAGGGCATTTCATAAGGTTTCTTTTTAAGCACAGATTATACTTAAACCAGAGCCAGTACAAGTCTGCCACAGCTCCTTGTCTTTGAGCGCATCTCAGCAGTGGAGAACAGCAACCAAAGCAAAAGTTTAAAATTCTACATATAATTTATTAAATGACATAATGCAGGCTTGGCTTACAGGAGCCACTAAAAAGCTAGCCTGTTTGGGGTTTTTTAATCCCTTCACACTGAATTCATTTGTTAAGCCATAGCCTCCCCACACAACTTCCTCCTTTTATTGCTCTACACATGGCCAAAGAGAGAACTTGGTACTAAGTTCATTTTCCAGTGCAAACTGGAAATGTGAAAGCCAGAACAACATCAAGAACTAACAGCATGAGAGCTAAAAATTGTAAGCAATAATATCATCAAGACTGTATGGAAACACGTACCCACTTGAGACAGATTAGTTTACACAAAATTTCCCTCCCCTTATTCCAAAGCACTCCCTGAGCAGTGCAGGCTAACATGTTCTGTTCTGAGTTCCTACCACCCCTACCGTGTCACCTCTGACTCCGCATACTCATCTCCAGGTCTTAGTTCCAACCTCCATTCCTGACTTCCCACTTTCTGCTTGTCAGTATGAGCCTTCTCCCGATATCTTTTTAAGAACAAATGGTTTCTTCACTGCTGTGACAGAGTATCATTGGGAGCATAGGACAGACCCACATCCAGTGTGACCAAACTTCAGTGATGTTCACAGAAATTGCAAAATTCATTTGATGTAAACATTTCTGAAGACAAACTTTATCTGAAGTTCACTCACAGAAATACATATTTCCTTTTCCAAAATCTCCTTAAGAACATCAGTTTTAGGCAGACTTGGCATTTTCAGCCAGGAATGGTCATGTGTGGCACAGAACGCATCATAAAATGGTCGGCCAGAAGTGACTTTTAAAGATTTCATTAAAATCAAATGAAAACAAAGTTAAGATGGGAAACGCATGGGATATGAAAGCACAAAACGCACCGGTTTTGCCTATAATTCTATTGTCTGCTGTTCTTTTCCTATTCTTACATTGACGAAACCCTTCTGGGAACGAGGAGACGCTCACTCCAAGTCGGGGGTAAAGAGGGCATGGCACGTTTATTAAGATGGCGCCGGCTTATATAGAGCAGAGCGTGGAACATTCTGGAAGGGGCAGAACTTGGGAGGAGCATGACATAAAAGGAAGAACGGGGAGAGCTACAACCATAAAAGGAAAAGGTGGGCGGAGATAACCATATAAGGGAAAATGCGGCAAAATCTAGCCAATCAGGGAGCAGGGACAACATGAGGGAGAAGGAGAAGCGCCATTTTGAACAATATTCCAATAAGGATTTTTAACGTTACAACTATAAACTCGTAAATCAGGGAACCCGTAACAACCTGACATGTGACAATAAACTCTCCTCTGTGGGAAACAGCTCTTGATTGAAGTTATCCTCCTCAACACTCGATCTCGTCAAGTAGTCTCGTTGTTTCTTTTCCATTCAGTGTAATTTTCTTCTCCTACATTATATGATCTTTTACAGCAAAATACCTCAGCACCTGCTAGTAAGTGCTGTGATTAACATGTGTCATTTGTGGTTCAATCATAGACAACCAAGCTGAAAATGAATTCCCTGAGAAGCTGAAAACCATCAGAGATTTCA
This sequence comes from Sclerurus mexicanus, assembly GCA_013396755.1. Taxonomy (NCBI): domain Eukaryota; kingdom Metazoa; phylum Chordata; class Aves; order Passeriformes; family Furnariidae; genus Sclerurus; species Sclerurus mexicanus. Next base: position 226,123 of record VWZF01006575.1, read on the forward strand.
GTCTACCGGCCTCAGAGAATAAAATATTTCTTTCATTTATCCCTTGCAGTACGGGTTGGGGTTCTTTTTGTGGTGGGTTTGGTTGTTTTTTGCTGGTGTGCTTATTTTGTGGTTTGTTGGGTTTTTTTAATCTCCACTAAAATAAAATACAGAAAATTTTCCCCTAGGGAAAAAGAAAGTAGCAGATGATCAAAGGGCAAGAAGTTACATCGGACACAGCCACATTATACTGCCTAACCCATGCATGACAAAAACTTAAAGATTAGTCAAGTGGTGCCACTACTCAGGCTGTAGTCTCCCACTCTCTTCAGTTTAGTCCCTCATAAACATACAGTGACAAGGCTGAAACAAAAGCCAGTGCTGAGCACACATTACCCGATACATTTAGTCCAATATAACCACTGGAAACCCATGACAATGGATTTTTTTTAGTTAAGTAATTAAACTCAAATCATTAGAACAAGCATTTTCCTCTGCTGTATTCAACAGACTGGAATAACTCCAGTGTGCTCTTTAAACAGAGTAAATGCTTAGTGGCTTTCTCCCAGGCCTTCCTTGCTCGGGTTCTGTGTCATGCTGCCCGTACACTGCGCCTGGTACCACAGAGAGCCATCAATAACCAGGCGCTATTACTCCCCTGCCAACCAAGCAATGTTGTATTTCACATGTCTGCATTTTCCTCTTTATGCCCGGCAGCAGATCGCCACAAAATCTGCAGTGTGGTTCCAGTGTCCCTGGCACACCGTGGCCGGGGGCTCACACAGTGACTCAGCAGCAGCTGCTCAGTCGGCAGCACTGGCAATGCAGTGCAGTGACCTCAGCTGCCTCCTGCTCCCACCCTCCTCTGTTCTGCTGTGTCCCACCATCAGGCTTGGAGCTTCCAGCAGACACGACTGGCTTCTCCTTACACCACAGAACACCTGGCATGGTTAGGCTGGGGTCTCTGTGCACCACCATCTTAACCCAGAGAGATCACTGGTAACTCATAAACAGCAACTGTTAATACATGCCCATCTATGCAGGCACTGCTTTTGATGTACTGTATACATGTGTGTCAGGAAAATGACTACACCATTACTTCTCGAACACAATTCCTTAGCCCCAAAAACTCACACCAGTTAGGATCTCCTGCTTTCAGCTATTTATGGCCTCCCTTCCCAAAACCTAAAGACGATATGGGAAAATAACCAATATTGCAATTAAAGGGTACGTAAAAATGTCACTACAGAAGGCCACCTTAAAAACTAGTTTTAAATTCTGATGATTTCTATTAAAAATAGCCCATCCAAGTTACGAGTTCAGTGGGAAGCAATTCCAATGCTATCTCACCACCTACAAATCAATATCTTCCTTTTGCTTCTTAAAGAGAGACAGCTCCATGTTTTGACAGTCAGAGTAAAAATGGTCTGGCTTGAAAACTGCTTCCCACACAGTTTAGAAAGAGATGCAAGCAGCTAGTTCCAGATCTTTAATATGAGAAAACTCCAAGGCTAAAACTGAATTTCCACAAGGACTCAGAAGTTTGCATTTGGTCCCATTTGCTTCAAAAGAGCAGCTAACAGAAGCCAGTGACCATCCATCTGGACAACATTTTCTGATCCTGAGTTTAAAATACTGAATTGATTCTGGGTTTCTAAATTGAGAACTCAATTTAAGATGTGGGGGCAGCAAGTATGCCTGATTTTTTACTCCACTTCAGCAGAATTGAAACTGACTATATATAAGCCTTACAGAGAAAAACAAATGTTGATTGGGGATTTCTGCCTATTGATAGACAACCACAATGTATAAACCAGACATAGAAAGCATTCCAGAAGTGCTAGCTCTACATTTTAACATAGTATGTTCCATCATGCAGACAAATGCTGGCCAAGTGACTCGGGGCTTATGCCTCTGTTTCACTGTGGCACATTCAGTTGTTCAGAAATCAAGTTTCACCTCCAGAGGCAGGCAGCAGCTCCTGCTACTGAACCACAACATTGATGCCTTTCAAGGTCTTCTTAACATGAAAATCAGCACAGACAAAATGCAATTATTACATACCAGAATTCCCTAAACAAAATGTTATCTAGACTTTTTACTGGATCACAGGATCAATTGGCTGAGCTTCAAAACATTTCTGCAGAACACTGCTCCAGTTGGCTATTTGGGGAGAGCAGGCACAAATCGTTCCCAACCATTGTTGACCTTCTCCTCACTCATTCATCTGCCTTGCTTTTGACTTACTTTCAACTCTTGCCCTGCATGCTTACTTTTAATCTTAGTTCAACAATAATAAATCACCAATAGTGAAGAATGTGTGTAAATACTTATTAACCCTGCAGACTACAATGGCCTCTTTCAAGGTTATTACAGTTCATTATAAAAATAAATATAGGTTTTAAAATTTTCTAAGTATGTAGCTACACAATGTAGAAAAGGCTCCTTGGTACCCAAGGAGTAGGTAAAGAGTAATTTTAAAGATTTTTGTTTACATTACAGCCATTGCTCACGCCTCATTTTAAGGGAGCCTTGAGAGAGCTGATTAGGGCAGGAATTGAATCTATCCTTCAAACAAAAAGCAAATGATCTAATCCCTTGTTCTCAATAAAAACTGCTCTTCGTGCAAATTAATTAGTTTATGATACAGGAGATATTTGAAATTACCTTTTCTTCAAATTTTTTGCATTTTTAAAGAGTTCCAAAAAATGAAAGATCTTATGCATGGGAACACAATTTTTTTGTTTTCTTTTAAAAAATAAGTCATAAAGTTACTGGTATCATTAATTATAAAATGTCAAGTATGTGCATTTGACCAGTATAACTAAAGCACACAGTTCCAATTGAAGCTTTTGCAGCTACCACCTAAACCTGAAAATTTCACGTGTTTCAACTCCCAAACTGATGCTGAAAAGCAAATTCCATCAGTCAAATTCACTCTAATTCTCCCCAAATTGAAGAATAGAATAGAAACCATTTCAGGCAGGAATCTGAAAACCAGACAGTTAAGGTAGTGGTACAAGCTGATGGAGAGACTAGGGAGACAGTAACCCAAGGCTGGGCAGTCTCCTTCAACTAATTGCTAACCTCAAATCTAAGCTTCAAGGACTATTTTCTCCACTTCCAGGCCCACTCCAACAACTCCACAGCTCAGGCTCCCTGTGTGGAGGGCTTCTCTGCTCCAACTGTGCTGATTTGAGGTCTGCCTCAACCCGAACCCTTTCCGCTTCAGAACAGGAAGAAAACTGCAGAAGATACAAAAACCGACACAGCCACCACCAGCTAAGAAATTTCCCATGAATAAAAAGCATAGTTAGCTTATAAATGGGGTTATGTTTTCAAAACAACAGAAGCATTAAAAGAAACCACAACTACTTAGCAAAGAGTCTCACTGGGAGTATTTAAGTTGCAACAGAAGCCTTCTCTGTCTAGGGGCCCTAACCATCACACCTGGCCAAGGGTCTATCAGAGCACACCACGGCTCCCTCGGCATTCCCACGTTTCCTCTCAGAGAGGTCCACTTCTGCACACACACACAGAAACCAAACAACTCCCGTTTGAAGCCACTAGTCACACTCTTCCTGGTGCACAGTGCACACCACAGCCTGTCCTGACAAGCACTCCTCTCTCACGCATACAGTCACTATTTCGCACACATGGACTGTAATACAGTGAGTCAAAAGATGCAAATAACTCATTTTTATATAACTGCTACTGCATTTTTGAGTTCGTAACCCATCTTGCAAACTGACTGCAACGACTGAAGTCTGCAGAAAATGCTAGTTTATCTTCACCTGTACAGCTTGAAATACTTTCTTGATCACTTACTTTTCATTCTCAACTATTTAGTCTGGAGGCAAAATTGTCATGTAAGGTATAACTGCCTTTCACAAAGATCTGCAAATCCAATGACCTCTACAGCCATTTTTTTGCACTTGTCTTGTTTCTGCGCAGACTTGCACCAGAGGAATCAATAGAAACAGCATTAGCCAGGCACAGGAAAGTGACAGGGATGTCACTCCTGCTACCACTGCTCACTGACCTAACAGATCAGGAGTTAAATAACATGCACATTAATTCCCATATTTGAGTGATATTCTGCTGCTAAGGAGAAATCCTCTACTGCAGCAGCACTGCTTACTCTCCAAAATCTAACACTTCCCTCTGATTGGGTGAGAGCTGTAGGGGGAATTAATGAGATATGTATCACTGTTTCCATGCTGATCCTACAGGCAGTCCCCAAAGTGTCTTTTCTAAAGAGGTATATGGACTACATATTCAGTAAGAGAAATGCATCTGGAAAGGGCAAAGACTAAGGAATGAGAGAAGAAAGTGGTACTTTGTGGCAGAGAGAAAAGGGAGAGATTCAAAGGACAGTTAAAAATGAGGGGTCAAGCAGTGGTATAGCACAACTTTGGACTGAATTTGAAATGGTTCCAAAAGGAACGAGAGGAAAGTCACATGTTCACTAGTCACAGTCCTGCTAAGTAACTGAGAGATGCAGAGATCAAGGTGTGTGACTCTGCTAAGTTACACCTGAATTTTGGGTTCAGAGTGTAAATACAAAAGACTATTGGAGAAAAAAAAGTGAAGAAATACAATTTACATAAAGGGCTCAAACAACAAGAGAGGACAAAGTGTTTTTGTCTGATGCATTCACATTACTTTAGCAAACATTAAAAGGAAAGTAAAATTTCTATATCCTCAAATGTTAAATCCTCCTAGTCTATATAAAATAGACAAAGCGATTGTGTACAGAGAAAAGGGAACTTACTCGTAAATATATAAGCAAACTGTTAGAATGTTATATAATTGCATCATTTATTAAACATAAAATAATACTTGTGGGTATTGGTGTATCATCTATCATGATCCTCTATACAGGACACAAAAAATAATATATATATTTTCACAAGACAAGTGAAAAGCACATATACGGTTAGACAAAAACTAAAATGTTTGTCACATCTTAAACGTTCATTGGAAAAAAGCGATATAAAAAGGAATCAGTGTTTTTCACAGTCTTTTTCTTTATTGTTCAAATTTCAAAATAAAAAAAATTAAACTGAGAAAGCAGAATACAACTGGTTTTCTTTAAAAAGAAGTGTTAGTGTATGTCCACATTATGGAAAAAGCTTGAACTGAGACGTAAATGGCAAATACACCAAGCAGCCAGTAAGTTGTTCACACAAACAGCCTGCCAGTAAACAGTTCCTGCTTTCTTGAATGAGCTGCCAGCATTTCTGTCCTTTCCTCCACAAGAGCTCTGCCCCTCCTCCTTGTCTGGGCTCTTTTATACTCTCATGATCCTGCACTGCCTTTGGTTCTCACACAAATCCCCACAACTGAGCTCCCAGCTACGCAAGAAGCTGTGAGTGCAGTGCCTTGTTTTCAAGGACACCACGGTACTGCCTGAGCCTCAGCGGGCCAGACTGAACACATCAGTTTTATTCTCCTCATCAATATATCTCCGCTTCCAAGAACCTCTCCTCCTTCTGCCCAACTGCCAGTTTTTCCACAGTTTGTAAAAATTTTGCACCTTTGAGAGCACTGCTTTACAGTCAAGCGTGAGGCCAACAGTCAAAAGTGTGTCTGGGGAGGGTGACACAGAGGGTCTTAACAGACAGACAACAAACATAACTTTTTCTTTTCCGTTTTCCTTCTTTCTTTGTTTTTTACCCCTTCAGACATTCAGCTAAAATGCATACTTAACTATACTGTATATTCATGTATTTCACAGTTTATTGATGAAGTCCATACATCTCATACAAGCAGCTAAGTGCCTTCTGAAGGGTTCAACAGAAATAGTTAAGGCAAGATGAGTTATTTGAAAATAATTATTTGCTGCCATTGATTATCTTCTTGCCACTGGATGGCAGCAACACAACCCCACCTTTTTCTGTAATCCTCAAATTTTAGTTCCATTATTTGTCTTCATTACCAATTTTAAACAATTCTGTACATATCTTAAGCACATTAAAGACTTTAATGCTTTAAAGCCAACACTGACAACCGTATCAGTTAAGTCATTAAAACAGCTTAAAGGACAGTGAGCTTAACCAGTTCAAAACCCAAACAACTTAATTAAATTCATCTATAAAAGACTGAACCTAGTTTACTTCATGGAAGTTGTGTTTACAAAGATCTTTATTTTGACAGTGTTCTTCTGCAAAGACTCTTTCCTCTCTGCACACACCATCTCTTACTCCACTGAGTGCAGCTTCTTGCATCTGATAAAGGCTTCTCATCTCTGAATCTCCATCTGCAACTGATGCCCATGTTGTTCTGAAACTGGTTCAGCCTGCACACTACCTGGGTGCATCTCTCATTTATCATGCCAATCCAGCTTCTAATTTAGTCTCTGCCAATTTGGATAATACAAGTTTTCCAAACCAAGTGAGTTCAATCCATTAAATTAATTACCATTAATCATTTTGACAAGCCTGAATAAATATTTTCATTAATAAAAACATTTAATATGAACAATTTAAATGACTGGCAGCATTACATGGAAGACAGACTATAACTGATACCAGAAAGGTAAGGACTAATTAATTATAAATAATGGTCTTGATTCTTCTCTGAGAAAAATCAATTGCATATTCAGCTACTTCCATGCAATTAAAGTCTTAATTTCTTTGAACTCAACACAACATGTTTTCAGTACTGCTCAGTGAGTTTTTATATCCTTGTGCACTGTAACATTTTTATGAAGCTTGCTGCTTGAAGGAAACTATGCTATATCCTTATACTAACACAGATGGTGTTTACAATTACAATGGACAAAACTGGGAGTCAGAATGTAGCTCTACCTTGACAGAGATATCCCTAAAATTCTGTAAAGATAGCATTTCACTGTGATAGCCTCCTCCTAGTGACTTCATACTTACTTGAACAACAAAGGGCATGTTTTCTCATCTGCAGGTGCAAGCTTAGGGAGTACATTACATTTTCATTTTGTTTAAATCCTTACTTGCAATTATACTAAATATAAATTTTCTATGAAACACTTTTAAAGAAGTGATAACTGTAGCACATACCTTTCAATGTCAAAAGGAAAGCAGAACTTTGGAACGCTGTTCAGCACTTCCTGAAAATAAAAATGAAAGAAATAAAGTTAGGGTTTTTTGAAAAGGCTTTTCAGAAGTTTGCTTTTTTAAAAAATGGCCAAAAATACTCATAACAAATAATAAGTTCAAGGAATATATGATTGCAAAAATACAGCACACGTTCCTGGACTGAAATAATTGATTATTAAAAAGGAATTAAGTTTGTGCTTTGGCAGATTGCAAAGACAATGCCATAGAAGCCCCAGGAGGGAAAGGCCTGGCCTGAAGGGTATTAACACCCTTCACATCCCCGCTGGGATTCCCTTCAACAAGGCCATATGGATTTTACAAGAAGCACCACACCATATGGGTAAGCCACGTCTGCTGCTACTTGTACCACAGACTAGCCACAGGGACTTCTGACAGATCCTGGCTCAAAAATACAAATGTTGTTTCAATTAAAATGCAGGCAGAGAAAAGGGAATGAAGTTGGCAGCAGAATGAATTACAGAGAGGTATAACAACTCTATACATGTTCCATAGTCAAATGCTGAAAATGATGGAAATCGTCTGCTGGTCCAAAGGAGAAATTTATATGATTAACCCTTTGGGTTTCACAAGCAAGCCTTGCTATTAATAAAGAGAAGGGGGGGCAAAATCCACCGGATCTACATTTGTACCATAGTCTGAAAGGATAATGTCACTCTTTCTTGCAGAATTTTATTTAAGAAGCTGTTTAGTGGCAAATAAAATGTGTTAATTAAAATATAAAAATGCTCTCTAACTAGTCACCATTTTTCTTTAAAAAAAAAAAGTGAATTACCAGATCAGTTAGCAGCAAATATTGAACAATGACTTTACAAGATCCTAGAAAAACAGGGATTATTTCCTTGCTCCCACCTGGGAAAACAAACCCCCTGTGAAACGCTTCAGCTAAGAAGAGATGGAACAGACAGCCAAGATCAACACAGTTGGTCAAAGCTATAGAATTCCCTTTTTGTAGCAGACCAGGACATGTATTTCTGTATACAGAAAAATTCATATTGATTATAAATTCCCAGAGCTGAACATGAGGGTTTAAGAAGTTGATCTAAGATGTTAGCACTCTCCAGCCTGAACACTCTGTTTACTGCATGTTGAACAGTCAACTCCCATTAGAGGAAATTATGTAGTTAAATTCCTACACACTACAATGTCTACTTACTTTAAACATTTGCCTGGCTCAGTGGATAGTGTAAAACAAAGGACCCATGCAAGTTAATCAGCAAGGGACAAACAGTTCAGGAAAAAAGATGACTCTGACTGGAATATGCATGTGTTAGTTGCAAAATTTTAAAGGTATATGATGTGTCCCAATAAATCATGAGGTACAAAATGATAAAGTCAACATTTTTAGAATTTCTAAGTCATACAAGTGACTTCAAGAAATCTTTAGAACTTTTACTTCGTCAGCACAGATAAAGGGTATGAAAGCCACAGTTGTGTTTTGGGAAAGGTTATTAATTCCATTATGAACCATAGCAGTACATATCATATTCTCCAAAAGGAACTGCTCAAACACCATCCTGCCTGCTGTGAGTGCCCACTGCAGAAGGATAAGGAGCAAAATACAAACAGGGCAGGTAATTATTGGAACCTCTGCAGTCAGGAACAAGTACATAGGGTGTAAATAGTAGCAGTAATAAACACTAACAAAACAAAAAAAAAAGCGCAAACACAACAGGCTAATCAAAACTTTTAACTGAGAAATTTCCTAAACATTTCCAAATAGTCTCTCCCTTCAGGCTCATACATTTGTTTTTGCCTCTTCCAAGGAAATAGTATGTCATTCTTTTTCTGAATCTGCACCTATTCTCACACTATAGGAAGTGGTTTTCTCCTCACTACCAAGGATTTTAATTGCTGCCTGGTAAGCTTAGCACTGACTCAGAACTGGATATGGAAATGTATTCATTTATGTTCCCCATTGTGTTCTCTCAGAATAAATTATCACGCAAGAAAGAGAAAACAAAAACAAAAAAACCAAAGGTATTAGCTCAATATTTTGACTAAACAACCTGAAAATTATGGGGATGTTTTGTGCGTTCCCTCGGCCAGCGCTCCCCCAGCGCTGCCCGTCCCTCCCCAGCCAGCACACGTGCACTCAACTTCTGCAGAGCAGCCTCAGCTCGCTTCCCAACTGGCAGGAGCATCCCTCGGGGGACAAGTCTTTAAACCTCCGCACTCTTTAAAATTCAACCAGCCAGCAGGTCTATAGACTGGTGTATAAACAGTATAGACAAAAAAAAAATCCTCTCTCAGCTTATGTCAGTGACAAAGCAGCTCAGCAGTTGACTGCTTCTCCCCTGACAGCGTAAGCCGGGTTTACACAGATCAATAGATGGAAGTCCTACCTAGCTTCCAGGGCTCAGTTTTCTTCCTTAATTACAGGTGCTATTCAGATTTCTAAAATGGAAGAACACAAGATGCCCCCAAGATGCTGCTAGACAAATTTAAAATGCAAATGATACACATTCACATACGTAGTTACTATTTGTGTATAATTACAGCTGATACTTGCAGTAACCTCTCTATTGAATAAAATCTGAGCTCTGTCTCCAAATGGGTCATCATTTTCAAGGTTCCATTACTCAGCCAGGACTTCCTCCTGAGTCAACATACACACTCTCAGAAAAAGAACAATGTATTTATCGTATTTTTAATTCACAATTTCATAAAATATGTTTATTTCTGAAGACAAAAGGTTGAACAAGTCTTCAGAAAGCAAAATATCTTGGTTCACATATTCCATGATTACTTCCTCCTCTGGTTCTCGCAATATTAGTGCTTTCAGAAATGCTCACCGTGTCACAAAAATTGTATACAGGGGGAAAATTATAACGATGTAAAAAAACCCAAAAGCAAAACCACAAGGAAAGGATTACCTGTGTGCTTTCAAACACCAAATAAATGTCTACAGTTGTATACACAATTGAGTTTAATTACTAAGTTAAAGGACAACTGTCTCATTCCTTATACAAAGAAAATCATAAAATTAGTATCATGTAAACTACAGCCTGCTGTTTCCCTCACAAAAAGCTTAAACAAAAATGGAAATATATTTACAAAAATATTTCCTCATGCCTACAGCACAGCAGAAGAAACTTATATTCCCATAGGCTCATGGTGCAGTGGTTTTACTAATTCACTTTCATCAGCTGCACTATCCAACTTAAGCCTGACCTGGCCATCTTCACTGGCTCTACATTAAGATAAAATTACAGAAGTGTAAAAGGTAAAAACTATTTAGCTTTCCTTGTTTATTTTGATACCCATCCAGTCAATTCCATGTATCATTGTTTTATAAAGCAATGCAAACAGCGGTAGGAGATGCTTATGAATTCATACATGCCAGCTTTCTGGAAAAAAGGTCCTGATAACTCACAATATTGCTCTTAAATGAAGTTACTGGTTAGCCATTTTGGTTAGATTCAAGATATACACCATATTCCCTACTATTTCTTAGAATATCACTGTCAATTGATACAAGGGTAAGAAATCTTCACAGCTGTTCAGTCCCCACTGTAGAGCACACAGATTTGGGAGGATACTTGCTTCTTTCTCTACGTGAACAAGATAGAATATGATCCCACTCCAGCTGGAAGAAGGTACATAGCTGCTGCTACGTGAGAATTCCCTAGATTTGCTATATATTACAGAATGAGCATATTAATGTATTTCTACAGAGGTATGAGTGGGTTTTTTTTTTTCATTTTAACGTACACATTTGAATCAGTTCCCTTTTTCTATGCAGATGAGACCTGATGATGAGCTGACAGAAATTAAGTTCATCACTTATTATTATACTACTGAAATATTTAAGTATTGAAGCTTGATCTCATTAATTTCTGAGGTTAGAAGGATGAGGGAACTATTCACCTCCAATACTGGTTTGTTTTTTTTATTATAACATATTCTGTAGTTCGCAGTGGAGAGGGAAAAGAACCTGAGTTTTTTCAAGTGCATCTGTGTGAAAGGGTGGAAAATCTTCCCTGACAGGAATATTTTAAGATATCCAGAATGCTGAGCCACTTTATAAACAGCAGATTATCTACTATGTTTTTGAAAGAGTCCTGTTACCTTCCAACTATTTCTGTGTTTATCTGCAGCATAAGACTGCTTCTCAAGCAAGGAGGTGGGTTCTCTGCCAGGTTCATTCTACATATGGAAAGAGCACAGAATACAGAATCCTAGAATATCCTGAATTGGAAGGGACCCACAAGGATCACTGAAGTCCAGTGGCCCTGCACAGGATAGCACCTCTAGAGAAGAAAGCATATAGTTACTTTCTATTCTACTTGAGCATATCATCTAATTTCCTCAAAGCTCCTGACTCCGGGCCTCTTTTTTGGTACTTCTTACCAGTTTTCCCTACTCAAATCTTCATCTCCAACTCCAATGTCCCCTCTTCTTCACTTTTAAACCACCGTGCTCTCTCACCTTTCCTCAAAGGGGACCCTCTTTAACCATAGCTTACCACAGTTTTCACTCACCCAGTGCCAGTTCAAAAACACAAACTAGAAATCGACTTAGGATTTCAGACTGTCATGGTATTTCTGATTCAAATCAGTGATTTCAGTGGGCATATTTAAATGCTTAAAATTAAAAACAGATTTAGGTTCATTCTTAAATGAAAGCCAAGCTGCTTAGCATCTTGCAGTGTTGAGCCCTTCATCATTATGGCTCAATAAAGGTGAAATTCTCATGCTGTCACATGAAACAGCTGATAAAAAGGCAAGCTCTGTCCTTGCCACCGACTCTTCCTTTTTCTCCCTCTGAAGCCATGCACACCCACAGCAGGGACCCATATGAAGTCTGCAATAGTAGTTCTATTTCAAAGACTTAACTCTCACCTCTGCTAAAAAACTCATCAGAAAACTGTAGCTACAATAAAGAATGGTTCAAACAGTTTGAATAATAAGAAATTTTAATCTCTAGATTACATTCATGTACATCTCAAAGTCTAAAGTATGGAAGTCATTATCAGACCTCCACAGCTATTTTTAACTTCTATAGGTCTCTTTCCAAAGTGCATTGTTCACTGATTATCTAATAGTTCTGAAACGAGGGGGGGGGGCATAAAGAAATCTATCAGCTGTCTTTTGAACACCTCAAGCAAAGAAGAAATACAGATATTTAATGTAAATGGTTTAGGGTGGAGATGTAAAGTTCTTTTAAGAAGTAAATAAATAAATTTAAAAGGTGCCTTAAGGTTATAGAACTTCATCATTGCAAGAATGATGCAAGGATGACTTTCATAGTTTTTCTTTCTTATTTCTTCTTTTAGACCCGATTTTTAAAAATTCAGAAGTCTCCAATTTTACATATTTTAGCTATCATTTCAATATTTGCTAAAAAAAGTGTAAGCATAATATAGAATTTTCAGGCGTTCAAGGCTACTTGTGAAGAAGAGGCTGGAAAGCAGAAGTGTACAACTATGTACACTTCTAACAAGGTCTCTGCAACACAAGCAACACCTTTCTCCCACCTTTATAAACAATTTGAACCAAAAACTTGTTCACACTTAGCAATGAGTTCCACTTTGTACTCCAGAAAGAAACATTAATATTTAATAGCAATTACTAATTGGTTTTCTACTCATATTGATGAGGTAGTCCCATGAAAGTCCTGTGCCCATCACACTACTTCACTTGCAGTGTGACACCAGAGGATGGGTGTAACGCTACTGTGTGGCATGGCAGTTTCAGTGCTGTGTGAGTGGCAAAACAAAGACCAGTAGATGTGCCCTCCAAGCTCTACCTGTTGCAATACTTCTATTTTCAGAAGATATAAAAGAAAACGTGTCAACACAGCTTCTTAAAAACAGACCTACATTATGCAGCTTACAATTTTCAGAGTAGGCTGTGGGTAGTGCTGTGTTTTCTGACAGATATTTCTATCCCAATATAGTTTACACTAACAGTTCATACACCACTGGCAAACAAGCAAAGGGGATGAAGACTGCGGACCCTGTAGCAGAAGTAGTCACTAATGGATGCAAGAAAGATTAAAATTCCACTAAACTGAGCCAGGTGTACATTTCTACAATAATAGATTGTTTTGACCCACAGAATACAACTTCTACTTTACATGTGAGCCAACTAAATGAAGTTCAAAAATTGTTCTCAGTAGTGAACTACAACTGGCAAGGCCCTACAGTCTAATGACTGACATTAAGAAGAATCAGGTTGCTCCTAATGCTTAAGCACCAAGCCTTTTTGAAGACTTGCTCTCTAAAAGGTGCTTTCATCTTTCTAAAGCTTATTCAGAAAAATATCTGTTGTCTAAAATGAATGAGGAGCTGAATACCTTCAAATGAGGATGAGATCGCTCACAGAATTCCAATTAGAATTAATTTCTCTTGTTCCTGCTCCCTATCTTCTCCACTCAGTTATGCGCCTCAGGGAAGGATGTCAGACAGGCAGCTGAAGACTTTGGGTAGCTTAATCTAGATGCTTTGTGCTCTACAGAGCAACAAGGGCACAGCTAAGGGCACAGACAGATAAGGTAGCAGGACAGAAAGATTCTACACAACAAGGTAACAGGATCATCTTGAGATCCTACAGAAGCAAAATCACATAAACAAGTAGCTATCATAGAGGTGGCAGTGGAGACCTGAAGGTCAGCTGTCCCTACTACTGAACTTAGAAACTACTGATGCAACGTCACTTATAACCAACAGAAGGTTAAATACAGACAAAAATTAATTAAAAAAAAATTGAACACCAGAACAGTGACATGACCAGGGTGTGGTACACTTCAACTGGACACATGCTACACAACGCTCTTGCCCTGTGCAGCAGACTAAAGCTGGTGTCCCAGGCAGCACACATGAGATTTTACTGCTTTTAGAGCATCTTTCAGAGGCACTTTACAAGAAGAAAAGGGAACCCTGAGTACTTCAAAAGGCATTGTTAATCTCACTAGCCTGCAAGTCTCTGTCCAATTGTTCCTGAATTTCATTATATAACCAGATGAAAATAAAGTCTGTATCAGACACAGTTGTATCCAGCATAGCATACATGGAATCAAAGTTCACTGTAAAATAACAAGCTCAGTTACAAACAGCAGAATAGTTAAAACACTATGAAGTTCAGCACAGGTTAATTTCCCTGCTTTAGGAAAAAAACCCTTCAAATTTCCTGGAATTCATAATAAAAACAAAAATTGACAATACTCTTCTTCCCACAGGAAGTTCCCATTACAGTAAACGTAGGTTGAAATGTTACCATCTACCCCTACTACTGGCAAGACAAACAAAAACAAAATAAATATGTCACCACACAGCTCTAGCATGCATGAAATCTTTGTATTCCAGGCAGCAATAAATAGTTTTCTCTTACTTCCCTCACTCATGTCAAGGAGACCATTATTCCCTAGGCAGTATCAGAAAGTTGGGAAGAGCAGGAAATATGCTCTTCCACTCCACATTTTATAACAAACAAACAAAAAACAAGGCACCAGTGTTTGACACTCACTTTTCTATCATCACGCAGTAGGAGAAAAGTGGGGTTTTATTATTAAATACTTTCAATGACAGCATCTCTAACATTATCTGGAAACTCAACAGAGAAGTTGTCTTAACTAGAGTTAAGCTAGACATCACTTTCCAAGTCTAAATATGTAAATCTCTGAAGGTCAGGTTAAAATCCATGTGTCATCCTGCACAGCTAAGGGGACAGTAATATTTGGTTCACTCAAGACTCTTCAGATTTCCCACTGCTTGTAACAGCAGTTAAGATGCATCTTTGGCAGCAACGCTGAGAATATCCTGCACATCCTGTTCAGATGCTGTTTTTCCAGTGGTGAAAACGGGAACAACTTGGGTGCCATGCTGAGAGAAAGCATCTCTAGTGGAGAGTGATTTATGCAGATAAATAAGGTGGTAGAGTCCAAAAGCTAAACCCTTGACTGGGCTCATCCAGCCCTAGATGTGCAGCCCTATGGGATAGTATGGGATAGCTGCCAGCTCCCATGGCTGTGCCAGCAGCAGGGGAAATTGGGGAACCACACCATGCTGTAAATGGTAGTGAAACTAATTACATGGCGGGGCTGAGTTTACTGGGTTAGAAGAATCTACAGATAAAAGAAAGGAACCAAGAAAGGAAATCAGCTTCTAAGGAACCTGCTAGGATTATAACTGCTTAAATAAAATTGTATTTGTAATATTTTCATGCAGGAAGAGTTATTTCTTGTTTTACATTCAGCATAGGTCAATTTCTAAGCCTCACCATAATGTAGTTCAACAAGAATCACTTGCAGTAATAGCGTCTCAGTACTAAATTCAGATATTATCAACCGTGTTGAAAAATGGAAGGAAGATGAAAACTCCAAGACCAAAGAGGGAAAGGGAAAACGCAAACAAGCATAAATTTAAAGTGCTAACACATCCCTTGTGTGTGTTATACAATACAGCAGATGTATACATATATATACACATATTATATATGTATAAATTGTTAGCCAATGCAGACAGATGACTATCACAAAAACCACATGGACATACAGTTGGGTGTACCCCAGAAGATCCAGAAACACCAGCCTACAGCTGAGCCTGCCCAGACCTTCTGGCTCCCTGCTCAAACCTTCCAGTGGCTTCATTGCTAGAGATTACTCTGCAACAATTTCTGGCTGGTGTTCCTGCATGTAGTCCTGAAGTGGCTGACTGATGCTCAAGTCAATCAGCTTAGCTTCGACCCCTGAAAGCCAGCCCTGAACAGCTAAGAGGAGAGGGAGGCAGGTTCCATCAGCAAGCCAGGCAGCACAAAACAGCTACAGCCAAGGTTATCAGCTGCTTCACTTTGATCCAGAAGAATCAAACTACCCATGATCAGGGAAGACCCTCATAAATCCAACCCAAGTATTCACAACATTTACTGAAAAAATCAATAAAAATCCTGTTCTGAGAGGAGGACTTCTCCATGAATTCAAAGAAGTCTTCCCTCTCCCAACTTTAGTCTGGAATTCAAGAATTGGTGCACTGAGTCTTCACTGGCTCAGTGTTTTCTCTCATTATACCTACTGAAGGACAAAGGACAGAGATAAGTATGCACTGTAACCTCAGAGACGGGTTATTTCTCATATGTGGATATTTTATTACTGACTGCAGACAGAAACTGACACACAAAAACCAGAAACTTGACACCTCTGCTTAGGGAAGAAGCAATTCCAGTCTAACAGCCAAGTAGTTCACAATGCTTTGAAAACTTCTACAGGAATAGTTACATTCTGATGGATTAATCTATTTCCCTTTCTGATCACGTGCCTGGAACTCCTTCACCTTCACTTATTCCTGGTCCAAGATTCCAAACCAAGTAGTTCGGATCTTTCCAGTTGCAGCCCACTAATCACCCTTGCCTTGCTCTTGTTGCTCCCAAAGTCCTCTGCCGCTTCTGTTCCTAATCTCAGTCTTATTCTTTGCCTGGTTCCTTGATTTCACCATACTTGGATTACGACATTTGAGCCCAGACCATTTCCTAACATAAGCAATAAGTAAAAGACAATTTTAGTTAACAAAATATAAGCAAATTACTTGAAATGACATTTCAAATACCTATAGCAGTAACAGTGAACCAATGTACCTCAAATGTTCTCCCAGTTTCTACAGAAAACTATCACCAAGAAAGGTAGAAAAGAGACAAGAACCAAACCCAGTGTTCGGGAATATTGCAGCCAGTACTTAACATAAAAAGAGGCTGCACTAATTAGGATATTCCTCAAAGTGCAGCAGTAAGCTTGAGATACAAAAGCAACACTGAAAGTAGAACAGAGGCAACAAAATGAAGACTCAAGTAGATGTAGGGTACTCAGCAAGCAGAGAAGTATAAGGTATCACAGAATAAAGAATTAGGTGACATTAGACTGGAATATTCTGAGGGCAGTTAAGGTCAATCAACAACGACATCACACATGACAATTTGGCAGTCTTTCTGGAAGACGTTCCAAATGATTGTCATCACTATTTCAGTCATCAGTTAATTTTTTCTTCTCTGGTTTGGCACATCACTGAAGGCTGGAATCTGATTTGGCTTTGAAATGAGCCAAATCAGTAACAGTTATTTTCGATAGGCTGATAGAGAATATTTGAAGGACAGTCAAATATTAATACTGTACTTATTTGAGCAAATATAGAAACTACAAAATGTAGGCCCCCAATATCACAGCTGTATGATTTTTAAAAATGGCTAACATATGCATACAGTCTATTAAAATGCACATAATTTATTGGACTCAAAATGAAAACATATCTAACAACTAATTCCATTCATCTGGCCCTTTTTCACCCAGCCTTAAGATATACAAATGTGTGCCTTTTCACCAGAACACAGCAGCTGGGAATGAAAAGAAAAGCATTCAAATGATCATTTTCACATCATATTCCATCGCCTTTTCACCAGCTTCTCCCCAGTCTTTCTTTGAGTCCCATTCTGTTACAAGAGAGCTGCTTTTTAGATCAATTCATATTTCCATAATCCACACTGCTGTTTCTCCCTCTCCTCCCCAGGGTGGACTAACCCCTGCAACCAGAACTATGGCTTACAACTGTCATTAAGACCTGTAACAATAACAATATAACAAAGGAGCTGGTAGAGATGAGGCTAGCCAGTACCATATGCTGATCAAGTTCTACATTTTTAACTTAAAAGCTCTATAAAACAAAACTCCCACAATTCTGAGAACAAGCATACTTCATGTTGCCACCTGTCTTCAAAATTGCAAGAAAGCTCCAATTTTTCAGTATTAGGTTTTTATAATTTTAAAAATAAACATCTCAGAGACTTATTCTGTCTCGGGATGAATTAAAAGAGAAATATTGAGAATATTATTTACATCTCGAATGATGTAAGGCTCTCAGTGATTCTGGGTGTTCCCAGCACGTCTACATGGGCAGTTGTTTCACAGAATATTTATCAGGACTGGACAGATCTTTTCTGTTCACACAGTGCAGTGAGCAACTACAAATACACCTCTGACTGTTTTTCTGCTGATCGTCTATCAGCTGTGATTTGCACAGACAAAAAAGCATTGCTGCCTTACATACGTGGTATTTTTCAATAAAAACAATGTCTTTCAAACACAAAGTGTCAGAAAACTATCTTAACCAGATAAAGCTTACTTGCAGTGCATGAAGTTACCATCATCTCAGCTGCATTAATTCCTGCCCTCAAAGTTACACAGAAATTCAAGTTCCAAAATATCCTAAGCTAAATAATAATGTGTAACATTTAGACAAAAATACTGTTGAAAATCATTAATTTCATTAGATTGACTCCTCCTTTCTCATACCAATGTACCCAAATATCAATTATACTTATTAATATACAAGCAACAAAAACCTCAAACCTCTTTTTAAAATGTACTGATTTAAAAAAATACCAAAGGCAAGCACCTCTCTAGTTAGCATAAACATATGAAACATGCATTTAATGCCTCATCAGAATACAAGAACAAAGCCATCACACGCAGAAAGCCGCTGAGATGCATCCCCTAACAGCACGCCTGCAGCCTTGAAGGGAGTGTAAACAGTCTCCTACCTCCTGGGTTCCTGCTGCTCCCTTAGGAGCTCAGAGGAACACAAAATCTCACTATTTTAGCTTTTTTTCTTGAGGATACCTTAAAAAAAAAATAAAAAAGCCACCACAAAAAAAAAAACAAACAAACAACAACAACAACCAAAAAAACCCAAAACCCCAACTTGTGCTATTATTTAAATATTTAAAAAATACTATACTCTCTTTCATTGTGACTTCATTTATGTAATTGCTGCCACAATTAAATAGTCCATCCTGAAAGAAACTGAACACTTTGTCTCCAATCAGCTCCAATCAGATGCTTATTTAAGCCAGGCTTAACTTTAAGTGGTTAATACATACATTGAAATAAAGTATGCAATTAGTGCTTTGCTGTAGGATGACTGACACAGTAGTACTTCAGAGGATTTGTCCTTCAAACAACTGATTTCACACACATGCATGTGTAGCTATACTCTTTCTACATACAAATATTTTCACACAAATAAGGTAGATTTACACATATAGTATCAGACTTCACTAGTTGGGTCACTTCAGGGTAAGGAGTAAGGTTCATAGCTCACAGCTCAGTTGTGACTTCTGCATAACGTGACACATTAAAAATAGAATGCAGATGTTATGCAAAATATGAGATAATAACATAGCGGGTGTTACAGTAACTTCATAGAAAACACCAGAGATTGCTCGCAGAGGATGCCATATCCCTTAGTCACTACTCATCTTCAGGGTTTGGGAAAAGCCTGACATGAAAAAGCAGATTTAGGCTGCTTGTCTTAGAAAGCACAAAGTGAGAGAACCTAGGATGAAATCTGTAATACAAGTAACAATGTAAGGTAGTCTCAATTTTCTTAACCTATATCTTCAGTGAACAACGTCTTGTCACATTTCTAGTTACTAGAGTGGCTTCTGGTAAGACTGTCTTCTGCCATATTAGCTATTTGTATGGTCTCCCTGGAGAGATGCTTTTCACTAGCAGAGAAGTGGAAGGCTAAAGACAGGAATTATTAAGTGATTAGAAGGGCAAAGAAAGAGAATTATTCAGCAGACACCATATACTCTGGGACCTACTGAAATCAAAGTCACTTTGGGCCAATAAGTGGTCAGATTGAAAAGCTACTGAATTCTTACACAGCTAAAAATAACATCCAATATAGCTGTGATTACTAAATTCATAAGAAATGTTAGACTTCACATGCTTCAAAGGTTAAGAGAACACAGAAAGCAGCACTGCCTCTTGCACAGCCACTAACTCCTGCCGGTGCTACCTGCACCGTGCTCTCCTTCTTCCTTTAGCCCAGAGAAGTTACTGGGAGCATCACTGTTGTTATTTGCAGAACAGCTAGGAAGAGAGCCATACTGGAGGCATCTGGACACATCTGACATCAACAGGGCCTCGCTACTGACTGTGCTGCCACAAGGAGACAAGCCAGCATCAGCAGATCACAGTTCTGCTGGGCGACATTAATTTCTGAAGAAATACGGATTTTAGTTTTCAACAGTTATGAAGTATTTCAGTTTGGAAGCCAAGGTCTTGTTTTGACTTGGGTTGCTTTTCTAAAGCCCTTGAAAAACACTTTCCTCTTAAAAACTACTCAATTTTTTCCAAATATCATAGCATTAATATTTTCTCTGTACAGACTTCTGTTTGAAAACAAGCTTGCAGGGCTGAAATTAAACTCTAGTTCTACCAGTCTGAATAAACAAAATAGGAATTTCAAGATTAAAAACCACACATCTTTTATCATGAGAATTTTGTCAGGCACAAGGGATTTTTGAACATAACACAAGACAGGGCCTCTAGGCATATAAAATCAAAATATACTTTAAACAAAAAAAAAATAGTCAATTACATGGCTACAGCTCATTCTTCATCCGAATGTGAGCTTGTGAGGATAATCACAGAAGACCTATATATGCTCATATCAGAATCCTTCACATATCTTCTACAGTGCTGAGATTACTCAGAACTTTTTCCAACATTATCAAACTCACATTTACAGCACTAATGCCAGTTTTTCTCTTTTCCTTCCTATTCTGGCACCTAAAGAATTACCAAACAGAAAATAAGTGGTTTCCCTGAAGTCTTGGCAGATAAAGAAATCAATAATGAATCTTGCAAATTCTTTTGTGGTACCAAAATCACGCCTTAATACTTCCTTTACTTGACTTGACGGACTGCGTGTGAGCAGGTGATTATGACAAATCCCCAATCTTGTCTTCCTCCTGATCAACTGTAGTTCCTACATCCCATCCACAACAGATGGGATGTTTTGCAAAACATGATTTTGGAAAGTCAACATTTAAGAAAAAAGGAGATCAAAAGAAGAATATTGATCAGCATAAAAGAAAATTGAGGGTACAAGAACAACAGAGAGGATTAGGGATGAGTAAGCACAGAAAAGTTCAGGAATACTTAGAGGACAAATGTGAGAAAGAGGAGGAATATATCAAAGTGGCTTAGACAAGTTTTCTTTGCATTATGAAAGCAACAAAAAGGTGACATGATAAACTGTAGAAAAATTCAGGAAGAGACGAAAATATTTTGCCCACTGTTATCACATCACTGTGCAAACAGACAGCCCTTCAATTTTAGGAAAGATGATTCTTTGGGATACATCCAAAAACTAACTCACACATTTTATATTTAAAATAGAAATGACTGGAAAATGGGATGGAGAATATTCTTTTTATTTTTTCTTTTTTTTTTAATATTTCTCCACAAACTTTCATGGAAATTAGCCTTGATAGTTTTAGTGAGTTCCTGGTTTTAACAAGTTAAAAATTAAATGTGGTAGATGCTCAGGTCTCCAATGCAAACCCACCAAGTTCACCATGCACACACATGCGCACAGAAGGCTTCTGCTGGTTTCACTTGATGACTTGGCTCAGGGGTTTGCTATGGAAGCTGCTACATATTCTGTTCAAACCCACGGACTAATTGGAAAATTTCCCTTCCAAGGAGAAGGATTAAAACATACTGTTTTCCAGGAGAACAAGCCATTTACCTGAAACACTAGATTCCCCACACGGCTGATGTGCAGGCATAGGTTTTTCAGAGCCCAAAGGCAGAGAGCTGCCTGAGGCCTCTGGTTTTTATAGATTAGGTATGTCTATTGCATCTTTATATGATTCCCCTCCAGTCTTTAGTGGGCTTCATCTTCTAATCATTTTTCTACACCAGCTGTTCTTTGAATAACCTTCGACTTGCTGAATAAGCTCCCATTTTTCTTCATACATAATTTCTCTCCTTTCTCTTTTTTTTTTTTTTTTTTTTTTTTTAAGATCAAGTCTTTCTCGGGGAAAAAGAAAGAGAACAAAACAAACTAGAAAAAAAAAAAGAATTTAAATGACAATGAAGATGATCATTCTGCAGCCTGGATAATTATGAAAACTTGCTGAATGCCTAGCTAAGAACATACAACAGCACACTTTGCTCATTTGTCACTGTTTCACAAGCAGCAGTGTTTCTGACTGATGCTATTCCCTAAGCAGACACGCTGCCTTCTATGTGTGTATATTTATTCCTTTCATCATGAATCACCTCATAGCTGTCTTTATAGAATCTTGTATTACTGATGTAAAAAAAAAAAATCAACAATTTATCAATATCTACTGTACAAAAACACTGCCAGATCATCCATTGTGGTGATATTACCAGTTAGGAAGAAGTCTGACTAAGTATTAGTCTAAAAACAAGAGGAAAGAAAGACATTGAAATGGAGGTATTTATTCTATTTAGGGGGTTTTTTTGTATTTTCTTTTATGAAAATAAATTTCTATGAAAGAAACTCATGCGAAAGTTGCTGAAATAATAACATCTAGTAATTTAATTGAAGTTTAATATTAGTAACTTTAATAAAACAGTCATGGGGCAAAAAACCCAACACACTAATTAATAGCTTGCTGTCACTACAAAAAGTGAAATAATCCATCAGTCCTGTATATATAAACTTCCCTTGGAGGATTAATTATGGATAGAACATAGGATTTTCATGCTTTCAAAATCAGGAACTTTAGATCAGTCTCTTATAATGGTCTGAGGATTTTTTTTTCTCAAGCAAATAACTGGGGTATCTCTAAAATATTATTTAATAAATATCTAAAATCTTGCATCAACAAATGACATTAAAAGGACATACATGTGCAGCTCTTTCACTTTTTTGTTCTGGGGGGTTTTGCGACTACAATTGATACCATCAGCATTTGACAAAGTTTTATTGATAAATTTTCCACGTTTTCAATCTCACAACAGATAGAAACTCAACACATGCAACAGGATCACCTAATAAAATACTCCATATCAAAAACAAGGCGATACAGAGAACTGGCATGGCATTCCCTGCTCTACAACTGCTATTGCATATTCCTGTCACAAAGGCAATCTAATCACCAAGCCACCAGTTGGGTGAAGACTTCCTCCCTCTTATCATTAGCATCTGCCTCTCCAGAGCTGAATAGGAGAGCGCTTTTATTATTATTCTAACATAAAAAAAAGTTCAATCTCATGTTTCCAACCTGGTCTCCAAAGTCCTCCGGGAACTTCCACAGTACCACTGGATCTGTAAATAATTGACAGACAGCATTAATCAGAGGCAAAAGAACAGAGTATTACAGTCAGAGTACATTAATATTAAAGAGAGGGTCAGCTTAGCGTCAAGCTTTGAGGCAAGTGCAAAAATGTATCTAAAATCCAAGGAAGATACTGGATTATTAAAAACACTTATTTCATATTTATGAAACTGTATGTTTATTATTTTACATATGGTAGCAGGTTATAATGTACTGAACTATCTTCATATTCCACTCTTTCATCTTGGAATACCTCATCTTTTAAGGACATGTGCAATTGTAACAGTTTAATTTAATTAAGAAATAAAGTAACATAAAATCTCTTTCCATCCCAGGAAAAAAATAAAATTATAAGAAGGGAAAAGAAAGATCTTTATAAAGTACAGAAAAACATCCTTTGGGATGTTTGCAAAGATAGTACCAACGTAACCAGCATTCTCAAGGAAAAGTTTAGAAGAGCTAGCACATTTCAGTATTTTCTGTTCAGAGCCATTTGAAATCAGCATTTCAAAAATAGCTTGAAGTTTTCATTAACCTCTTATAAACTGCTAATTATCAAAATGATCACTGTTATTTAGGCTATGTATTATTCTACAATTATTTAGAAGGCATCCAACACAACAACCTGAACCATAACCTTTCAACAAAAACACAAATTATGCTCTTTGCCCCCTTCAAAGCTTTTAATCTCCTGTGATAGAAAACCTTCCCAAGGTGCTATTGCTACACCGTATCACAACCACCAGGAAGCTTCACAGCCTTTCTGTACAACAGCTCAGCACCAGTGTTTGTCCATGTGCTAGAAGTGAAATTACACATCCTCCGGCAACAGAGATCCAGGCCAGTGTCAAAGCGTGGGCCAGAGGGAGAGCTCTCCAAATTCTGCTCATACCCCAGAAATGTCAGGAAGATCCTCCTGCAACTGGATCCCATTGCTGACAACAGCTTGGGGTGCCAGAGGGCAAGAAAACTAATGGAGAAACCCACCAGTAAGTGCCAGGGGACATCACCTGACGAGATCTGCCACCTTCTGTCTACCTCAAGAGTTGCTGGGATTCCTGTCTTCCGAGGAGCCAGGACCTGGGAAACTATTCAGAGTTCCACTTCAGCCTTTAACATCAGCACTGCGTGGTAACTCTGAAACTGCCTTCTCATCGCTAGGTTTTACATCAGAACCTGAAGGCTCTCCACTTGTGGCAAAGTATGGAAGTTTCTGCTCTTCATCATCCCACATATGTTTGCTGCCACAAACTGGAGCCTTAATGGAAGGGAAATGCCATTGGTGGGGCTTTCACTCCCAGCTGCTGATTTCAAATCCTATCAATTCAACACAGAGCTGCTGTAGGAGCTGGAGACTGAAGTCACCATTCCTCTTTCACCCATGGCCAGATGTTAAACCAAGAGTGGAACATGTATTTCAAAAATGTTGCAAAAGTCAACTTGTCAATCAACTTAACACAATTTAGACTTAACTTGCATCTAATTCAAGTCTAAGCGGTATTTTAAGATAAAAATGGAGGCATTTGCCTCTTTTGGTTGGGCAGGTATGTTTTTTCTCCTAAGAACACCCAGCTAGGGCTCTGCAGCTATTATTTATTAAAATATATGTACTTTGCACAAGGAATCTTCCTCCATCTACTATGGGGAGAAAACTCCTGAAGGGAGACAAAAAACAGGAGATGCTATGTTTATGAAAATATATCAATTAAATTCAGTTACTCACAACAGAGACTTTTTCCCCCCATCTATTTTATGTGTATTTAAATTGCCAACACATCTTGCTAAGAGGAGTTTGAGTATCACAGTGCCTACCCTGTAAGGGAGCTT
Source organism: Sclerurus mexicanus (assembly GCA_013396755.1). Lineage (NCBI taxonomy): Eukaryota > Metazoa > Chordata > Aves > Passeriformes > Furnariidae > Sclerurus > Sclerurus mexicanus. Next base: position 251,117 of record VWZF01006575.1, read on the forward strand.
GTTTTTATTCCAAATTATCAACAGTGATCCCTGATAACAGTAAGTATGGTAACATATCAAATACTCAGTGGTAAGTAATTCATAAATTACTTGCTAAAAACCACTGAAAACTGTGCAGAATTCCAAAACTACTTTACCAGAGCCTGTGAATCTAATGCTGTGTGTCCATAAACATTTCAAGCATAAATTTCTCTGCAAATGAGCAATGCCACTGCACTCCCACCACGTACTGGTTGGTGACCCTCTAGCAATGTCCCCTCCTGGTACACACACTTTCACAGCTACACTGAACGAGATGAGGAAACTGACCAAGATCAAACCAACCGTCTGAAACTTCTCAGGTCAGCGTCATGTAGATCAGTTCTCCAAAACCATTGGGTTTTTGCCAGGAAAAAAAAAAGGAATCAAAACTGGGGAATAGGGACTTGTGGTTAAAAGAAAGAGAGACTGCTTCACCCAGCAGTGCTCCAGCCTTAAACATTTGCTAGACCTCATGCAATACATGCTGGCCACCAGCTGCCTCTAGTTCCGTTTCTTATCACCCAGTTCTTGTTCACAACTTCCCAAGTCTTGCTGTACCATTTATAGTTGCTTCTATTGCAAAACCTGAGTGCTGTTGGCTCTGAGGAGGAGCAGGGACCGCCCTGCAGTGAGGCTGCCAGAGCACCGCCAGGCAGGAGCTTGGCGGGCTCAGCCCTTCCCAGCAATAAAGCCAAGCAGATGATTTTGGCAGATGTGAAATACAGTTACATGAGAAATATTTAGTAGAGTGAATGCTTTAGCAACACAGTAACAAACGCACTGGGGTTTCTGAAATCGCACAGAAATGTAATTTCTTTCTTTCACTGCCCTTAGTGCAAATGTAACTGCCAGGCTTCAAAAAAGGAAGCAAGTCACAAAAGCAAAAACTCCAGGTGTTATTTGTAAAGGTCACAATCAGGAGAAAAGCAGAACCTCAGAATTAAGCACAATTTGGCTCTAGGTAATTTGGGTTTAGGGTCAAAACATGGGTAAAATTCACACCTCAGTGAGGTGTCAACAGAGCTGAACAGCATTTCACAAGACCACCCTTTATCTACAGGCAACAAGATCAACAGCCCTAATATGTTCTTTTGGTGCCCTGATATGCTAACAGACAAAAAACTACAACCTTAATTTAGTGTCCTGCTTAGCTTGCCATCCTCACTTTATATCAGGGCTCTGTCCTACTACTCCGGTCTCGCTTGAAGTGGTAGACACAAATCTAAGTAAATTCCAGTTCACTCAGCTATAGGTGTAACAACATTTACTTTAATATCATGAGATGATATTTATATCATGAGAGGATAATTAATTCAAGTGATCTAAACAGGCAGAATAATGCTTTTAATACTCCTTCATGAAAACAAAAAAGAGCCCATATTTTAAAAAAGTATTCCAAAGTCAATCCAAGAAAAACACTCAGTGCTACACTCAGCAAAAATTACACACCCCCAAGACTTGTCCAACTGCTTTGAGCTGGGTTTTGCAGCTGTTATTACTGGCTTTTAACTGGTTATTTTAGTAAGTATTTGCCACACATTTATTAAGTAAGAAAATCTGATGTGACTTGTGCTTCAAAAAGGAAAGTTACTATAGACTTTTTATGCCTTTATTCTCTGAACCCAAACCCTAACACCTATAAAAAGCCTCAGGATTTTATGATAATTATCCAAGTCAGGGGCTGGGGTTTGTTTTTTTTTCAAAAGATTATGTTGGTTCCTGCTTTTGGAGCTAGACTCAGGCAGCATTTGATACATCTTTGTAGCAACTTCTCATAAATGCTGCAAAGGAATAAACAAAAGGGTACTGATTGAGAAACAAAAAGGGAAAGTATAATCCGATTCTGCAACTTTATGCACTGTATCTTCAGATTTACAAAGAGTGAATTTTCTTTTCCCTGAGGATCACTTTCCAGATACCCCATCTGATCTGGCTATGTTAGATCAATTTTATGCTGATTTTATGGGTGAGAGGATAAGAATTACTCAGAAATAGGTGTTGCTATATCTGACTGAGGAACTACTGAATTTCTCCTCATTTTCTAACAGACTTCTTGGGACAAACAGTTTGCAGCAATTCTAAGTAAATGGATGAAGTAAAAGGAAATTGTTAAGTGCACACATAAAACAGTTTGTGTGCTACATGTATAAATAGATATAGATGCATGTACCAACATCACTTCTTCCTATGCCTACCACATCCAGGACGTACATCTTAGCACATGCCAATAACACCTGAAAATTCCTTTGCTAAATATTCTATAGCACTGGAAAGTACATCTTCCTTGCTACAAGTCAGAAGAGAGACAAGCATGGAGAGGTTTGCTGAGGGACCAAAACTTAGAGTATGGTATAATGGATAGAAGGAAAAAAGTGATTCACATGCAATGCCCGAAAAAAAGTATTCAAGATGTTCCAACTTAAAACTTCTCCAGAAGACAAACACAGGCAAATATGACACACACTAAGAGAAGAGGAAAACATATGCATATTCTCAAGGTAATTTCTCTCCAAAAATCTACTCCCATAGAGGCAACATCATAAAGCATGTCATCTTATTTTTAGGAAAATAACTTCTAACACATTTTAACTTATATAACAAGTCTAAGAAGGCACTATTTGTCATGACAGATTAGAGAAGTAATGCATTCTAAACTATGAAAAAAATATAGAGAAAGCTTTCTGAGTTGTAATTTCCCCAAAAATTGAGAAGTTAAATATAGTCTAAAAATACTTGTCACAATCATTGAGCTTGTAGATTATAAATGTCACCCAAAAATACTAGAGGATCAGCTAATTAGCATACATTCAATTTGGTAATGGAACAGAAATTACAAACACATACTGAGAAACTTCATCTCAGGTAATTCTCTTGATAGCAACAGAGAATAATTTCAGACAGGAAAACACAGCTAAGGCAAAATGAAACAGATTAATTAAGTAGTCCAACGTTTTGCCTGGAAAGGAGGAATCTTCGTCCCTCTGGGTTTTACTGAGCAGGACAGACGAGAAGACTGCCAAGCAGAGCTGGTCATGTCTTGGGACAGAGGAATGGCCTGGATGACTGCTCAGTATCCCTCCAGCCATATTTTCTCTGATGCTTTACAGATATTCATTGGAAAAAAGCTGTCAGTGCACAGGGGAAAGAAGAGACTGGGGCCAAGAGTTAAAGGGGTGGGAAAGAAATAGAGTGAGGAAAAGTAAGGCATCAAAGCAAAGCTTATTGCAGACAGTTCTTTTTTCTTGTCTGGAAAAAACAAGAAGTTCCACTCAGCTTTCCTTACACGAACATGAGAATGTAAGTAATAAAGCTGAAATTACATGTCATTATTTCAAGGAACAGCTTTATAAACACATATTTAAACAATAAGCAGAATTGATTTTGTTAAAATAGTTTTCAGTAATAAAAATTAATTTGCCAAACCCAGTTGATAATATTGTTCAAAACCAAAAATCTACTACATACTTAGAATAATTTTCCAGAAACTCACATCAGTAATTGTAGTGATGCTTTCATATCAATATAGTATTTAATACTCATCTAAATCACGACAACAGAGATTCAGAAACAAAATAAGAGATCCCAAGAGTTTTTACAGATGAAGTCATCTGACGGAAAAAACGGCACTCACATAAAAACATTACTTATTGCAAAAAAGACTTCTGTATATCATATTAAAATCTGCTTGTTAACAGTTTCACACATGAAGTGCCAGAGATGCAGCAGAACAAGAGACCCTGCTGTCAGGGTGCAACAGTGGTCTTCAGCTCCCGGATTTGGGGGATCAAACTGGAGCACCCACAAGAAGCAGGAGGAAGAGTAGGATGCCATGGAAAAGGGGAGAAGAAGGGATTTACAGTATTTTCTAAGCATTAGAAATCAAGAAAGAACAAGGATAAAATATAAAGCAATTTGATTTAAAAATCAAGGAACAGTCACTAACTTCTGTGGCACTTAAAAACCATCAGATTAAAGATAATATGCAATTCAGAGTGTCACTGTAGAAAATACCTGAAAATACATTTGGATGCAAATCATGCAGTCCATGAATTTTTTTGTTCATGAAAGGAATATCAAAACTTCTCCGGGATCAAGTCTGTTCTCACTCTACCCATTCCACAGAAAGCTTACTGTAGAATGCAACCATACATCCATAGTCTTTTCATAAAAGCAAAAGAAAACATATGCATAAAATTATATCAGATCTTAAAAATCCAGCACCCTCAACTATTTTACTCACACTTTACTCCCTAATGTGCCTTCCTAAATTGTCCCACAATTTCTAACAGTTGCTACTTCAGCAAACAGCAAAGGAACACAAGGCAAAAAACACTACACCAAAACAGGCATGTTCCCCTAGAACAACCAACCTCAATATACTGAGATTTTTCTGGGTCTCCAGGTGCTTGCACTGTAGCCCCAGCAGCACGTTTGAGTCAAGAGGTGAACCTTCACTTGCCTTTCAAAATAAGCCACAATGTGGCCACAGCAGAGGAGCCCCGTGTCTCCTGTCCCCCTTCCCAGCCTCACACCAGGGCCCTCTGCCTTGTCTTCTGATTGCAAAGCCTATGCCACATTTTGAAAAATTATTTAGGCAGTGAAGGGATCCAACGCTTACTGGCATCAAAGGAGATACTTGGAATGTGTGACTTGGACATTTTTCCTTATAACTTTTCTCATGGAAAGTAAAGTGTGAACTAAATGATGACAGCATCAACAAACACACACTAAATACTGCCCTTTGAGAAAGGGAAAATGGAAAATAACAGTTTAGGAGCCTCAGTTACAGTCACAGTAGCTGCTGTCTGTAAGTCTTCATGATTGAACATTTTCCAATCAGAAACATGATTTTTCTATCAGTGACTTTTCAGTCAGGTTCAGAAAGATAAATACAAAGTCTTCATATCTTCCTTCCATTAGGAAGCTTGTCCTAAGGAAACTGCTTTTTTAACTTTAGTAATAGTTGCTGCAAATTAGTCATGAACTTAGCAAGTGGCTCAGAATTTAATTACATCTTTCCATAGACGTGTAACTTCGTAATGGTTTCAGGATACCAGTTTGTTTGCAGTAATCCAGAACTGTTTCTAATACATGGGAAAACAGAGGTGCAATCCACAACTGTAAGTGTCACTCAGCCTTTACACAAAAACAGCACACACCACATTCTTCTCTATGTGAAAACAACTTGCATTTGAAGTCAGCAGGTCCAGCTCAGTCAGCCCCTCACAGCAACTCTACAGCTTTTACGTGCCAGTCATTACTGCCCCATCGAGGCACTAACAGCTCACAGTCCGTACTCAAGTGTGAGAATCTGACGTGTGTACATCGCACTGTAAAGCCACACAATAGATTTACTGACTGCGCAGTTTATCACGGAATTACTTTCAAGTACTTCTACTTTTAAACTTATGTGACAAGAGCTCCTCAAAGTACTCAGAAATGTTAGAACCATGTGCAAACATGTAACTCCAACTAAGCCCATGCAAGGTTCAGCATAGCCCATTACAGAGAAGCAGGACTTAGTCAAGTTTTGGATCCGACAGTTCCTCTGATCTTTGCAATTTCCCTGTTGGAAAGGCATTCAAACTAGGAAATAAGTACTTCTTCCCCTTTTTACGGGCAGGTAGATGGTTAAAACTTCTACTCACAATTTGACATCTCCTTCAGAGCTGCAGGTCAATCCCTTTTTGCGCAAGAATTTGTCCCACTGAAGGACAGAGCAGTAAGTCATTTCAGCTAACTAGGGACAGAAAGAAAGGATCCTTTCGGCTGCAATGCTATTAGCCATGCTTCAGGCTAAAACCTTAATCAGGGTGAGAGTTCATTGCACAGACAGTGCACAGATAAAATAAGTATGTTCAGCCTTTATTTGTTCTCTTCACAAGATAAGCAGGGGTTTCTTTTACCTGATAAAGCTTTAGAATGACCTCGTAAAGCGTGGCAACAACTGTATGCCTTTAGAAGCCACAGTGTTATTTTTAATTTTCCTATTTTTAACTTGTGAGTGAATATAGATAATGAAAACAAGGGTCTAAGAACTAAGGTAGAAAAAGAACAAGCAAGTGAGCACCATGTGTGCCTTAAGTCATTGCCAATGCTTAAGGAAGGTTTACAAAACAAAATACTTTTGCTGTCACTATGTCTCTTGATCAAAAACATTTAAACAAGACAGACCATCCTGTGATCTAATGAAATGAACAATAACTGAAAACGGTAAGACTAAGGCCATTCACCTTTGCAACCAAACACAAGTTTTACATCCCACCCTGTAAAGACGAAAAAGTAACTCGCCACGCTCCCTTGCAAACAGACATAGCCCGGAGTGTTTAGTTTGTTTTAAATGAAGACACGGGACTTACAGTTCTTAAAAAATATTGGGGGCTACATGAAATTTTCATGCATTGGTGCTACAAGATTGATTATTAGAAAGATCTAGAAAAGTTCAAGTACATTATTACCAAGAAATATGTCCTAAGCAAATTAGAAAGAAGCAGAATCCCAGCCTAGCTAAGTACACTGGAGATGGACCATCACTTGGCCCTCTGACCAGAGTCACAGAAAAACACTATCTCACAGAGTACAACACTATATTTGCTTTATGGAACCCACAGATTGCATACAGAAAAACCAAAAAGTTTTTGGCATGTGATACTACATCTCAGTACATTATGGATACCTGAATTACTGCTTTCTAATTTACTTCAAGAAATACAAATTTGATGTCAGCTTGGACACAAACCCACGGATATATGTGACTATATAAAGCAAACTGATTGGCTGCAGAATAATATTCAAGCCATTTTGACAGACATTTTTAAAAAATAATACAAAAATAAATCTTAGAGTTAACATACCTTAAAAAAAATAAAATAAATAGAAAAATTAAACCAAAAATTTAATGCTTCTGCAGGTTTTTTCCTCTAAGCAGAAGTTAGTCCAGTCCTTTTGCTACTTCAGGAAAAAACTAATTTTGCAGGGCAACTCCCTCTTGGCCAAAGAAGATAAAATTACTACCTATTTACATTGCTTCTGGCCTGAACAGTGCAGCAACATTCCTTCCACTTTCCACTGGTGAAGACCACATCCTGGGCACAGCCCAACTGTTAGTACTTCAGGGCAAGACTTCCCTGTAAATTACACCCCTTGCCTTAAATACGGACTAGCGCAGGCAGTAAAACATGATTACTCAATAAATAACAGGTAGGTAACTACCTATTACTCAATAACCTAGAGGTACGAACTAAAGGCCAGAGCAATAGTCAAATATATAATATGTTGGAAAAGCCATTACCACTGACACCATCACTGCAACCTAAAGGGAGAAGTAGGCAGAGCCTCACTGTTCATTGTTTAATTCTAGATTATTTATGACATTTCAATTAAGTAGTACAGATACTACTGTATCATATATTCTTCCTATCTCTATGATTATGTTGTGAAATGAGACTGGGGATTGTGTAGTGATACTCCATGTGCGAAAAAGAATGAACATAATTGTACATTACAAAAGCATAATATCAAATTCTCTATCCTGTTTTCATTCTCAAAGTACAAATAGCATTTTCTATAAGAAATTCAAACCTTTCACGTTTTGCTTACTGGCTGTGGTAGGAAGGTATGGAAGTAGAGCAGCACTGGCAAACAGGACCTGGCCTGGCTGATTTCTACTCCTCTGAACATCTGCAGCACCACAGCTGAAACACATCTAACTTTAAAAGCCATAATTCTATACAGCAACATTTCATAATTTTAGATATGTAAATTAAAACAATCACAAACATTCTTAGTTACCCAAAGATTTAAAATCATAACAAGCAGCGATTATTGATTAGTCTTAACCTACAGAATTTGCTACATGTGTAAATAGTTCACAGATTTAAAATATTTAAAATATATTTTAAAAATATATATTTTCTAACATACTCTGATTCAGTGTTCATTTTCATCTTTGTTGTCCATGACACATTAAGTCAGAATAAAGATGAAGGAGCACTGATCAATACGCACAAATCTTTTTTTTGCCTTTGCTTTCCATCTTACCCCAATTCCATTTTAATACCATCAGGGGGAAAAATAAACTCATCAGTCACCTGATGGAGTAATTCAAAACTTAACCAAACAGGGCTAATGGGTGAGAATTGAAATAAAAACACCTTGACAAAGAAAGCAATTTCTTTTCTTCGCACTCTTCAGAAGCTGTGGGTGATCGCTGTAATCAAACCATCAACAGCGAGGGGCCAGCTGTCCCAAGGGCCCTCCACGTCAGCAAGAATCAGCAACAAAAAATTTTAGAGGCTGGCCCACATGCATTCAGCCCTGATATGTCTATGGCAGGCAGCATGCAGCTGAAAATCAGTGTTTTGACATTTTTCACATACCAATCCTTAAAAGTCAACACTAAACTCTTGATAAGAACCAAACACAAAAAGCAGGTTAAGAGTTTGCTTACAGAAAGATCAAAGTTACTCCAGCAGCTGAGATCCTCCCTCTGCCAGGAAGCGCCCATGCTTTAGTATCCAAGAGCCATGTTCAGTAAAAAAGGCGTACAGAAGACAACCTTAACACTAGCATTTATGTTATGAGTCCCCAGTCACCAAAGAGCCCTCACAGAATATCCAAACCTTGTGTTTCTTCCACAGAAAACAAACAAAACATTAAGAAAGGGTCTCCCAGACATTTCCAAGCCAACGATCGCACACAATGCATGCCAAGGACATCCCAGGAACAGAGACCACTCTAATCCCCACCAAGGACTTCCCAGAACAAGAGAAGAGGCTCCATGTCAAAGCCTCCCAGGGCTGTTCCCAAACTGGGCACTTTTCCCTCACTAACCCTTTTAAAGGGGAACACCATACATAGCAGAAACCTAACACAATTCATTTCTTTAGCCATTTTCTAACTGAAAAATAAATTGATCTTTTAGTAAAACAAACTCTGGCAGAGTTGCACCTCTCTGCACCTTTCTCTCCAACTCCTTCAAAACTCTGAAGAGTCACAAAGTAGCTAGAGAGGGCAGGAATTAAAAAAAATGTGTCTTGTTGAGCTGTATTAGCAATATTGGTCCCTCTCTGCTTCAGAGGCAGAACACAGACCCAGTCAGTGGTGCAGCACACCACACCACGAATCACAAGACGCACACTGTTTTTTCAGTGCTGCCCAGTACCTGATGCATGACCTCAAGTCAGTTATCTCAGGCTGCCAAACATCATGAGATCTTAGAAAAACGACTTTCTTTTCAGAAGAAAAGGCATTAAAAAAGGACATGTCCACATAGGCCCAGGTTTAGATGTTTTAAAGCCCAGGCCATGCAAATATCTAAGACAAGTAAAAAGTCAAAAGGTTTTCTCATAGGTGTTTACAGTTACCCAGGTCAAAATTCCCAATTATGTGTTGGAGAAGGGGTCAGCAAAACAGCAACCCAAAATACATAAAGAGGTTGTATCAGAATGGTATTGTGCCTCGTAGCCCTGGGTTCTAGTCTCTGAGTTACTAATCCTAAAGCACCTTCAACAACTAGGAAACTCTACAAGACATTTCTTGGTATCACATACTTCAGTGATAAAACAAGAGCTACAATGCTCTACTGACTTCTAAAATACTATTTGTTCAGAACAGCAAAGTAGAAGGGTGATATACATGCATGATTTCAATTTACATTCCATTACAAACTAACTGTGATGCAGTTAGAGTTCAAAACTTTTATCTTATGAAACCACAGCGCCTCATGCCTGCTTCATCCAGAAGAATCTTAAATAAATCATGCATGAAATAGCAAAAATTAATTTAACAGTGCGATAATAGCAGACAATATATTTCACTAATAGAAAAAGCTAGAGTGCAAAACAACACACTGCACTGGCACAGCCCATGGGGGGTCAGAACTCAACACATCCTTTGTAAATTGAGCCTTTCCAGAAGGCAAGGTCAGAAGCTGCCTTCTCTCATTTCAGCAGCCTGCATTCAAACTCGCTGTTCTAAAAGTACAAGAACTCTTTTTGTCAGAAGCAGTTCCTTCACCACAGGCACCCTGCAAGGTACACAGCTATACTGCTGGGTGGGAGCCCAGTCCGAGCCGGCTGCCTTGTGGATTGGAAAGCCAGGGAACATCAGTCAGGCAGCGGCTCTGGCTGGTCGTTCGGCTGGTCACGGAGGCAAGGCAGCAGCCCAGAGAGTGGTACCACCACTCAGAAGAGAAAGGAGACAGAAAACAGACCTGTGCACATTCAGAACAGTAGAGTGTTAGGGGATGGGTAGATAAGGACTATAGGAAGGGAGTATTGCAGGAAGATGGGCCATCCGTATGTTTGAACTGAACATTTCTTCCTCCGAAGTAATGAAGATCTTAATTTTACTTTCCAAGGAGCATTACAGAAGAAAGAAGTGAGAAGAGGACAGGGAAGCCATGAGTAATGCCCGGGTATGCATCATACAGCAGTCAAAAATATTAGCAAGGTGAAAAATTATATTACTGACATGGAAGAACAAGGAATGACTTATTAATAAATCAACAACAGCATAAATTAGGGTTATATCTCATCTGAAAACATCAATTTACCAAATAAATCTGATGCTAGTATTTCAGAATGCACTTATAAACCTGCACAACAGTAACAGCCATCTATGCACAGGATGCACAAGGAGCTAAAATATATGGCATTGCATGTTAATATTATGCACTCTATTACATTAATCTGCATGAAAGTCTTCATAAACAGTTCTCTCAACCACTGCCCTTCTCACTGCACAATTTTTCCTTGTTCAGTGTTTGCAGGAAAGGGTTGGATGCTGTTGGAAGGGCTGTATTATTCTGGTTTCCATTTTCTATCTAATTCAGTTGCTTCCTTGACACAGATCATTAAACAAACCTCAGATTTCCTACAAGACCCACATCACTAATCTATTTTAGTCATTTCACACCTACATTCTGTCCTTCTGCATGTTCTCCACCTCCACCAGTAAGACAGTGCTGCTGCCATGGCTGCATGTTCACCACAGGAAGGCTTAAAAGGACTATCTGAATGATCAGTACAATTTGATAACAACCTGGTAACTACACAGAGCTTTTCTCTTTATTCTTTGTTTTGTTTCTGAAAACAAAAGAAATTCACCTCCTGGAGAAACAGTTGAGCTCTACGGATGTATGTAGAACCTGGACCAGCATGATATACAGTTGGAATCAATGCTAAAGGCTAATAATTTCTGATCTAAATAAAGTCATGACTGGGTAGGCCCAAGAAAACAGTACCATTATCATGTTGGTCATTTATCAGGAAAACGAAAAAGCTAAGAATGCTAAGAACTAATTGTAGGTGCCAATCAATCTTGGTAAAACATACAAAAGAATTTTTGGAGGAAATATTAAAATGTTTTCACACAAGCAAATTCCTGCATTAAAATAACACTATACTGCAGCAGAAACCAATCACTAACCATGCACGTGCACTTCTCATTGAGAACAATGCAATATGCAGCTACATAAGAAGGTGCTTTGCTTTATGAAAACTAATTCCTTTTTTCTATTAATGAAGACTAATCATAATCAACCATGCTGACAATTTCATAATCAATGGGATAGAATGCACTTGTAAATCATAGCTAAATAAAACAAGGTATCTCCCTATAGCACCTTTGTAATTAATTGTTTTCATAATTAGTAAAAAAAACCCCACAAGGTACGAAAACATTGCTGCAACTTTCAAGTAGAAAGACTCTCTCTCTAGCAAGCCTCAGATAATTCCTCTTCTATTTTGAGCCCTCCATCACTCTGATAAAAAAAATCCCTGAACTTTCCAGAGCAGGGAAAATCCACTCATTTCTGAAAAAACTAAAAATAGATTTGAAAAATTATGGATGTGCAAACACCACATCAATTTTAACAAGTTATCCCAAGTGACTTGTTATTGCTTACATTCTTCATTCCTATCAAGCCCAGAGAGGATTTCTTTTCACAATAGTAAATTCCACAGAATAACATTCTGCTTAAAACTGTAAAGAATACCTCCTTTCTTTAGAGCAAATTCTGTTTAATATATTTATCAATGACCTGGATGGGGGGATCACCTGTACCCTCAATAAGACTGCAGATGAAACCTAGTTGTGCAGGAGTCTTGGGCAAGAGCGTTGATGTGCTGGAGGGGAGGAAGACTCTGCAGAGGGATCTGGACAGGCTGGATCAATGGAACGAGGTCAACAGCATGAGGTTCAATAAGAGCAAAGTGCTGAGTCACCCTTGGGTCACAACGACCCCAGGCAGTGCTGCAGGCGGGGGGCAGAGTGGCTGGAAAGATTCCCAGCAAAAAAGGACCTGGGGATGCTGGTCAACAGCAGCTGAACATGAGCCAGCATGGGCCCAAGTGGGCAAGAAGCATGGCATCCTGGCCTGTGTCAGAAATAGTGTGGCCAGCAGGACCAGGGCAGTGATTGTCCCCCTGTACTCAGCACCGGTGAGGCCACACCTCAAATCCTGTACCCAGGTTTGGGCCCCTCACTACAAGAGAGACACCGAGATGCTGGAGTGAGTCCAGAGAAGGGCAACGGAACTGGTGAAGGGTCTGGAGCACAAGTCTGATGAGGAGCAACTGAGGGAGCTGGGGATGTTCAGCCTAGAAAAAAGGAGGCTCAGGAGTGACTTTATCACTCTCTGCAACTCCAGGAAAGAAACTTGTAGCCAGGTGGGGGTCAGACTCTTCTCCCAGGTAACAAGAGAGAGGATAAGAAGAAATGGCTTCAAGTTGCACCAGGGAGGTTTAGATTAGATATTAGGGAAAAATTCTTCATAGAAATGGTTGTCAATTAGCAGAACAGGCTGCCCAGAGAAGTGATGGAGTCATCATCCTTGGGAGGTATTTAGAAGACATGGTGCTTAGGGACATGGTTTAGTGGTGGACTCGGCAGTGCCGGGTTAAGGGTTGGACTTGATGTTCATAAAGGTCTTTTCCAATCTCAATGATTCCATGAAAAGGGACAGTTAAAATTCCAGAAATAAAATTCCGTTCTAGCTCAACTCCACGCTCACTTGCCATTTGCTTTCCACAGCCAATACAGCACCTTAAAATATGAAGGACTTAGAAACTTCATTTTGGACACATGGAGTAATTTTTATCACAAAGTTTTCTCCCATTGTAGCAATAGAGGAGGTGTAGGGGTAGGAGGGGGGGGGAAGAGAGAGAACTAATCGAGGAAATAAATACCACATCCTGCCATACAGCAGTATTTTTAGCCCATTTTTTACCCTAAAATTTGGACGTATTGCATGAAATGCTATTCCAGAACACAATGACATTATCAGTCATCTTCCATAAGGTATGAAAGGGGTTTAGATTGCTTTTAAAGATTACAGAAGAAGTAATTATGAGGAAAAAACTGTATCTCTTACTTTCCAGCTTCAGATACCAGATACTAAAAGGTACCTACTGTAAAATACAGAAACATTTAAACTTCTGGTGCTTTCCCCAAGGGCAAAAATGTCAGTCATTTTGCTTGAGAACACCATTTTACCCCATCAAATTTGAAAAGCCTAAAGGATCACAATTCATATTTTAGGCTGCCCCCCAAAAACTTACAAAACTAGAAAGCACCTGCTCATGTAATTCCAGCAATAGCCATAATCCTAAGACTTTTACTTAAAATTTATTTAATAAACAACTCTGCATGTTTAACAAAGCTCTCCATTAAAACATCATATTCTGAAATCAGTGAACCCAATAGAGTTTCTAAGAAATGCAAGAAGAATTAAGTCTTTTTTTCTCATTTGAAGATGTGCCAGATCATGGAAGTACTACCCTTCTGAGGAATTTACCCCTAAAAAAAAAATATAAGCAAGATGGATGTTGTGAAACTGAGAAACAAAGGATGAAACTCAGACAAGGGTCAGAGGATGCACCAAGTCCGACACTGTGCTATTTCCAAGCCAAAATAAGATCAAGCACATATTTCCTCGACTGCTGAGAGGCCCTGCCACTGGCTGGTTGAAGAATGCTGTTGGTTCCTGATCACTTCTCTTCATGCAAGGGGCCTAAAGCTGTCCAGGTAATAAGGAAATGTTTGAAGATGTGACATATGAAGAGAGTCAACAACAATGCCTAGCTTTAATCCCTCTGTGTGATGCAGGAAGAGGAACTGACCTCATATCTAAAACACATCTATGTCTAGTGAAGTATAAAACTTCCAGAGGTGCACAAGCAAGGCATTATGTCTTCTTTGCTTTTTTGCATGCTGTGAGAGACCAGGAGGGAGGTGAGTAGTGCTTCTCATGGGCTGGATGTACTGAAGCACAAGGAGCCAAGCAGGGAGCTGAGCTTTAACACACCAAATGTATTAATCACTGCCGGTATCTTCTGCCAGCCTAAGTCAAGAGTAGTGCAACCGATTAGTCCAAATCGGTGGACCTGGGAATATGAGAGGCTTAACTATTAGTTAACATAACTTCCATCATTTCTAATTGGATTGTGACTAAATTCCCAGCACTGATAATACCAAAATGAGATCAGAGGGGAAAGCCTCCATATTCCCTTTGCACAAAGATTGGAAACAGCTCTCCCCTGCTGTTGCACAATAGCACTGACCACCCAGAGATCTGTGGCTTTAGCTAAAAGAGACACATCTCACTGCCTGTTGAACCCAAGTGTGGATGTTATTACTGTGATGCTTCCTTACAAACTTCGAAAAACAGCCCAGAAACAGTGGAAACAGTTAAAACCCAAATGCTAAATTATGTTTATCTATGCAAAGGAAGGCTAGAATAAGAAAGTGTACGAACAAAAGGACCTGATATGGGCTGGGGAGGAAGACAGCACTGTAACTGCATTCTTAAGGGTTGCTCAAAGAGGCAATTTTCCTTTGGTCATCTCTTTATCAAGCATTTAAGAGAGAGCTACGCAAGCTCCAAACTCTGTAGCAGTGCACGGCTAAGCCAGAGCACATCTTCAGACTGCCTCGCAGCCCATCAGAACTCCTGTAACCATTTCTGACACTCATTTGCTTGACCCATTTCTGATAAACAAAGAATGGAGTACTTGAAGTATTTTTCCCCCTTGTTCATCCCATTCTTCACTAGTCTCTTGTTTTGTGGTCAGAGGTTAAACTGCTGACCTCTCACCTTCAAGGCAAGTTTTTCCCCCCTTCCATAAAAGGTTTTTCACAGTGTGCAGCATTCGGATTAGCTCCTATCCCCCTGAACAAAAGCTATGCCTTTGTACCACTGGTTCGGGCATGGAGTCCGTACATCAGAGGAAGCTGCTCCTACTTACCATTCACAATAACTATATTGTGAGGCCCCTCTAACGCCTCGTCTCTCAGTGTCTAGACTTTCACCCAACCAGCCAGCAAAAGGAAAATCCTGTAAAGCACTCAACTGAAAATTAACTATGGTATCCTGTTGTGAACCTGATGAAGACGTTATTTGAACATACGGTAAAACTTTCCATTGTTTAACATAAAGATAAGAGAAAAACTTTTAAAGCCCTGAGGTTTAAATAGTCATAGGGATCAATTCACTCACGGGTCAGTAAATGCATTCTATCAGCAAGCAGCTATTGCTTATGTGTGTCTTTAAAATAATACACAGATTACTAAATTATACTCAAGCACCTAGCATTCTGGATATTTGCACAGCCTGATTTTATACTCACTGCAGATACACTAAGGCAGAGCTCAAGACATAGAAAAAGAAGTGTATCTTTCAGAATTAAACGAAAGCACAGCATCACTACTGCCCACTGTCCCAGTTATCTTCAGCAACTAAAATAACAGAAGTATGGCAACAGAAATATCTTACGCTTTGCTGTATAAAACAAGTGTAAGTGCTCAGCATCACTTGTTATCAGAAAAGGAAGACTCTGGGCAAGAAAAGGTATCTATAAAGCTGGAGGGCAAATAAACCACTGGATTTTCCAGGGGAAAAAACAAAAAACCACTGCAGCGACTTGTATTTTGTTTCTTTGCAATGCTTGCATTGCTGTAGCATAAATAATACACAGTAGTAAGAAAGTTTACTGAAGTGGACTAACATTAATAAAAATATGTTCTGTCATCTTGAGGGGAAAAAATAAACAAACCCACAAGTAGGCCGGGGGTGGTGAGGGAACAAAAAGATAGAGCAATATTTTAATGTTCGAATAAGCATGATATTTTGATGAAAATAACTTATTGTTGCAGAAAAATAGATGTTTGCATCTTCACAGAATTCCTATGTCCTCTTTTGAGTGTATATTTGGAAAGAATTCCCAGGGCTTGGTTAGGAGAATAAGGCACAGCTGAGGAAATGCATCTCTCTCATCAGTTTCACCAATCTGTTTTGAAAAGAGAGCCAGAGTGTCTCAAAATAAGAGGCAAACAAATTGCTCTCTGGCACAGGCTGATTGATTGGGGGAACATGAGGGGGTGCGCTTGTTTTTTGGGGGAGGTTGTTTGGGTTTCTTAAGTGTGTTTTGTGCTGAAACAAGAAAGTGTGAAACCATCCCTGTCATAACAGGAATAACAAAACAACAACGTTTATCCCTTACCAGCCACCCCACAGAGCCTGGTCATGGCAGCACTGTGTGGAAAGCAACAGGATGTGAGAGCCTGCACACAAACACAACTGCAACAGCTCATGATGGACCCAACAGCAACCCAATTTTCTCAACAGGTAGAAAAGGTTGGATTTGCAGAGGAGGCAGAAATCAGGAGATAACCTTCTCTGTCCTCATGGAATATCAGACATCAGGCACATGCCACTGTGTCCCTCTGCCATACAGGACAGTCACGCTTAGGAAGTATTTTAATGTTCATTGCAATGCCCAAAAAAAAAAAAAAAAAGCCCACACAGGATAGCTGCCAAACCTAGAGACTGCTGAGTATTAATCTCTTTAGCTATGAAAGTACTTAAGTCAACCTCTGATGTTTTAGGCTCTGTGATCTTTCCCATGACTGCCTGGACTGCTTCCCAAGGAGAGATGTGCTGCACACTGGAGTCACTGGCTGCAACACCTGCCACGCTGCCACAGGAGCACAAACACCCTCAGGCTTGTACTGAACTGCTTTTACTTGGAGTTATCATATATAAACCCCACCAAATTATCACTAATCTCCAGAAGTGGTATAAAAAATAGTAATAGAGGCATTTACTGTACTTCAATTGGAAACGAAAATGATTGCCTTTTACAGCACTGATCAGAAACGCTTCTGCTCCACGTCCACTGCAATCCACCTTCCCTGCGCATGAGGTCTTGTCAGTGCAAGACACCACGCACTCAAGCTGAGTAGTGCGACACAGGAACCTAAGTCAGCCCCCAAAACAAGGCAGCTGCCACAGAAGAAAAACAACAGAGGATCTAATACTATAATCCTGTTTATGGTACCAAAGAACTTGCTTATTTATAGCTATTGACTGAGAATGATTCAACAAGATACATGTTTTCACACATATGTAGGCCTGTCTGAGAGGATATATAAAAACTGATTTCTGGTAGACAAAATGTCTGAGAAAGAACAAATAGAGAGCATTAACTCAAGAGCATGATAATAGAAATTGATTTATTTTCTTATGATTCATTATTATTTTTAGTTCTACCCAAGGTTACTGAGAGGAAAAAAAATTACTAACATAGAAGATTTACAAATCAGAACACTTTCTTCTCCCTGTAGCTTCTACAGAAATCCATAACACAACACCACCTTGGACCACCCTCTCCTCAAAAACAAAAAAAGACTGAAAGACAAATATAAAAGAATATATCATAGGTATGGAAAAGCACCTAATTCATGGGCAGGTTCCACAAATTACACATTCAGGTGAGAGACACAGCTCGAGGAGGGCATGGAATAAAAGACCACCTATGGCACAAGTGAAGGCAGAAAAAAATAAATAATCCCTATTTCTTGTAATAAAAAAAAACCTATAATCAAAGTGAATCAACAGTAGCACATTTAAAACAAAAAAACCTCTGCTCACAAACTCTGTACCACGGGCAGGACTGCTCCAGGCTGCTGCCAGAGGCCAGGGCTGTAAAGGGAGCTCAGAACACATCCTTGCACAAGATGGGCCCACACTTTGCTATGAGAGAAAATGTCAGTTTTCACCAGCTTCCAAACCCAAGCAGCTAACCATGGGTACCCATGCTGGAGAAAGGATGCTGACATCCAACGAGGCACTTTTTGAGCATCAGTGATACACTGCATGCTGTGCCTGTGCCCAGCACCACCCCCTGCTGCACAGAGGCAAAGGAAACAACTCCTGCAAAACGTCCTCCTGGTTTTTCTTCTTTGCTTAAAAGACTAGAATCTGAATTTTGACACATTTTCCACTTTTCTTCCAGCTAAAAATACAAGAATGGAATCTCGCTAGGAACACAACCACAGGGAGTAGGTGCCAGGGGCAGCCCTCCAAACCTTCCCCTAGTCAGACTGATCCCACCTCACCCACAATGAGGAAGGATAGAGCAGTTTTCAAACACGCAAAAGGGAGGCCTGATGCTTTTGGAGATCCCTAGAAATGGATAATAGTTCAGTTTTGGATCCAAGCAAGAATTAAGTTGCACTCAGTGCAAGAAAAGATTCATATTTTAGACTGGGGGTTCAGGTGTTTTATTCCAAGAAAGCAGCCTTATTTTCACAGACTGCACACTGAGCTCCTTGCAGCAACATCAGACTTACTTCAAGCTGTCAGATCTGGAAAGAGGAGTTTAGCACATCTCAGAACGCATTTTCTGGATATTTCAGTCAGCTTCAGGCCATGCTGGCCACTATCACCAAAGCACTGGATTGCAACACCTGCTGTGGCTGTTTTTATTAGCCATTGTTCTACCACTTAGGTGAAAGAGGACATGTGCCTTCACATGGACATCATGTATGCATTAAACATCAAGAAATGCACAGATAAAATGAATAAAATCCCAGACTCTTTACTTGTCCTCATGATAAGAAGCGACATCTTTCTTTTGTACAGAACTTCTGCAAGGTCATTTTTTAAGCACAGAAGTCTAATTTTAAGAATACATTTCTGTTGTTCTTCAAATTACAGAGCATCTCCTGAACAGCCACAACTTCCTCCACACACAGTTATACCCAAAATTAAACCCAAAAACAACATGATAGCAAAACAAGGAACCAACTGCACTATGATAAGGGCATACTGCATTAAACTGCTGAGCAAGACACTGAAACCTCATTTCTGATTTGCCAAAAAAGTTTCTTTTATAGACAGTTGTAAGCCAAACACACAAAACACATATTAAAGAATCACCCTGCATAGGTGACTTTGTTGACCTTTGGCCTCATCATCTATATGCTATTGTTTATGATCTTGTTCTTTCTTACACTTGGATACAAAATTATTTAAATTGTTTCTCGTTCTTGACCCTCAAGGATATAATCAAATTGACATCAAAAATTATGCAATATGCATCATTCTAGAAGCAGCACATGAAAAAAAGTAAACTACACACAAATGTACCTCCTACTCCCTCTTAGCACCAACAGAAGCAACAAGAATTACCTGTCTACCATCACTTTCAGACTCTCTAAGTCATTTCCATCTCAATTATTCAATTACTAAAACTCCTTGAAAAGAGGGAAGTTACAGTTCTACACATTGAAAGGGTAAGTTTTTAAGCCATGGTACAACATATGAGTCATTTGAGTACCACAAAGCCCTACAGCTAAGTTTAAGAAAAAGCTTACTGATTATAATCCTCCAGTAATACTTGAAAACTACTTAAGAGAATT
Organism: Sclerurus mexicanus; assembly: GCA_013396755.1. Classification (NCBI taxonomy): domain Eukaryota; kingdom Metazoa; phylum Chordata; class Aves; order Passeriformes; family Furnariidae; genus Sclerurus; species Sclerurus mexicanus. Next base: position 270,842 of record VWZF01006575.1, read on the forward strand.
CTGACCACAAACTGTTCATTTTTCCCAAAAAAGGTTCTAATAAAGGTTAAGTGAATACATCACTTATTTATTTTGCTTTTGGAATAAAACTCTACAGCACTTTTGAAAAGAAAAAAAAAAAGAAAACATGAACTTTAGTGTTACTTCCTTGCTAAATATACAGGAAGGCTTTGCCAAAATAAAGGAAGTACAGCAGATTCATTCATTTCTGTAGTTCTTTAAAATAATGATCTACTTTCAAATCTGTTTTCTATAGAAAGCAATATTGATCTGCTATTAACAGAAACAATTATCAGGTGCCCTGAAACACTAAAAACTCCTTTGAAATGTGGCAAAATTTCCAGCCTGAACTGAAGCAGACTCACAGTCTGCTTCACTACTCCTACCATGTTGCTTCTATTGAGTAAAAAGAAAGAAATCAAATGAACTCTCTTATCTTAAATGTAACACATCTGTGCAGTACCTTGAACTCTGAGAACAGAGTTCAGAGAGATTCTTCCCTCTAAACACAAAGCCCTGAAGAGTGACACAACACAGAAGCACAATCCTAATCTGCTCCCTCCCTTAAATCAGTCATTGGCCATCAGATTTTCTTTCCATGTTTCCTTGCTGCTCTCCACGTGCCACAGTGACAGGCACAGACACCTCCTAGCTATGCTTGGCCAGCTTTCTCCCCAGCACAAGTTCAGAGAAGCAAAGTAACACTGGGACTTTTGTATGAGGTGTCAGGAGTCCTTTGAGCATCTCCTGCCATGAAGGGTATCAAAACAAAGAGGTGACAAACCACCCCTCTCCCTCACAGGGCATCACCCCCTACAGTAAATACAGGTAGCAGAGTGGGTACCGTTCCCACAACTGCTACTCCCTGAACTGTGGCAAGGCAATAAGTAACTCAGGATGTATTTCATGAGCTATGGGCAAAATGGCATGCAGTTTTCAAACTATGAGTTTATGGATTTTCCTGGATTAGAAGTGTCTTGAAACAACATCTTGCAAATGTGTTGTTGCATCAGAAAACATTTGCAATGTTTTAGTGAAGCTTTTGGTAAACTTCCTACTTGAATAAAGTCTAGAAGAATTTTCTTTTTGAAGTTCGAGGTCAGCAGGAAGTTTTAACTTTCACACAGACTTGCAGCTGAAGTGCTGCTAAGGTGCAAAGGTAGGAAGAACACATAATCTTGTTTAATCTTTTCAAGAGCAGGTATTACAGCACTTCAAGGAGGTCACAATCACAGTCCCCTCATATTTCATAATACAATAATTATAAAGAGGCTTGTTTTTCCCCAAGGTTTTCTATTATTTAAGTATATTTACAAGGTTATAGAGCAAATGTTCTTCACTGTCTTACACACCAAATTCAAATTATTTGAGGTGAAATTCTTGCTTAAACATAGACTTCACTCCCACTGGCTCCCGCTTAAAGGAGAGCTTATAAAGGTGCTTTAACTACAACCAAATGCAGTCCTGATTAAGGTTTAGTCACCACCAAACGAACAAACACAGGTCATTTTCTGATATTATAAAATTATTTTTCTCAAAAGGATACTTTCTTCAGGCACAAGAAAAGCTAACACTTTAGAAAATCATGTGATTTCTCTATAATGCAATTATATCTTGATTTCCAGCAATGAGAACCAGCACGTATGTGCCATCTTCGTGGCAGCTTCAGGGGAGTTCATCCCTTCACTTTTACTTCAGTTACATCAATAGTTTCTGTGCAGCCACATAGGAACCGAGACAGCTTTTGCTTTCTCCTACCTGCTTGTGTAAAGGCAGATTGGAGAACAGTGGACAGCAACACTTACCATTACCACCAGAACAGCTTCTACCAAGAAATGCACTGTGCTCAGCACTAGTCATTCATTTCAAGCTTGAAGCATCTATTTCCTGGAAAATGCTACTCAAAGACTTGGCTTTTTTTGCAGAACTTTCCTAATGAACACCTATAAGCAGCAAAGCTCAATGATGTGGCCCACAGTAATGCATCACTCAGGCTTTTAGTGACATGATCTAGGCTTCTGTTTCTTCCCTTTAGGGGTGACTGGTGCTTGCACTTCCTGCTAATACAGAGTATGTGTTTTACCTTCGTGGAACTATTTTTCCCCCAGTTTGGCTGAAGCTCAACATCAGCAAAATCCAACAGAGTTTAAGGAATAGGTCGGGCCCCAACAATGTGGAGTTTTTTTTCATCCTTTTCCCTTAGCACTGCTAAATCCAATGAAAACATAAACCTCACACATGCAAAGGAGGAAGCACCGACAATAACAGGACACTCAAAAGAAGGGGAAAAAAACAAACACAGAGCTAGTTCTGTAAACATATTCCAGAGCTAACAGATTTTGTATCCTATTAATAATTCCTGAGCTATCTAGCCAAAGTTAGGAAGATAGTTCATCTATTGTTTATAAAATGCTTTTCTTTGTTGACTTAACACCATTCAAAACCAGACCTGGCTGGTATCCTGTATGACACTGTGTTTTGTACCACTTATCTTTGGCGTATGTGATCAGTTTTCTGGGCACAGGTATTTCTACAGGGGAGGATTGTAATTCACTGCACATAAAGCAGATTTTATCCACACATCTGTGTATTCTATCAATGCCCATAACTTCTAACACAGCTGCATATGAAAGAATTCTTGTTACATTGCTCATATATTTTATTTGAAGACAATTAAAAATTATATTAGAATGTCTAAGAATTGCAGATTAGAGGAGTCAATTAGCATATCTGAACAAAACACCATTTTCCAACGCTGCTCCATAGTAAACATTTTCTTAAGACCCACCCAGTGAAGTTGAAGACATCGATTTCAAATTCACCTCTCTCAGCCACTGGTGTTCAAAGTAGATCTCTCAGACCTGTTTCTGCCTAACCCTGCATATTTGCTATATTCACATCATTCCAGTACATCTATTTGATACCCTGTTAACACAAACCTCCAGAATAGTTGGTGAACCACATATGAACATGATGCAGTAATTAAACTTTAGAACTACTGATTTTATTTCAGATGTGGTTTCTAAAACATGCTATTTTCTTGTAATGGATCAATATTGCCATACCCTATCCTTTCTTTTTGGTTTACATATATAACAGAACTTCTAATATTTCTATTAAATAGATTAATTGAATATATACTGCTGTGACTTAAAAAATTGAGGTTCTGGAACATCAGTTAATAGAAAGGCACTTTCTCACTTTCTGTAACACTTCTCTGTCTCAACATTTATCTCAGATTAGGCAATTTGTATCTGTGTCATGCTTTGCATTGTATTCAACCCACAAGCACGAAGCTACTATATTAGCTGCTATGGTAAGTAATATATACTGTTCTACATATCCAAAGCAACATTAACTAAATACAGGTCTTAAAACAAAGAAAGCAAACACCAAATCCACTTTGATCTCATTGCATACAGAGTACTTCAAAACATCACTTTGTTTGCAACTATTGTTTATGCTGTTCTGGCACTTTCTGTCCTAGCTAGACTTTTTGTCTTGTTCACTGAAAGATGAATATTTCAAGATGTGCTGACAATTAAAACATACTGGTCATGCTTAGATGAATAATTTCTAGTGTTAAAATACACAGAACTCCAGTAGCAGAAGTACTCCAGCAGCATGTGTCAGAATCAAGTTCCCCTGATATATTAGGATAAAAGGAGGTGCATACATGATGAGACACAAAACGAACAATGCTCTTTTATCAGATTATAAAATCCCGTTATGTTTCTAAGACACAATGTGAGCAACCCTGATTTGGCTCCATAGGCAGCCCAGTTATGTTCTCAGCACAAATCCAGCACCTCATATATTAAGGATATATATTTACTTTACACGGATTGGCTTTAAATCCATATGGCAATACAACCCTAACCAGCGCCTGCAACTGTTGTAAATTGAACTAATTTCACAGTCTTTTATTCAAGTCATTTATGATGATGTTAACTGGTGAATGCATAGATAATTCTGCAATCCCAGGCCACAACCTACTGAAGTGACTGTATAGACAGCCAAATTTTTACCCTCAATACTTCTGTCTCCTTTTAGATGGGTTATTGAACATTTTCAAACTTGGACAATGTATGAAGTACAGTCACTGTTCATCAGAAAGCTAAAATTTCTACTGAGTGCTTCTTTTGCAGAGAACATCTTACAACAAGGTATCTTCATTTTCACACAGATTACCACACAGAGTATTTTTCAGTTTATGACAAGCAACCACAGAAAGCATCACCAGCCAAAACACCTGGTTAGGGGAAGCAATACAGATGGGTTCTGTGAGAGTAAATGTTACCAACAAGTTTTCTGGGAAATGCAGAGAAGAGCAGTATTTCAGAGCAGAGAAACACTCAGTCCTGTGTTAGGAGAGTCAAGCAAACCTACAAATTGAACTCAAGTAATTTAGGGCTGGAAGCAAATTAATTTTTTCTCTTTTTAGAGCTTAACACATGCTGTGTTTTCAGATCTTTCTTATTTATTTAAAATGCATGAAGCAGATCATATACAAGCAGACCAGCTTCACGTTCCTCAGCATTTAGTGAGCAAGTGCTTGGGATTTGCCCATCCTTGTGGCTTCAAGATCTCTGCTGATCACAGTCAACACAACTCACTATCTTATTATTTCCAACCTTCATTCTATTCCACCTTCACTGAAAGTTCTGGAAGTTTAATTTATTTTTATTATTGTTTGATCTGGTTTACACTATCCTTCATGATTTTTCCCAAAAGCAGGAGCTGAAAGGATTCTACTTTGTTCACTGTTGAAAACACAAAGCAAATTCCCTCTAAGGACTGCAAGACCTGACAAGTATTCTCAAAGACAGTTCGCTGTATCTGTCAGTGTCCAGTAACATCACACAAAACTGTTTATTTAAAAAGAAGAGAGCCACCATCAGTAGCTACCAGAGAATTTAAGGCAGGTTTCAGCCTATTATTGTTTTTACAGCCAGTGAAAAATGTTTTCAGCCAGGCACTTCGGCGTTGGTCACCTCAAGCTTTTTTGGTTTTTGTCATTAAGTTCATAGTATTGATTTCCAACATCACAACCAGAATGCAAACGAATATATTTCAAATCGTTCTTTGTAAAATACAGCATAAAATATATCAAGACTGAGAAAGAAAAGCCTCTACGCACAGCTTACTTACAATTACATATGTTAGTTCTGACTTTTTTCTCCCCCTGGTTAGCACTCGTATAAGCATTTTTAGACTAGAACTCGCAAGATGCTAGAGGGCTCCGACCCCAAGTTAAAGGAGACCTAAACATGTACTTACATTGCATGGGACATGCCCATTCCCAGAAACTAAAATGGGTTCACTCAGATGCACCAATTAAAAATGCCTGACTAAAACTGCAACTGAATTCTCAGAACCTCACCTAACAGTTTCAGTGCCAGGAAGCTTTACTTGTCCTGGCACAGAATCACTGACATCACAGCCTAGCCTGATGTGACAGCAGAAGTTCATTAGTTTCAGCTAAAAAAGCAAGAAATTCATCTGCCACTAGGAAACTAAAGTCCTTTTTAATCTGGCAGTATTCTGAGAAGGGAAAAGTTACCTACAGTATGAATGCCAGTAATAGTCTATGCTGGACACAAAGTTTTTCAGAATTTCCTATGTCATGTCACAATACCATTAACTATTTTCAGTTCTATGAATTACTGCATGATATCAATCTAGAATAATTGTGGTCTTCAGGCAGAATTTTGTTTATAGAAAATGAAAATTTAAGCTATCTCCAAATCTGCAATACCTTAAAGTGACCATGGGTGACAGTGATCTCACTTTGAGTATTTGGGTTTTTTCTTAAGAGATAAATTTTGTTATGTGAACAGAAAACTGGAAGGCACTAGTAAAGTTGTCAAACCATTTCCTCAAAAATAGAACAAGAGTTTAATATAACCCAAATGCAATTCCAACACAAAGCCATCAAGAAGAGAGCAGGACAGAGAAAGGCCATACCCAGTTGTCTTCAGTTCCCTTAGCTGGCAATACTCTTATTTTAACAAACCAAAAAAACTTGAAATTAACACTCGGAGATGAAACAAGAGCCCACGCTACATTGCACAGCATGAAAATCCCATTGGTTCCTCCTTATTTGATTTGCATAACAAATTTTTCCTGTCAGCTCCAGAGGCAGCCCCACCAGCTGAATGGTGTGTCCACGCAGCAATCCTACCAGGTGCCACCAGAAGCAGGAAGGATGTTTACCTCCCATGCTGCTATTTGAAGTGAAACACAAACAGCAAACACACACATCTTAGGAGCCAAATGACCTCCGAAAGTTACAAAGAGGATGCATAAATGATCAGCTCTTGCTAGCAAGACTAAGTTAAAATAACTGTTTCCCTCTTGTCACTCTAAAGACACAGTGTTTTCACTCTCTTATTTCAAACTTGTGACGGACCTTCAGGTTAGTTTACAACCATCACACAATCCTTGCCTTTTACATCTGTGTTGCTACTTTTCCTTATTATGCGTTTAAACAGAACACAAACACATTCATTGTAGCACAAAACTGTCTTCTATATTTCTTTTTAAATCTGCATCTTAAGCTGAGGATATAAAAATTATCGTCATTCTGTAATAACTCAACTCTACTCCCTGCCTTAAAATGTAAAGCTTTTCTTTGTAACTTTTAAGAGCAATGATGCCGTGCCTTAAAATCACTATCGACACAGCCTCTCTGCGTCGAGTGCAACTATCACAACACAATTCAACATTTAGCAGCCAGTATTTAAATACCAGGACAGCAGATTTTTGCATTTAGCTTGTCCTGTAACAGAGCAAAAGAATGGCCTCATCCCAAAAGCAAACACTTGACTCCATATACACAATGACACCACAGCTTGACAGCTGTTCTAAAACAGGTTCAAGTGACACAAAAAATAAAACCCTTGATCTTGAAAAGCATTTAAAGTCAGATGAATAGGAAGTATTTATCATTATCATTCTGACTTTAAGGAAAAATGCAACTGTAAACCATTTATGGCAAAATACCTTGGATATGACAATTATGCCTCTATGATGATCAAACTTGCCATTAACTAAGAAAGTCTGTAAAATATGTCCCAGAGTAAACACAGAAACCCTAACCAATACGCCCTTTTCAGATACAAATTTTTAATTTTAGCTAGGTTTTAACCTACATCTGAATATCCATTCAACTGTATAAAGGAACCAGACCCAGGAAACATAATCCAAGGGCGTTGCTCAAGCCTTGTTTCTAATTAAGGATTTAATACTTGGACAGTACCTTCCAAACAAGGATTGAGAATTTTGCAAAGGAAAACAGCATGACTGCAAACTGCTGCCTTGGCTTTCCCAGCTCAGGAAGCGCAGACACCACACCCAAAATCTTGTTCAGGCCCTTTTTCTTTACTTCTGCTTTTTCTCTTCTTTTTTTTCCATAAAAAGTTAAGCATTAAGTTTTAATCCCTTCTCCTAAACTACATTCACAAAATATAAAAAGTCTTTCTCCACGCAAATTATTCAGTTCTAAGCATAAAGCTACAGTTCTCCAACATACATGGAAAAATGTTAAAGGGGAATATAAGAAGTTATTCCTTTCAGCATTTTAATACCTTATCTGTCAGTCATGTAGAATTTTTCATCTTAAGTATGTGCCTGTAAATATCATGTTTTGACCTGGATCTTGAAGTTAGCCTGCCACGAAAAATACAAGTTCTTAACATATTAGGTGCAAAGCAGTGCTATGCTCAAATTGCTCTTACTACACAAAATAATTTTAAGTAATAAAAATAGTACTTCACTTGCTTTCAGGGGGTTTTTTAAGCCCTTTTTTGAACATTTATGTAACTCTTCCCTCTGTAGCCCTGATCATGTTTTGTTTTATTTTGAAACAGACGTGTCGATTTCAACAGTTAAATGATGAGCATGCGCAGCTGCACGTATCTGCCATTCCCCAGATCATATCAGCGGCAAAGAAAAAAGACTTTAAAAGGGCATTTCTGTGAACCAGAGGAAGCCCTACAGTTCAGCCCCTTCAACTTAGTGGTAGACAGAGAAGTGTCTCATGGCTTTGCAAAGAAGCATTTTAAACCTTGAAAGTTTAACCAATTTTCAAAGTTTTTTTCAGCAGATTTTAAATCCTCCATACATGAAAAAAAAGAAGGCACCAAAGTATACATGGAGAGAGTGAGCAGCATAACATATCCCATTAAAGAATGATAAACCTCTGTGAACGATGGGGCTGTTCAGTGTGTGGGAGGGCCAAAGCACGCTGACATTAGCTCAGGAAAATATGCAAACTCTTAGCACTTCTGAATGCAAGCAAACTAAAAGCCCACAACCCATCCTCCAGGCCGCCATCTCAAACAGTGAAGTACTAAAATGAAACTAAAATTAAATTTGAAAAAAGCACGGGAACATCAACTTTCATACTGATGGACGACACTACACAATACAGGTTACTGGTTTTGGCTTATATTTAGTTATATTAATAGCAGCACGTTCATTCTACTCAATTTTATGCAAAACCCTTTTTATAGCGAGCTAACATTTGTATTACTTGATTCATCAAGTCCTTCTCTTTTAATTTCACTGCCCCAAACCCAGATACACTGCTGAAAGTGGCACGTGGCATTACATGAAAAAATGACACAGACGGGCAAGTGCCTGCAGGGGAATAATTCATCCCTACCCGCACTGATAGCACAGCGCCCGCCCCCACATTACTACAGCTGCAATCTCTGGAGTGGAGCAGAGCCTGCCACCCCTCCCAGGACAGTGCTCTGGCTGCTGCGGAGTAGGGTCATCCCTCCCCACCGAGGTCTGTTCATCCCGGTAAAGAATGCAGGGGAGATAGCAGAAAGGGCTTCCTTGACCCATTTCTTCAGCAGCTCTCGCCCTTTCCCCTCCTACACATACATATCTACACCCACCTCCAAATTACACATACATCCAAGAATCTCTGTAGGTTGGTGGAAAAAAAAAGATCTGGAGGAAATGAGACACTGAAAAGCAGCAACATTTTCCTCCACATTTCTGCATCTGTGGAGAAGCTGAAAGCTGGAGAGACTACACTCCATTCCTCAGTCTCTGCTGAACGAAAGGAAAAGGTAAAAAGCATCAAAATGCCAATGTTTATCTTGGATGCAAAATCATAGTTGTCTTAATTGCTTTTGTTGTTCATAATTCTCCAACACCAACTCTTTGCTAGTGACAGTGCAAACACACAGAAGATACTGTTCATACCCGTAGGGGCTTTCCAATTAAATGCAAGAAATCTGAATACAATGAAAAGACTCATTTAGATACAACCGGAGGGTTTACAGGTTATAATTTATTAAGGACTTCCAGGTATGCTAGGTGCTCGTACACAAGAGAGCTTCAACCAAAGTCTGGTTTATATTCCTCATTTTTGTCCAAAGTTCTAAAGTGATGCACCACCTGCTTTTCACACACTATCTGCTTTTGCCTTCAAAATGTTTGCATAATCCCCAGCAAAAGACTCTGAAATACTCTTCTCCTAATCAATCAATCCTATAGAGAAACTAGGATAGATTAAATGCCCTTTTCCAAGCTTTTTAGCTTGGAAAGTGGTACCACCATTTGCAAATTTCAACAAGCAAAGCAAAAAACCATTACAGGGAAGTAGCACTAACCTAAATAACAACATACAAGTTAACGACTTGGGGTAGGAGGGATGTCAAGCTTAATGAAACCTCAGAAGACTATAGAAAGTTTTATTTTTTATACACAAAAAGATGCATCTAAGCTAATACTATAAATATATATTCCATGTTCTGAAATGACATTTTACTAATTGAAAAAGTATATTTAACTTTTTATTGGTGTAAAATAAATTCTAATATGGTAACACAATATTTGATACTAAAAGCATACACATAAATGAGAGACTTGGAAGAAAGCTTATCTAATTCATAGGAACATAGAGTTGCTTTTCAGAGTCACCTGAAAAACAGAGTCTTAAAAAAAATTAAGAGAAACCTAACTTTCTGTGGGACAGTACTTGCTTAGTATCCTTCCAGTTAAAACCAACAGCGAAAAAAGTTGGCAGTTATAAAGACTATATAAATGTTTTAACTGCTCTTAAAAAAAAATCCTGCAGACTTCATGTATTACACTGATAGAATTATCTTTTCCATCAGGTTCAAGTGATGATCTACAAAAAAATGTACAGCAGAGGAAAGGAGTTATCTTGATCAGCACGTTACACCCACGGGCTCAGAGTCTGTGGTTAACAAATGATTCTCTATAATAAAGAAAAAAAAACAAAAGAAGAAATATTGGTGCTTGCTCTGTCCACAATCCTCAGAGCAGCTTTGGAAGTCTCTTAATCAAAATCTCACCAAAGCTAGACAGGTTACCCCTGGAGAAAACTACCAACTGCATTAAACTTGTTGTTAGAATTGGGACCTTCCTGGAACTATATATGTTATTACTACCTTATAGACCACACCAGATCTCATTCAAAGAATTTTACATTTATAGACTAATTCCTGGACTTAATTCAGTGCACAATTTGCTCCACCAATGCACAATTATACTGGTTTTCATGGCTTTTCCTTGAAAATTTAATCAAAACAAGACAATTTAAAGAAAAATAATTCAGAGATCACACATCACTAAGATTTATTATCATTCTGGCAGAAGCAAGATAAACTACAGGAGTTACTCATGCAATTCAATACAACCTATTTAGCACCTTCCCAGAAAATCACATTATCTTGCCCTAGAGCTATAAAAGGCTTCTTAGCATTTAAAGAGGAAATGTAGACAAAGCAATCAAATTTCAAGGGCTGTTCCAACAATTATTCTCAGATTGAACAGAAAATGAGCTGCTACTTTAGAGGGGTTTTCAAGTAAAACTTCAACAGTCAGGACTAAAGCAGTCCTAGACCCAAACCACGACATTCAGTGGTTGACTTCCCTGGTTCTACCTGCACACTCCGTGAAGCCTTTTTGTTGTTTTTTTGTATGTGTTATATTTAAAGAAAACAAAGGTGTAGCAAACAGCACACTCTTAACCACAGACATTGAAACTAACCTGAGTCATCTTCTGGGGAAACCGTGGACAGAAATGCTGAAGGCTAAGCTCACAATGCTGTAGCTCACTGCCTTTCCACTGTTTGCTATATATTTGCATTGCCTTTTGCATCTGGCCTCTGCAACCCAGTTTTAACAGAATCAATATATAGGATATAAAGTTGATAGACAAGTTAAAATTACCAACTTCATCTATGCACATCTAACCAAAATCCAAAGTTCTGACTTATGTGTGTGTACGCACAAACTGCATGTGCTTGTTTATGCACAGACACATAGATAAACATGCACTCCTCACAAAGACTGTAATGTCACTGTTATTTTGGACATGTCCTGTGGAAAACTTCATAAACATCAACTTTTCAGAAATTCATTTTTCATGATAGAAGAACCTGGATAGAAAAAAGAAAAACAGAAGCTGCAGATTGCTTTGTTCAGACACTTCCTAGGCTCCAGCATATCTTACAGCGCCAGCTGCAGTATAATTTTCAAGAGAGGGCCAGGAGAAGAGTAAAGTGGCTGTAGGTGCAGCTGTTGAGCAGTCTTGATTCAAAAGCCTGACGTAAGATGATGCACTCAGGACAACCGTACCACTGCATTACTCTGGATACCTAAAATGGGTAATTCAGCCCAAAGTGCAAAAAACTTGCATCTTTTCACCCTAAAGCTGAGGAGCAATTCTTGTCCTTAAAATAACCCAACAAGGTTTGACAGTATCTGATATCAAGTTACCCTCTGATATGTAAGTGAAAAATTAGGCCTGCTGCTGATGTTATATTGAGCACACATTTTTGCTGTTTCTTTTTTCAGTTGTTCATTAAGGAGTAACACAGAAAAGAATTATGAAAATCTGCAACTGCCTGGAAGGCAATGTAAAACTTTTTGCTATAAGGTGCTTCTGGCGCTGCAAGTCAAATTCACAATTAACAAATACTGGGCTGTTAGAATAGCTTAGCACTTATCTCCCAGTCACTTAGCAAACTCTGGTGAACAGAAGTTAATTCATCTCAAAGCTTTGTCACAATCAACCAGTTACTATGTTTCAACACATGTAAATTGCTGCTTACTATCTGCACTCCTGCAAAGAGGTTATGACGTGGCTACAATCCGATTTTGGTCCTAAGTTTTTTTTCTTCTCTTTGGAGATTTACTCTGAGAATAAAGGAAGCAATATATTCTAAACTGTTGAGGGAATTATAAGAACATTTGAGTACCCTTTTTTCTCTCCTGCTCCAAGAACAAGGAAAGGCTTGGAAGATGACTATTCTAGCAATTCTACTGTGCACTTCTGTAGTTCAGAACAGAGAGAAAGGAGAGAGTAGCCCAAAGGATTATTTACTCGTATTAAGAACACAGTATTAAGAAATTAACATTCAAGTATGCAAGCTATTCTTAAATCACACACACACAAAAAAACGTATCCAGTGGGAAAAAAAATTTTGCTCCAGCTATAAAGAAATACAGGTTAGCACAACTAAGGCTGTAACCAATTCAGGAGCTACCTACCATACATTAAGTGATAAATTCATATTAGCCTACATGAAACCTCTGTTTTTTACTCAATATAAACACCAATATTAAAAATAATTAGTGGAATGATTAAGAACAAATTCCATTAAACCCTGCTGCATTTCATGTATGTATCATCTTTTACAGATGGAAGAGTCCTAGGATGTTGTCACATCTGAAAAACCAACATTCCTTGAGAGCTATGTTGTAATTAAGAAATTATCTAAAAATACTTTTCCAAAATCATAACAATTTTAACGGAAAAATTTTTCATCATGTCACATTGTTGCAGGCATCTTCATAAAAAAATCTTAATAAGAGTTACACATGCAGTAGGGCTACCTCCATTTTTATTTGTTAGAGCAGTTATACACTGGCACAGGGAAATTAAAATGCAGGAGAATGCACATTAAGGCAAAGCTTGAAAAGAAAAAGCTTAAAGATACATGGGTCACATTAAGGTCTTCCTCTCTCCTAAGTCGGCTTCTCCTGCTGCTCACTCATGCAGGGAGATCATAATTTTGTGGCTGTGATATTTCCACAGCAACACTGGTGACAGTGATGTCACAAATTCAGCCCTGACATAGCTTCAGGATCAAGAACAAGGAGCAGATGGGATGCGAGGGAAAAAGCCCCTATTTAAACACAAATCTCTTTTATAAGAAAGACAGAGGCATGGGCAAAGAAACAGGTGAATGGATCACGTTTTCAAGTATGATATATTCAAAAGATTATCCTAGCATGAAAATCTATTTAAAGGCAAGACCTACAATACAGGGTAACTGTCAAATTTGTTAGGCCTTATAATAAACCAACCTTGAAAGCTCCCTGTTTAGCATGACAAGCCTTGTGCTCCATTTCTAAAGTGGCAGTGAAACAATACACTTTTGTCCCTTTTGAGTTTCCTTTAAATAACTTTAACATTCAGATATATTAATTTGATACAACACTGTGGTCATAATACCATATGTAAATATGGTGTCAACCCCTCCTTGGAGTGAGTTTGTTATCTGAATTAGATATGATATGAAAAACATTAAAAAGAAACCCAGATGGATCATCAAGTACAACAGAACGGTAACTGGAATATTCAGCCAGCACTGTTTGATTCATAAAAGGGGACTATACATTTTTGCTGATCTGTGGATCCATGCAAGAACCAACACAAGCTCCAGGCCAGTGGAAAGACCCCTAAACCCCTCGCAGACTCCAGCATTACTGGTGTCAGATCTCTTTCCTGCCTTTGGCCACTCCATGGACCAACAGCAACTGAGCCCACCCAGCACAGAAGGGATGGTGACACCAAGTGGAGTAGCAGAGGATGGAACCACGGTATAGTCACGGATACAGTCTTTACATCAACTCAGGTCACAGTGCAGGGAGATACAAAGATTTCTCAAAGATGCTACTCTCCACAAAGGACAACTAATAAACAGCAAAAAACAACTACCAAGGGAGGCAGGGGAAGGGCCTACAACCAAAATTCAGGTGTAGGTCATTCACAGAGCTGCAAGTAACAAGAAGTGGTTTCTTATATTAGCAGAGGCAGAAAGACGCAAAAGAAAAATCAGAAGTAAAACAGGAGGTAAAAGGAATTAAAAGGATATAGATTCACATTCTGATCACAGAAGGGAAAAACCCACATTTTTCAAGGTATGATGACAAAACCTGAAAGGACTAGCAGCCTAGATCTCAGGAGCAAAAGGAAGAAAGGGAAGGAAATCTTCAAGTTGAAGCTGGGCCTAAGCCAAGATGTGAACAGGTCCCCAGGGAGGGATATTGGGTGGAGGCAGAGACCAACAGCACGACACAAAGAGGAACAGATTAGAAGTCAAGTAGCTAAGCAGGGTTCCCTAATATCGTCTGTGAAACCACTGAGGTAAAAGCTGCAAAAGGGAGAGAACAGAAGGGAAAATGTGCCATGATACAACCACAACAACGATAAGAGTCAGGAAAGTCCATCTGATTTGCCAAACTATGACTGTACCAACAGCAAATCAAAAAGCAGGCAATAAACTGAAGCATTCTGGATGATCATAAAAGAAGTGAAAGTATCCAAGGACTGCACTAGGCCCAAGATGTCATTTCACAACTAAACGAACAATCTTACAAACAAGAGGAAAAAGAAAAAAAAAAAAACAAAAAGAGGAACTTGAGAACTTGAGCTATCAATAGAGGATAATATATAATACAACAGGTACAGAAAAGTCTCTTGTCAGAAAAAGGCCTAAAGAATTAGGTTTAGCTTCAACAAAAATACTTTTTGCAAACATATTGGCCACTTTCCCGTGACACCACTAACAAATGCTGTCTGAAATAAAAAAAAATTTAAAAAAAAGGAATAGTTTGGGGCTATAAACTTCTACAACCTTTTTGTTAGAGTAGTAAACTCTGGAAACAGCATCCATTAGCACAGCAGCGTAAGAAATACGTTCTATTTTAAGATGCAGTTCATTGTTTTTACATTGTGATTAAGACACAGCTGTCACAGACTAACATGACTACAACACAACCCCAACAAGACTTCTCCTCTCCCTGGGCTTTTGTAAGGCCAACAACCTCGGATGAGAACATGAACAGAGTTCCCCCAGTGGACTTTCAAGAGGTCACTTGAATTTCAGTACTGCAAATCCCATCTTCTTTTTACCCAAGAGGAAAAAGCCTTTCTCAGACAACTCTTGCACTACTACATCTCTTTTACCATGTGTTTATAGAGAAATGAAACTGACGGCTAATATAAGCTCAAGTGCTGTTTGTATGGTGTATTAAGCCAAAGCAGCTGCCAAACATGAGCTACAAAGAAAGCCTCTTGCTGTTGTTAAGAAAATAACTTATTTTTTCCCTATCACACTGACCAAAATTAAATTCCACTGATAGACAGAAATCAACTGTTCTGCTAAAATAGAATTTTACACAAAACCAACATTTTAAAACCTCAGAAGTGTAGCAGATACAACTCAAGTCCAAGCTTTGCAAATATTTATCTCAGAACAAAAATATTTTTACAATAGTCAAAACAAAACCGTAACAATAGAAACCCAAAACAACTACAAATTAATAGATTTTAAAAAGCAGCAAAATAACCATTGTCACTTTCTAATACACTCTCAATCCAACAGCAACTCAAAATATAAGATAACACTATATCAGGATGCAAAATATTTTTTTCAGCTCTCATTTCTATAAATAAATATTATAGGCATGGAACATTACCTTCATTTTCAGAAGCTTGGCATTTTACTTTCAGTACCAAATCAAAGGTACGTTCTGGATTTTCCCTAGAAGAAGCAAATAAAACCAATTAATCATATGTTTCAGGTTGTGTTTCTACCGTGTTACATACTTTCCATTCTTTCTGTATGGAATAAAATAAATATCATTAAAACAAAATTAGAAATCAGATGAGTTCTAAGGAAGAACCAAAAAGTCACATTTACCTGTACAGCCCTAAGAAAGCAATAAGGAAGATAAACAAGCTAAACTGTGTGACTAAACTGTGACTGCCTTATGGATCAAATAGCTTTTAAGTCACTTCATCGTACCCCACCTAACAGCTGAGAAGAAAAGAGCTACTACAATCCTTATCAATCAATCTAAAACATATTAATAAACCCTCAGGCAGTCTTTTCTAAAGTTCTGTTTTATTTCTAATTAATAGGCATAGCCCATCACTAGACTTCCCTTTTAATTCCACGACTTTAGCCACTATCCTTCAAATGCCTATGATTACCACCACAAGGCTGAGAATGGCTGAAGTTCCTCTTTCACAAGATACTGATCATCACCTTGGACTTTAAAGGTATGATTCACAGAGTGAGAAAATATTACTGCAGTTACTAGGGATGGACACAACCCCGAGCTGCCCAGGAAGACAGAGCCTGCCTATCTGCAGCAGCCATCATGGGCAGCTGTGTGTGATGGCCCACACCTCCTTCACCTGCTCAGTAAATACACACCTGATAATAATAAACTGCATATGCCAACAGCAATTAACACTCAACCTAATCCCATACTGAATATTTATTAAAATACTTTTAAATGCCACTACTACACCATCCACCCCCTCTGTCTACCAAGCACACTGCTATTTATATTAAAAACAAGTGGTATAACCACACCCATATCAATTATCTGTTTAACCACATAAAAGGCTGACACTTGAACGCCCTTCTTGCGTAACACTCCCACTGAAGTCAGCTGGAGATTTAGGCAAATAAATCCAAGACTTGGTTCCAGGTTTTTAGAATGCTTCAAATAAAGCATACAGCAAATGAACACAGTGTTGTTTCTTTAAGGAAAGTTTTGAATGAAATCCAAAGGCTGAGCTGGGGAAAATCTCAGCTGTCACAAATTAATTGATTCAGTACATACTTGTACTGACCTCAGCACCATCATCAACTGAGATATGCAATTATAGTCTAATTCACATTATGGAGACATAACCTGCCTATATCACAATTTTTGCTTGCATTTTAAAGCATTCAGTCAGGAAAACCCTGTATCTACTGATCCTGTGTGTAGGAGATCAAATTCTGCTCGGAGTTACAACAGCCTAAATCCAGGATACTAGAGATTTACTCTGGTATTAAACTCTGTCCTTTGTTCCTCTGGCTAGTGAGCAGGTTCAGAATGAAACTGATAAGGCTGTGCTTCATTGAGCCACCTAGAAAATCAAACCACAAAAATCCTTCATTTAAAAGATATGACATCTCCCCATGACATTACTCTAGCTCAGGCATTGGGTTTATACTCTCAGGCTGGAGTTTTAGTGTGAATCAGTTCAAATATTGCAAACACCAAATCCGTGCTTCTAATTCAACTCCTCGCTGAATTATGCTCATGAAGAAAAAACTCTTTGAAGTAACACTGCCTTCCATCTTTCACTCTACTACTCTAAAACTGCTTTTCCAGAAAAATGCTTCTAAGTTTACTCTTCACATCCCACTATGCTTAGAAGTGTCAAAAATGTGTCAAACTAATCTGAGAATCGTCAGACCGTCTCTCATTTCCTTCACAGCTACCCGGTGGCAGCCTGCTTATTCATCATGTATTGACACGGAGCCGTCCCTCAATTTCTGAAAGCTGTGTTTATCGCCCTGTCTCTTTCCAGCCCGGGGCGGGGGGCAGGCTGGACACGCGAACACCTCCTCTGCACCTGCCACGGCAGAAGGGCAAAAGGGTTGTCTCCAACCTCCTTGGCCACAAAGTAAAACACAAGAAGTTTCGCCTCAACATGAGGAAGAACTTGCTTACGCTGAGGGCGGCAGAGCGCTGGAAAAGGCTGCACAGGGAGGCCGTGGATTCTCCCTCTCTGGAGACGCTCCGAATCCACCTGGCCACATTCCTATGTCACCTTCTCCAGGTGACCCTGCCTTGGCAGGGTGGGCTGGCCTAGATGCTCTCCAGTGCTGCCTTCCAACCCCAACCCTTCTGGGATTCCGTGAGCTCCTGCAGGGATGCCCGACACGGCCCGGGGCAGGGTCACCGCGGGCAGCGCTGCCGCCCGGCCCCGGAGCTCTGCTGGGCCCGGCGGCCTCGGCACGGGCCCCCCCGGCACCGCCTGCCCTGCCCTGCCCTCGGAGCGCGGCCCCCGGGGGGAG